>KZ559513.1:0-304781 GCA_002850765.1 Aspergillus taichungensis | reverse complement strand
TTTATAATTAACTAAGAATTTAAGTACTAGATTATCTTTATCAACTAGTATAAATATTTTATTATTATTAGACTTTACAAGCTACTAAATAAAATAAAAATACTATATTAAATATTATATTGAAATAAAAAAATATTATAAAATACTTAATTTTTATATAGATAATAAGTCTGGGTTTATTAAAAAAAAGATTAAGAAGTAGATTAAGTAAAGATATATTAAATAACTTTTAGTTATTTATATACTTATATAGAATAGAATGATAAAATAATATAATTATATAATCTTAATAAAAATTTATATAGTTATAATAAATAAGATTATTTTTAGAAATCTATAGACACTTGTTATAAAATTAGTAATATTTATTATTAATATCTTATCTTATAAAGTATTAAATATTATATTATAAAAGATAAGATTAAGAAAGTAGCTCATAGTTAAATACTTATATATTATTAGATTAATCTACTAGCTTATAATCTTATAAAAAATAAAAAATTTTAAATATATTATTAAAACTAATCTAAGAGCTTAGAAGTATATCTTTTCAAGTTATATTAATTAAAATAAGTAATATAATATATTTATCTTAAGAAATTAAGAAATTATATTATATATAAGATATATATTAATAAAGATATAGATCCTGAGCTTTATAATAATTCTAATAATAATTATTAAATATAAATTATTCTTTTAAAAATAAAGATTTTAATATATAAATTTAATTAATAAGATTATAAGTAATTCTAAGGATAATATTACTAATATATCTTAAAATACTTTAGTAATATTAAACTTTTTTTTAATAGCTTTATTATTAATCCTAATATTATTATTTATAATAAAATTATTACTTAAACATCTCGTAGACAAGCTACTAAATTATTATTATATAAAATATTTAGAATATATACTTTAAAAAAAATTATATATAATAAAGCAGACTATAATAAATATATAAATATTATATATTATAGGTAAGTATTCTTCTAACTTTAATTATTATTATAATTAAGATTATAAGTTAATTATTAAATTATTTTAAGGAAATAACTAAGGGCCTGTATATAAAAATAAGTAAATAATAATAAGAAAAAAATATAATAATCTAATTAAGTAATAAATCTAGGTATTTATAAAGCTGTTTATAAACTATAAAATTATATAAGAAAGATAAATATATAAGATAAAACTAATTATAAATAATAAGATTTATAAATTTAAGATCTAATAGATTATTAAAGACTTTAACTAAGTATATAATATTAATTCTTATAAAACTTTCTTACTAATAATAAAGCTAATTATTATTAAATTTTCTATAAATATTATAATGTATAATCATAAATACTAGCAGGTAGACATTATACTTATATTTCTTAAAAAAGACTTTAAAATAGAGAAGAAGATTTATATCTACTAATCTTAGAATTTTCAAAATAATACTAATCAAGTATATAAATTATATCTCTTTATTTATAATCTAAAGTAATTACTAAAAGTATAATATCTAAAACTTTATTTAAGACTTAAAATAATAAGTCTATAAGTTATTAAAATTAATAAATACTTATTTATTCATTAGATAATCTTTATAATATCTAGAAGATATATAATAATATAATGAAATAATTTAATATAATTAATAAAGAAGATATAAACTAGTATCTTAATATAAAGATTAAGTATAATTATACTCAAAGATTTATTAAGCTATTATAGGAAATATATATATAAAGAATACTTGATATCTTTGATAATAATTTTAAGAAAATAAGTAATATATTAATAATACTAGTTATATAGCTTAATATAGTAGATAAGATTTACTAATTAAATATTATATTAATATATCATTATTAGAGTCTATTAGAATATATATTATACTTGCTAATATTAATATATATAGATATAGCTTTTCTTATTAGTAAGATAATATAATATATAGTGAAACCTATTAAAGTATATATAAAATATATAATATATACTTTATATTTCTTGCAGAAAATAATTGGCAGAAAAATTATATACTTAATAATTAAAGAAACAAAGAAGCTAGTATAAATACTTAGAGTTATATCTAGCTATAAAAATATTAATTATATTATTATATTAGCTATTTAAACACCTGCAAATCTATTATAAGATATATATTTATATAAATAAATAATCTGATATTATAAATATTAAAGTAATAAATAATTATATCTCTTTTAACAGCTAAAGCTAAGTATTATATTATATTAATAATTAGATAAGAAGTATTATAAATTATATATCTTTTAAAAAGTATTAGTTTTAGTAATATTTAATTTATAATTATATACTAATTTTAAAGTAATACTTAATAAAGAATTAGTAATTTTATTCTAAAGCTAAATATATCAATATAATAGTTTATTAAATATATAAAACAATTTATAATAATAAGCTCTACTTAAAGTATATTACTAGTAATAATAATATTATTAACAAACTAAGAAAAAATTTAGAGAAGAGCAGATTTAACTATTTTATATAATAATTAGATATATAAAGAAAATTTTTAAAGAATAGTTAATATTAATATTTTATATGGCTTTATCAAGCTTTAAGAAAAGTAATAAGCTAGAGAGTATATTAATATAATTAGCTTATCTCTTTCTTATATGACTTCTTTATTTTCTCTTCTTTTGAAGTATTGCTTTAAATAGATAGGTTTCTTTCTTTATGAATCTCAACCACCACGTCTATTAACAAGCTTTATCATCCTTTTCATTAAATAATCCTCCTGATATTTAGAGCTTCATCTACACTTATAAGAGATTTCTAAAAAAAAATAATAAACACAATAAGAGTAATAAAAATAATAATATTCAGAAACTTAGAAGGAATAATAATAATTATAATAATAATAATAGTCATATAAATAGTAGCCTGATAATAAATAATAATAATCAAATAAAATAAATAAGCATTTTTATAAAAATATATATAATTAGCTCTAAGTTTTATAAAGTATTTATAATTACTTTCATAATAAGAGATATCTATAGATAATTGTCACGACCCTAGGATCCCTTTATGCTTCTGCCGTGCTAGTATTGGTGACTTGGGTTATTAAAGATGAAGAGCATCCTGTAATCTTCCTATCAGCTAATTAATAATAGGATTGTACTCACCTGAGGCCTTATATAGTGGCTGTACTAACTATATTAATTTAACAAGTAATCTAATAGTCTGAAGATGACTAATAAGCAAGAAGAAAAGTAAGATATATCAGATACATGTATCTAATAACTTAAGTATAAATAAGTAGAAACTAGACTAAAGATATACTCAGACTGTAGACTTGTTAATTTTAGTTAATAATATTATTAAACATGACTAACTAAACTATAGATATATAATAAATAAATATTCTTATATATTCTTTCCTAGCTACTCTTCTGGTAACTTCTCAGGGATTACTTCTAGAGTTACTTCTATCATATATCCTTCTAGTATATACTTCTTAAGCTACTCCTTCAGGATAGGTATAGAAGTAGATAATCATATAACTTATGTCTTTGTAATTGCAAGGGTTCTGATTCTTTGCTTATTAATTAGTAATAGGCTTCTATCTAACTATACTATCTTTATAAGATATTAATCTTATTAGATTTCTATAATATTACTTCTCTCTCTTTTAGTATTTTATCCTTGAAACTTATAAAAATAAGTTTTTCTTAGTTATAATCTTTAATAAATTTATCTTCTTTTCTTATCCTGATACTAATACTATTATGCTAGTAGATAATAAGACCTGAAAGTATAATTATCTTTGCTAGTATAATTCTATTCTTATCTCTAGTTCTATTATTAATATTTCCTGTGAATTTTATATTACTTATAATATTAATTATATGATAGACTCAAGAAGCAAGAACTGTGCTGAGTATACTTATTATAGTTAAAAGTATATAAAGTAATTATATAGTAAGTAAGAGTAAGAATCTCTTGAACAGGATTATAAACATCTAACTAATAATCTTATTAAGATTAAAAAATAATAACTTGAATATTTATAAAAAATATTATAAGTTATATTAAAGATTCTTTGCTTATATAAACAAGAATAGTTTCTGAAAGATTATAATAACTAAATACTTAGTCATGATTTCTTTATTATAGAATAACTTAATAAGAAAGATTCTCTGAGTACTGAGAAACTCTAAGAGCTAGAATATTTAGCTAATACTTAAGATATTACTTAACTTGTCATGATATTAGATCTTTCTAGCTTTTTTTAGATAATAAATAATCCTTTTCTTTGAGTGAATATTAATTTTTTTACTAGTAATATTACTAAACTAGCTAGTAACAGCCTATTAAATTCTTAATAAGCTTCCAGATATTCTCTGAGATATTATAATCTTTTTATTTAATCAGATAAAATAGTTTTCTACTAACTTATTTATCTTTTAGGATTTTTTTAATCTTATATTCTTATTTAGTTTTCTTGTTAATTTTTATATTTATTATAATTTAGCTGTTTTCTGATATAGGTTCTAATAATAAGATATAAAAGACTAGATATATATAGTATATTAATTCTGGTAGCTTTAGCTAATAATTAATTATTTCTAATTTTTTTTTAATTTTAAATAATCCTAATTTTTAGTGATTAAGTTTCTGACTTAATTACTTGATTTTAATATTTTTATAAAGCAGGAATATCTTTTCTCTCTCTTTTAAAATAAGTCTCTCTTTATAATATTTATTATAATAAATCACTGCTTTTATATTTATAAAATTAATATCTCTTATTAATTATTTATACAGTGTTTTAAGTATCTTTATTACTTCCTGTGCTTGTTCTAATACTATTTCTTTATTTCTTAGTTTTCTGTGTATTCTTAGATAATAATCATGATTTATATAGAATAGTATCTTCTATATAGTTGCGTGTGCTGAGTTGTTATACATGAACTGTGCTATTAATAGATATTACTCTTAATTATTTTGTTTATAATTAATATAGTGTTATAAATATTACTTTATAATCTGATTTATTCTTTTTATCTAATTATTTACTTATAGGTGATAAATTATTATTAATTAATAATTAATCTTTATAATATTAGTTAGTGATTTCTAAAATTTTATTATAAATAGCTTATCTTTATTTAACATGATTTTCTATAATATCCTGTGATTAATAATAATATAATATAGTAATATATAGCTTATTTCTTGTGCAGTCATGGTACTCTTTATAAGTATTAGTTAGATATATTTTATTAGTCTGTTTATAATAATAGTAATTATATTTTTTTCTCTGGACTCTGATAATAGTCTGATAAAGTCTATTATAATTTATTCTCATGATTTCTTTAATATATCTGGTGACTATATTTTCTTATATAACTAGTATCTTACTAGCTTATCTTATATGCAGGTATTATAATTTTAAATATAATCCTGTATAATTTTTTATATATTAAATTAATAATAGTTTTATATAATCTATTTACATATTTTTTTTATACCAAAATATTCTTAGAGTAATTTGTTATAGTGTATTTTAATAATCTCTTATCTTATATAATAAGATATATAAATAAGTTCATGTATATAGACTAATCTATCTCTGTCTATAACCAGTTTGTTATTATTTATTAAGTTATTTAATATTTTCTAAATTATTTTATTCTTTTTAATTTCCTAGATTAGTTTATTTAGTGTGTTATTCTTAATTTTTATAATTTCTACTAATTACTAATAATTATATATTAATAATCTGTCTTTATATTATTTAAGAATTATAGGTTTAATAACTTTGTTTTTTAGCTTATAATTTAGATATTAACTTAGCATATTAGCTTGATTATTTTTATTATCTTTATAATATTAGATTCTAAAATTATATTATAATAATATTTCTAATTATCTTGCCTGTCTTCATATTAACTTTTTAGTTATTATAAAAAAGATAAGATTTTTGTGATTAGTTTTAATAATAACTTATTACTTTACTTTTTTAAGATAAATTTTTTATATTTTAAATATAGTAATGATAGCTAGTAGCTTCTTGTTATAAATATTATAATTTAGTTTTACTTAGATTAATTTCCTGAAGTAAAATATAACTAATTTTAGTTTTTTATTATTCTCTAGTTAAGTTATTCTTATTCTGATAGTATAGTCTGATATATTAGTTTTAATTATTATTTTTTTTTTAGGATTATGCTGTATTAAGACTGGTATAATAATAATTTATTATTTAATATCTTTAAATACTTTCTAATAATTATCTGTCTATTTAAATTTCTTTATTTTTTTTATTAGATTAAAGAGTAGTCCTAGTCTATATATATAATAATAGACAAATCTTTAATAATAGTTTACAAGTCTTATAAACTGCTATAATTCTCTAAGATTCTTTAATATTAGTTAATCTCTGATTACCTGAATCTTGTTTCTGTCTATGTAAATCTTTTCTATAAATATTTAATATCTTAAAAAGTCTATTTCTATAATATAGAATTTATATTTCTTTAGCTTGTATTATAGCTTAGTAATTTATAGCTTTCTTAGTACTTGCTTGATATATTACTTATATTCTTTAAGTTTCTCTAAAAATATAAGAATATTATTAAGATATGTGATAATAAATATATCTAATAATTTCTCTAGTACTTTATTAATAAACCTTTAAAATAATACTAGTATATTAGTAAGTCTAAATAGTATAACTAGATATTTAAAGTAGCTATATTTCATTCTAAATACTATTTTTTATTTATCTTCTTTTATAATATATAACTAGTTATACATGTTTGTAATATTAAGTTTTATAAAGATCTTTACTTCTCTAAGCTTGTTCTAGATCTTTATAATTAATAATAATATATATTTATTCTTAATTATTATCTGATTTAATAATTAATAATTTATATATAATTATAGTTATTTATTCTTCTTTAATATAAATAGAACTTTATATCCTGCTAGTAATTTTAATAATTAAATTATTTCTTTTACAAGTTATTTATTAATATATACCTTTAATATCTATAATTTCTTTTTTAATATTAAATAAATTTTCCTGTATACTACTTACTTTTCTTTCTTAATTAGGATTATATAATTATATAATCTATACTCTGATAATTCTAATTTATTAGATTATTTAAAAAGTTTTCTAAATCTTTTATAATCTTCTAATATTATAATTTATTTTATTACTATTATTACTTAAGCTTTAATAATACTATTATTAAGTCTCTTATCTATAAATCTTTTAGTAATATCTTCTAGTATTATAATCTTATAATAATTTATTACTATGTCTAGTACTTATTCTGGTAATATTATTAATTAATCTTAGTAACTTGACTTTATTACTACTAATACTTATATTATATAATTATTATTAGATTTATCTCTAAATCTTTTAGCTAATACTTGAGCTTCTTACTTCTAAGTATACTATTTAGACTTAAATACTTCTATTATTTATTCTTATTTTAGATATTTATAATTTATAAACTAAAGACTACCTGTCTTTTAGTTAATTTCTAGATTATAATTCTTAAGTCATAAGATTCTTAATATTATATTATATCTTTCTAATTATATTATATCAAAGTTTATTTATTCAAGATAACTAAAGATTATTATAATTAATAATCCTATTTTAATAATTAGTTATTCTTCTAGTTCTTTACTATTTAATCCTGTAAGTAATTTTAGTTTAATTTTATTAATTTCTTTAATTTCTAATTTCTAATAGAACTATAAGTCTATAAAATTACCTGTTACTCTAAAGTTAAGTATTACTTTAGCTACTTATTTATATACTTATATAGTAAACTTAATATAGATTTCCTATTTTATTACTACCAGCTATTTCTGGTTTTACTAGTTTAATATATACTTATATAATAGTAGTTATAGTAGATAAGTGCTTATAAATTTATTATTAAAATATTATTTATAGTTATAATCATAGCACTTTATCTATAAGATATTATTATAATCTAAGTATCATGAGTAGCTTTTATATAAGTATTAAATATTCTAATAAGAGCATATTATTCCCTACTCTTTTATAATATTTAATATTATTAGTATATATCCTGACACTCCTGTTATGGAAACCCAACGAGGTTAATACCCCACGAAGGCGGCACAGCCAGGCAGAAGCCCGACGCCAATCGATGGACTATGGGATCAGGATCCCTGCATCCTAGGAAAATACATTATGTGACCACCTACTCCTGATATACCCCCAAGAGTAGCCACGGGGTAGCCAAGGATAAAAGGCGTGTTATTGGTTTCTACTCTAGATATACTCCCAGGAGTAGCTGAGGAGTATACAGGAACAAAGAATATATAAGGACACTTATTCACCTGTATCTATAGTTTAGTTAGTTATATTTAATAACATTGTTAACTAGAACTATATAGTTCAAGTCTGAGTATATATTCAGTCTAGTTTCTACTTGTCTATACTTAATCTAAGTTATTAGATATATGTATCTGATATATCTTACTTCTCTTCTTGCTTATCAGTCACCTTTGGACTATTAGATTACTTGTTAAATTAATATAGTTAGCACGGCCACTGTGGGAGGCCTCAGGTTAGTATAACCCTATTATTAATTAGCTGATAGGAAGATCACAGGACGCTCTTCACCTTTGATAACCCAAGTCACTAACACTAGCACGGCAGAAGCATCAAGGGATCCTAGGGTCGTGACAACTCCCTTTTTCATGCTATATTAGTTATAATTCTTGTTATAACATATTATCTATAATAATTCCTAATATTTTAAATATATCCTAAAGTAGGCATATAAGTACTACTTATAATTATAGTAATTATATAAATTAGAATATTATTTATACTTAAGTTTCTTTAGTTTCTTATAGAATTACATGTTATTTCTTTTATATTATTTATATCATGTCTACATGTGCTGTGAGTGTTTCTAGTAATATTTATCTTATAATTTCTTAATCTTATTTTAATATCCTAAGTTCTAATAAATATATTTTTTAATTTTACTATTAATTTTTATTTTTATAGCTTTATTAAGCTCTCTAATTCTTTTAGATATAATAAATTATTCTCTTAATATTTCTAATTCTTTCTAAGTATCTTATTTTTTATAAGATTTCTTAATTATTTCAAGATCTATCTCTGTTTATAGAAGATTTTAAGATATTATTATTCTCTTATCTAGTTTCTTTATAACTTCTTTATAACTATTAGCCTAAGTGTTATATTATTTATTAAGTAAATTAATATTTTCTTAAACTATATCAGGAAACTTATTCTCTTTAACTAGCTTGTTTATATTAATAACTTTCTCAGATCTATTTATTCTTGTATAAAATTTATTATATTTATAATTAGACTTTATTATTCTAGATTTATTAATAAGATGACTCTGATTCTTTATATTATAATTATTATTATTACTCTATTAATAATCACTTAGATTATCTATAGATTTATTTAATTAATTAATTTTACATGTTATATTTAGTATCTTTTTACTAACTATGCCTGCTGTAGATATATTAATTATTTTTATAATATTATAAGCTTCTCTAGCTCTTTCTTATATTTCTTTTAACTACTTTTATAATTCTTAATTACTCTTGCCTGATTAGTATTTCTTTATTATATAATCTTATTTTCTATAATTATAACAGGTCCTATTCTTGTAGTGTTTATCTCTTTTTTTCTTAAAGATTTCTTGATATTAAGCTATATCTAGCTTTATTAACTATAGCTTATAAAAATTACTATATTCTTAGCTCCTAGATTACACTTGTTATTTATTATTAGTATTATACTTATTAATTCTACTGTTATCTTGATACTGATTATCTAAATAATTCTTATATCTAATATTAAAGTTAAATAGCTTATTATTAATCTTAACTATCTATTTAATTATCTTATTAAAAATTTCTAGTCTTTTTATCCAGATTAATTTTTCTTAGACTTCTAGTTTTAATCTCTTTTTAAATTATATAATATAAGTGTTATTATCCTAGTCTAACTAAGATATAATTTACTAGAATTCTAAGATATACTAGCTGACTAATTTAATCTATTATAATTATCACAGTTTTTATTCTATATTTTATACTGTGTTAATATTACTAAATATTATATAAAGTTATTCTTTAAAATTATTATAACTCTTAAATATTTTTCTAGTTTTATTATTCTGATTTTTACTCTTATTTTCTTAAAAGTCCCTGATAAAGAATTTAAACTAATTAAATATTACTTTCTTTAGATATGTGATAGTAAATATAATTTTATTAGATTTAATAGCTAGTTATTCTTTATTTATCTTTATATACATATCTATTTATATTAGAAATACACAAAGCTTAGAATAAGTGCTATTAAATATCTCTAGTAGTTTAACTTTGACAGTGTAGATTATAAGTTATCTCTCTAAGATTATAATATATACCTGTAATTACTTAATCATGCTAATAACTTTTACTAGAGTTAGTTTATTATTAATATCTTTCTAACTGCTTTTACTACTAGTTCTAGAAGTTAGCACAGTTATCCTGTTATTTAATATAATAATATTTATTTTAAGTTAACCCAAGACTCTACTTATACTAACTAGTATTTAATATATTATGATCCTAGGATCTCTTTATACTTCTGCTATACTAGTATTAGTAACTTAAATTATTAAAGATAAAGAGCATCCTGTGATCTTTTTATTAACTAATTAATAATAGGATTATACTCACCTGAGGCCTCACACAGTAGCTGTGTTAACTATATTAATTTAACAAGTGATTTAATAGTCTAAAGATAACTAATAAGCAAGAAGAGAAGTAAGATACATTAGATATATATATCTAATAACTTAGATTAAGTATAAACAAGTAGAAACTAGACTAAAGATATACTTAGACTATAGATTTATTAATCTTGATTAATAATATTATTAAACATGACTAACTAAACTATAGATACATAGTAAATAAGTGTTCTTATATATCCTTTTCTAGCTACTCTTCTGGTGATTTCTCAGGGATCACTTCTAGAGTTACTTCTATTATATATTCTCCTAGCATATACTCCTTGAGCTACTCCTTCAGGGTAGGCATAGGAGTAGATAATCACATGACCTGTGTCTTTGTAGTTGCAAGGGTTCCGATCCTTTGCTTGTTGATTGGCAGTGGGCTTCTGCCTGGCTGTACCGCCTTCATGGGATATTAACCTCGTTGGGTTTCTGTAACAATAATAAAGAGAATATACTTATTATTTAATATAAAATAATTAATTAAGGAGAAAGAAGAGAAGAAAAAAAAATAAAAAACTTTTAAATTCTTAAAACTTTATAAGATTAAATAACTAGAACTTTTATTAAGTTCTGCTTTATTTAATAAGATTATGAATAATATATTATTTGAAAGAATAATTATTTATAAAAAATATATATTAGATATAAAATTTATAAAGAAAAACCTGTCTATCTTTATCTTATATAAATTCTATATAATATTAAGATATATTAACTTTATATAATAAAATATAATATTTATATAAAGCTCTGGAAGCCAGACCTATAAAAAATAATATTAGAAATAATAGTCTTAGATATACTAAACTGCTAAGACTATAAGAGCTAAGTTATTTCAACCCCACAGGCTGCGTGTATAGTCTTTTTACATCTTACACTTCTTCTAGAGGTTAGTGATTAGTTCTAGCAACCAGGCAACCCTATATTTCTCTATATAATCCTTCAGTGCCATCCCTAGCACGTTACCTCTCTCTTTGACATGGCATCCAGAGTACCGCATAACAAAACTAATTAATTAGGTTTATCTTTATATAAATATACTATATATAGTAACTAGTTCAAGGTTTGTTATCACATGTATAAAGTTTATAAAATGAAATAACTCAGCTTCTTCGATCTTAGCAGGTTAGCTTGCCTGAGACTACAGTGTCTAACAGTTAGATCTGGATCCATCCTATTTTGATGTCCAAAGGGCACGCGTGCCAAGAAAATTTGCTGCCATGTTGTCCGCCAAATGTTTGATTAGTCGGTGAAAAGTACATTTTCTCACCACTAGAATCACCACATATCAACCCAACCCACTATTCATAACAAAAATGTCTACCCCAAATCCAGACATCAAAGAGGTCAGTTGTCCCTGCATTTCCATTTCTGCTCTTTTACTCTCTACGAGGTACAAAACACCCAACACCTATCTCAGCCCCCCTCACTAACACCAGATATTAACTAGGCCCTTAAAGACATCGCTGAGTATGTATTCTCTCCCTTTCAGAAACCTATTTGATGCTCTCCTATGCTTCCCAATCTCTATCACACTTTTTGTTTTTGTTTATTCATATCTGATTTATTTGTAGGGGCGAGAAGACAGCCCAAGCACTTGAAGATCAATTAAACACCATTGAATGCAGAATTGATGGGTTACTAAACGAAATCGGGAGGTACAAGAGCACTGAAGTATCCGAGCACAGTCAAAAGAATCACACCATGGGTGCAGATGGCACAGAAGAGTCATTGAACAAGCGTCCCAGATGAAACTCCCCGCTTGCGTCCTTTTCAACCACACCTTTTTCTGTTATGATACCATCAATCAGAGCAGCGGGGGTAATGTCAAATGCTGGATTCCAAACATTGATACCTTTTGCAGCTATGCATACGGTATCTAAATGCAGTTCACCATCCCGGGATGCTCCTTCGCGTGGCCCTGTCATATTGGTAACCTCAGAGGCGGGACGCTCTTCAATCATAATCTTGCAACCAGATTGCGTAGCCATATCTATTGTTGTGAGTGGCGCAGCCACAAGAAATTTTACGTTATGGTGCTTTGCAGTGACCGCGAGTCCGTATGTTCCTATTTTGTTTGCGGTGTCGCCGTTGGCGGCCACTCGGTCCGCCCCAACCACAATAGCACTGATGTTGGAGTCGTCTTTACCAAGAAGGGCAGCCACCATTGAGTCTGTTATCAATGTCGCAGGAAGACGATCATGGACCAATTCGAATGCAGTCAGGCGGGAACCTTGGTTGTAGGGTCTTGTTTCTGTGCAGTAGGCATGTTCCAGAGCTCCCGCGGAAGCCAAGGATCGAATTACGCCCAGTGCAGTGCCGTAGCCTGATGTAGCAAGAGAGCTAGATTCATTCGTAAGTCACAAATTCTCTCATCATTTGTATAGGACGTACCCTGTATTGCAGTGTGTAAGCACCGTGGCCATTGAGTCTCGAAGAACGGCGTTTTCCAAGATCCATTTTGCGCCGTTTTCTCCAATCCTTCTATTGTCTTCCAAATCTTTGGCCAACATTGATTCCGCCGCGTGGATAAACGCAGTGGCGACCCCATGACCATTTGACCCAGTGGTTTCGGCGTATATCTTCACTTGATTTTCGAGCTTGCGAGCAGCATCACTGAGGTTGACTGCAGTGGGTCTGCTGCTCACAAGATATTGTAATTTCTCCCTGATAAACACTTGAACATCTTCCACATTGGCAGATAGTTTATCGGTAGACATAAGATAATGGAGTTCACTTGCAAGAGAAAGCGCAGCCACAATTGCAATAGCAGGTGCGCCACGAACTCGCATATCTTTGATTGCATGCCATCCCTCTTCACTTGTTCGTATTTTAATGTAATTTTCCACATGTGGGAGCTTCAGCTGATCAATTATAGATAGATCACCGCTTCCATATCTGATTGCCTGTAATGTCATTCTGTCTAAGACCTCGTGGAGATCACCCTAATTATAGAAAGACGATTAGTGCGCTGTCAATAATGAAACAAAAAGATAAACCATGGGAAGATTAATACAATCATAAAATCCAGTAAAATATAGTTAAGATGAGCTTATACACCAATATTTGTTCAAAGTATGATCCAAAACTTCAGTTGAACTCTGCGGTGGGGCATCTGGAAAATTTAGACGCGGGGTTATACAAAAGTCCATAATTGTGCTGTGTAATTTCCAGTCCACGAAGCCACTGCCACTTACCCCCATGTCATTGTTGCAAATCACATTTATCTATGGAGGTCATGTCTGCTACCGAAGGAAAAAGATCCGAATATAAATCCTTCCTTAAAAAAAGTGTTGGAACATTAGACTAAGAAACCAGAAGTCGTAACACCACATTTGCCTCTCTTGCCTCGAAAAAAAAAGAACAGGATTCAAATCTTAGCACACCACATTATAAAATATTCTACCTGCAGTTTAATAAGATAAGATCAAAATTTACAAACCATTCCATAAAATAGACGCCTTGATCACAATATCTCATGTATGATGGGGGTTGACATGATTGCTGTGGATTTGCAGCAGATTACTCAGTATAAAAGCCCGATGCAATTCAATCCGCAGAGATGTAGAGTACTTAAATGTGCAAATGATCATTAGAAATGAAAACACATCGGTCAAGATGGATTGACAAACCATTGTTCCCCCGAACAAAAGCATCGCCGTACTTCCGTCTTGGAATCCCGTTCACAAACTCCTCTGATCTTTCCAAGGCAATGTTCATATAACCATCAACTGATTGGAGTTCCCCTGTATTCAAAAAGAGTATTAGTATAGTTATTTCGTCTCTGATGAATGTTCATAACCTTTATAAACAACGCCTGAATTCAATTTCACTGTGACAGGTGCGCCAATGATCTCGCCGAGGAATGTGGACGGGTCTTTGCCTTCAGATGATGCACCGTTTTCCATGATTCCTACCCTGGTATTTCCTTTATTCGAATGATTAAACTGTTAATGGGCCACTATTGTAACTGAGTGCAAAAACAGCCTTGTTCCAGGAATACAACAGGATTGGCCCATGGGAGCGGGAAGTATGGCACGTGCTCCGTTTAAATAAAACGACGCTGTTGTTTTTTTTCGGTAACACTTTGTCTGCTTATGTCCTCGACTCTCCCCACCAACTGTAAACAACCCTCTTTTGTCTATGATCAAATAACTCAAAGCTTTTGTTATTCCTGTTTGGTGGAATTTCAGATAATCTCCATGCCGCCGTTTTTTAACAGACCTTCCTGGGCAAGCAGAGGCGAAGAGCCGTCTTCAAACTTCTATCGTCGTGGGGACCATACCTACAAGGACATTGTTGCTGCCAGTAGAGATGCCTGCGAGAGACTGGAAAATGAAGTTGACATCTCAACAAGCAGTAAGCTGGGACCAGAGCAACATGGCCCGCAAGAAGGCGTCCCCCAAACGTGTGATGACCAGATAAACTGTGGTGAAAGAAACCTCCATGAAAGCTCTAGATCTCGCAATCAGGCCAAACCCCATCAATGCCAGCCCACCAACTCTCCTGTGACCGAAGAGTCCAAGCCTACATCCCCCAGTCCCAGTCGGGTCTCGGCTGTTCTTCACGCCACAAATGCGAGGTATACAACAAAGCGCCCGAAGAGCGAACATGAGGCATCTCGGGAGCCAGTGTATGGACGGGGTAGTGCAGTTCCTGGCGAAAGTGTTCCTGAATCACGAATAGATAAAGCGGCTGATGATGTCGTTCAAATTCTTATTACTTCGCAGATTGAGAATACACAGCCACTCATCGTCTATCGCAGAATGACACAACCACTCCGAGACGTTCGCTTGGCTTGGTGTCATCGTCACAAAATTTCGGAAGATATGCAACCTTCTATATTTTTGACATGGAAGGGTAGGCGGCTTTTTGATGTAACAACTTGCAGAAGCTTGGGAATCAAACCGTCGAGGGATACTCTCTTTTCGCACCCCACCGATCACGTCGAGAAATCCGTTCATGTCCACATGGAAGCTGTCACGAGCTGCCCGAACAGGTTCAATAGTCGACAGTTCTCACCGATCAATGAACGTTGTTTGGATCAGGCTTTGTTGAATATTGAAGAGAGGAGCGAGAGGGACCAAAACCTATCTACTAGAGTCGTTCTCAAGTGCCCCGGTCATGATGACTTTATTACAAAAACTCGCCCTAAAGCGCCTATTTTACAAATCATCACTGCTTTCCGTAAGGCAAATAAAATTGCGCCGGAGAAAGATGTCTATCTAGTATTTGATGGTGATCGCTTGGATCCTGGATCTTGCCTTGCCGACTATCAGATCACAGATGACGATCTCGTGGATGTTATGTTAAAATAAGCCTTGAGAAGACAATGATCTCAATATGTTCTCAAAAATGACGTTCACTCTTGACACTTTGATTTGCATGTTGAGCTCTTACATTGGAACCTTTCCCCCCTACAAAAGAAACCTGGTAGCTAGACTATAGATCCTTAGTACAAATGTTGGACATCGTACGGACGCGTTCTCTCGATAATCCCCGAGCGAAATAGCATACCTACGTATAAATAGGAGGGAGGGAAAGAACAAAAAGAATCGTGGGCCCTTGTATGCAGTTTGACAGTCAGCGGGAGAGGCTTGAATCCGTTCCCGATATTGAAATTTTCCGGGGCAAGTAAATTCTGATAGTACTTTTTGCTCAGCAGCATCTTGTACATAAACTCCCCCACCTCCACCAAAACACCTAAAACTGAGTCTCGGCTGTTTGTTGACAATATAAAACTACAAGGTTATTTCAAGCGACTGCAGGAAATATGAAATTGTTTACAGCAAATTTCTTGGCTTGCGCTGTGAAAAGTTGCAGGACATCACCAGCTTCGTTTCCACTTCATTTTCGAGATGCCGAACTCGAACAACAAGAGCTTGACTTTCAGCCGGATTTTATTCGTAACATACTTCCTCGACTTGACTGGGATGCGCTACAGGTGATTGCAAATGAGGTCGGTAGATTTCACCACAATCGTTTTATCCGGACAGTGTTATGCTCACTTGCTTTAAAGCTCGGTTTCCCCAGACTTCCCGAGAAAAAGCCCGCAGATGACTCACTGGGCGATGAAGGTCTGTTAAGGGATGTTCACAAACTTCTTCTGGAGACACAGGTCATTGAGGGGAAGCTGGTCTGTGGAAATTGTGGTCATGAATATATGATTAAAGAAGGGATCCCAAACTTTCTTCTTCCAAGTCATTTAGGTTCGAAAGACCCCTCAACTCAGCTTATCACTATCACTAATATGTATATTATCAATTAGTCTAATGTCGACGTTTATCGTGGATTACATGGTAGCTGTGTTGATCACCATGTGTGCAATACAGTCTGCGCATACCATCCTCATCTCATCCCCTGGTGGACTGCAAGATGTCGAGTTTGGCACTACATATAGATTTTCACTTAGCCACCGTTTGACCCTCAGACAATGATGCACTCATAGCAATCATCCAAGGGTCCCCCATTGTGGTAATTGGATGGCTACATGGTACATTATGATTACAATGGTGCATTGATTGAAACTATGTGGAACAATTAAGTAATGGATGGGTACAATAAGGGTTTGGTATATTCAAGCGGACATACAAATTTCAAGGGAGAGAGGGTTTCCCGACCGGTACTTCTCACCCGATCTACCAGGTTCGACTCTAATTAAGCAACCAAAAAACTGCTTGATTGAGGGGCAAGGCAAGGATAGAATGCAAGGCTCAATTGAGGAACCCTTTGCAACCAGTTGAACCACAAAGACAGGGGATTCTGTCATCGCTGTCCCACTCCCTTTCGAATTTGTAGTCATATGTAAGTTCTTCATCTGAAGGATAGTTAGTCAACCAGTACCAAATTGATAATCAGAGGTTTGGGAGGCTCACCACGTTCGATATCTCGCAAAGCATATATGACAATCCGTTTACTTCCGTCGACTTTTATGATCTTGGCAGTGCAATTAGGCGTACAGCTATGATTGATAAATCGAGCAATACCCCCTCGCTTTGTGGCATCTATAACTGTGTTTTCGTCGATACGAAAAAGATAGCTGCTGCCAATGCCACTCTTCAAGTACTGTCTCTCTCTCATGTCGGCAACCTGCTGCCGTACTTTTTCCCCAACATATTCGATGATCATGTCATTTGCGGATATGTTTTCCTCGGCGTAAAGACCCCAATTATGGATTGCCGATCGAGCAAAGCGAACCGGTTTCTTTCGCTTTTTCAATTGATTAAACCGCAGCACATCGCTGTCGCCGCTCTGAGTGGGAAGAGCCTGTTTTTGTGCATTTATATCCGCAATGAGCCGGCGATTATTCACCCGTGTTGACCTAGATGTCGACTTAGAGATGGTCTTCGCTGCAGCTATTCTTGCAGCTTCGGCAGCGACAGTAAGGGGGTCGTTCTTCGCTCTGGCCTCGCGCTCTTCTCGGGCTTTCTGGACTTTGATTCGATGCGGTAGGTATTTTGATTTTTCGGACTCCAGTATCTTCTTTCTCCCTTCGGTTCGAGCTGACCCTGTTGTATTAGACACGTAGTAGCCGTGAATGGTAGTTTGCTCATGCACTGGGCCGGTTCCTCTGGGACGATTCAGGGTCTTGATTTCCTTTTGTCTCCATGCCCATGCTGCGAGATTACCAACACTGGCCGTAGGGTATTGGGTCAAGATGTCTTGCAGGAAACGCAAATCTTCCTCGTCCTTGATGAGGTTCTGCCAACCATCGAGATCCATGATCATAGCATCATCATCTTCAGTCAACGGCCGTGGTTCATCATATGAGACCTTCCATACAATCTCCGCTGCCAATCCGTCAAACAGCCTTTCGTGGTCACACTCATCAATGGGAAGCACTATGCCATGATGGTCATCTCCGTACACAGGAAATTCTGTATCGACCCTTTCGACGCTGGATGGGCTTGTTTTCCCAACCTGCTTCTCGGGGTGTTCTGCGTTCTCCTGGGAATCTTTCAAATCGATGGAACTCGCCGGTTTTCCCCAAACTATAGTGCTATCGTCACCCACGTGTAGAGTAGAAATGCCCTCCACATGCTCGCTAGCCGTTCCTGTTGTCGGGTCAATACTGAAAAGTTCCTCGTCGTCTTTCTGCCTCTTGTGTGCCTTGAAATCTTTGCTTTCCCTTTTCCTCTTGTGCGACGTGAGCAAATTTTCTTGAGCTGAATCGTTTTGTAGCATGACATCTTCGGAATCTTCGATAGTGCTATCCCGGTTTGCATCAACCAAATTTTGGACCACAGATGTGTTTGATGGCTCAGAAACGAACCCATCATCATCATCATCATCATCAGACTCTAAAGATGCTGAACTAATTCGGCTAGTTCGTCGGCTGTCTTGCTCATCTGTGTCCCTGGTAAACGGCGTTCTTTGTTCATCATCCGAATCCTCCACATCATGAAGTTGTTGAAGTCGATGATAAAGAGGTCTAACTTCCTTCCTCCGTAATGGCTGCTTGCGCCTTTCGTCCAGAAAAGCAGCGTTGGTTGGGTCGAGGCGCCGAGCCTTTCTAATGCGTGGAAGCGCGAGTATGTTGAGATTGGAAGTAGTGAAAGGACGCCGATTATTTGCTAACTCGGAGCGCAAATCCGAAGTGCCAATGGGACTGTCAACATCAATCTGAAACATCGGCCTCTTGGATCCTTCTGGATCAGCAATGCCCAGTTTTTTCCTTTTTGGCGCATGGCGATCAGGATCGAGATAATCGTAAAGGGCTGGAGCAGCAACGCGCGACTTCACGTCCTCCAGCAGCTTGTCTTTGAGGTCCCGTACTATGATGAACAGCACCTCCTTGCAAGGATCCAAGTCAAACGCTCGTTGCTTTTTCTCTTCTTCAACATCCAAGGTGGCTTCTTTTTGCAGCCTTTCAGTCTCAGCCCGCTCACGCTGCTCTGCTTGAAACCGTGCGGGACTCGGGCTGCGTTCGTATGAGGGATTACCATAAGGCTGACTTTCCATATTCATGATATACGTGAACAGAGGTTTCATGTGACACATCTTATAGCAACGTTCTGTCTCTTCCTCGCCGCGCCGAGAGTTCTCGAATATTATATAATATCCGGTTTTATCGCAACGAATGTCTTTCCAATCGAACAACTTCAGCCTTTTCTTCAGATGGGGCACAGTTGTGCTAAGGACTGGGACGTAGCAGTGTGCGATAAAAATATATGGGTCGCGTTTTATTTGACTCAAGATCGGAGTCTCTTCAACTAGCGACACCACGGTAGGTTTGAGAAAAGTCGCCCTCGGTCCTTCTGGTATTGTAAGAGGTCGCATTGATGATCTACCTGAAGGACCTTTCGGCGCGCTTGGTGGGGGCTCGTTGTTCTTTGCTTGGGGTTCGACTTTTGTTTCCTCAGACATCGGAACATTGCTCTTTGGAACAACTCTTTGCAGATCGACTGTTTTGGAAACAATTCTGTCCGTGACGGTCCCATCCCTATCTAGCTCAACACGGATTCGGCGGGTTCCGATACGCTGGTCTTTTCTGCATTCATAGTAGGCACGTCGAGCTGCCGTTACTGCGAGGACCGGACCACCACCTCTGAACGACCCACTGTCTTTGTATTTCACCGAACACACCCCGAGAAACCTTCCAGTTATAGGATCTGTCCGGTTGTTGATTTCTGCTATGTCTCCGAAGCTTGTAAACAAAGCACTAATAGGCGCAAGCGGAGTAAGAGGATCAAATCCGGTGACAACTATTTGTACTGGAGGTCCCGGACCTAGTGTCGAGGTTGAATCGTATGGCCAGTGTTTCAAATTGTACGGTGCGGGTCGGTATTTCGTCTTCTGTTTACAACCAGCACCTTTCGTATAATTTGATATTGAGAGACGGGGATCAGTCTGTTCGTCATCCTGTTTGTTAGGTAAAATGTCTGCATAGCGAGGTTTCCTCCGCTTATCCTTTGAAGACGAACGTTTTTCAACGTCAGGATCATAAATAAGTTTGTAGCCCCTGACACTCTCTAGGCGGCGGGCGTGTGACTGGGGTGTTGGTGGGGTGTGTAGAGGCGTCATGGTAGGCTTCTGTTCCTCGGACCCAGAGTTGGAGTGATCTTCTGCAACACCATCCCTCGTCTTATTCTGGAATGGGCTAGATTTATGGGGTGGCGAGGATTCTGTATTTGTCAACGGTGTGAGGGTGTCAAAGCGCCCCTCATATAGATAGGGTGCTCCGTTCTGAAAAGCAGATGAGCTGGGAGCTGTAGGACCCGTGTTTGCAGAGCTTGCGGATCCATACCCGATGGTTTCGACTGACGTCTTCTTCAATCCTGCGTGAGAGTCTGCAAGGATACCATCGGCGGCCGGATTGTGGGACTGTTCCAATACAGCAGATTGCACAGCCCGCTCATCAGTTTCGTCATTGTCGAGTTGCGGCTTCGGTCGTGGTCGGTCTCGGGTGGTCTTGATCCGTTTTTGTTGGAGGACCGACGGAGCCGTAGGGAAGAAATCCGCAAAGCCTGCCGAAGAGCGAGACATAATGAGAGGTGGCTACTAGCCAAAACCAAAGCAGCCGTAGTTAAATGGCAGCATCCTTGAATATAACCTAACTGGTATTATGTGGACATTAGGTCAGGGGATATTTCCTGGCCCAGGCAGCGCACGACGGGTTGACTCCGAGTTGAAAACCAGCTTGATTTCTGGGGAAATCGGCAGGAGGCTAGGAAGGTTGCGCAGACGGAGAAATTTGCCAAAGTTGGTTTTGATTAAAAACTTCAACGACAGCAATAGACGCGACGGAAAGGAAATGGTTGATGTGTGAGAGGCAGTGGAATTTGGTAATTCAATGAAAGTTGCGCCCGGTCCGATCCGTTTACTCTCCCTACCACGGCAATGGAAGGGAGAGGGAGGGAACATTATCACAACACAGGTTTTAGGATTCGTCCAGTTGTTTGATTAGAGTGATGATGGGAAACTGCTATCATTGGTTTTTTATCAGTTAGCCTCTTCATATAGTTGATGCTCACATAATATCAATTCTCCTGCCAAAATAGAAGACGAAAACAGTCCTAACCACTTGTGAAGGGTCTGGATTTTGCACATTAGTACTTACAGTTCTTGATAGGATAGGATGCGTGTTTAGCTGGAATCATCTAACAAATGCATACAAGCTTCTAATAAGCGGCACACCACTACTTCTTATTCCATCGCTATTATTTTTTCTGTTTTCCTTTTATCCTTGGGGCTACAGTATCCTTTTTTAATGAAATCGTGGTATCTTCTGGGCAGTAACACAAGGTATGGCGGTTTCGCAACATGGGAGGTCTGCTTTACCTGTTCGACAGCTAGTCTCGACTAACAGCATCTGGAAGTGCAAGTGACTCGTGATAACATCCAACATGGTATCCAAGCCAAGTGATATTTCCAGCCAAGCCTGGTAACCTACATTCACACATAAAACGACCTAACATGACCTGCAACCTCTACACAATTTAGACAGGTTGATACTGAATTATTCTAGTAGAGTGATGCATTGTATATTCAAAAGATATAGGCTGAGATAGGAAGGAAATAACCATGTCTACACTAAATGACCCACGAAAAGGTAAAGCATATTCTATAACTGATTCTTGTGGAGATCATGACCACCCACCTTGCTAGACATATCTTGATACCGTGGCAAGTTAGCTAAAAGTCAAGCTTACAATATCTAATAGTCTGCTGTAATGATTCATGTTCTGTTGAGTACACAGATAATGCGAGAAGTCCATCATTGTTTGTATGGTACCCCTCTTGTCATTATGATATGTCTAAGCACCAAAGATGACATACCTACAGGCTGGTCGTAACATAACACTGACTATTAATAGGTCACTATTCTTTATGGCCATTTAGTTTTTCATGTTTGGAACCCCAGTAGCAATATGAAGAACAGTTTGCTGCGTCCCTTGTAAAAAGCTTGTTGTATTAGATATTTCGGCATCAAAGCTTACCATATATGAGACAATAGCAATTGATACTACTCCGCAGTCAGCATGTTATATGCCAGAAATAAGCTCGAAAAACAACCAACATTAAGATTGTAGGTGGTCTAGCAATGCCCAAAGCAAAACAGACCAGTTATTTAATAATGGAAGCTTGGCGTCTTGTTTATTAAGTTGCAGATGTTTTTGTATGTGGGGATAGGAAGTTGGATTGGAAGAATGAGTACCGAGTAGTGGTGTTGGGGACACCGAGCTTCCTGCTCGTTTAACCTGGGCCCTTGTAATTCCTACCTGCCTACCAGGTATCTAAGTAGTAGGTTGGATAATACTAGTTATCAATCAGAGGTAGGAAGACCCTTTATTTTATACTATGGAAAAGAAAAGAATCACAAATCAGATATAAACAGAGATAGAGTCATTATATTACTGAGCGGGTTGTGGTATGGGATTAGAATACTTAGCATAAACCCTTGGACAAGTACACACAATGACACAATAGTAAAAAACTAGGAATATCAAGATATCCACATACAACATACTTACCCTTGGTTTTATTACTAACGCGGGACTCAGAGTGCTAGGAACTAGTTTGATTCGAGCCTCAGGTAGAAATAGTTCTGAAACACAAGGTCCTAGATAGAGAGGCACGACACATGTAGGGGGAGCTTGAATGGGTGAACCATACCTAGAAATAGGTGTAAACTATACGTTTGTATCGGATCCATTTATCCAGTAATCCGCCTTGCCTGACAATTCGATTATCCGATCCACTGGCGCAGGATATACCAGTTATGGCCAGACGCCCTGGGCGCGTCTATCATCCGATATTGAGCTGCTATGAGATGCACCAGGGGTGCTCGCGGAGACGTCATGTAGAGCTGCAAGGGTTCCTGTATATACCTGCATCGAACCGGATGCGATGTTGGGTTCGTATGAAAAACCATGCAGACTTTATTTCGCGAGACCATTTGGGGGGGCTGTTATACGGAAGAATCTGGAAAAAAATATAGCATGTAAGAATAGAAACTGTGCAGATTGTTCAACGTTGAATTATATTACTATTATTAACCCTCCCAAGAAAAGTAAAACATGTATAGTAGAGTATAACTAGTTTTATATTTTGAGGTGGATTTGTCTCATATGTTTATGGTGATGGCGGATGCCTGCCCCACAATCATTATTTTTAGGATATAGGACCGAGAGACAGGTCGGTACCAATAAATTACACGGAAACAGACAATTGGCTAGCCTGATCCCAGTCAAACGTACCCTTCGCATTTTCCCATTCTTGATTCCTTGATGTACCTGAAAGTCACACACCTGGGTCTGTCGGTCATGGCTTGGTTAAGAGACTTGGCACAGGTAAACTGCCTCCACTACAACAGTGTGATTCCATTAGTGCTGCGTAGAAAGATAAGGCCAAAGAAAGCAATATCCATGTTCCCAGTCTCAGACGACAACACAGACGCATAGATATTGCCGGGCCTGGCTGACTATTTCGAGATGGCTCAGCTGTAACTTGATGTTTCAGTTTATACGTAATCCAATGCGGTAACTATTAGTGATTTATGCAGCCGATTTTATGTTACTGGATGTAATATTTCTAGGACAGTAATATACGGCAGATCCCAATGGGGAGAAGTCCCTATTCCCTATTAAAGACAGGTTTCAACAGGAGGTTGAAGAACTTAGTATAGGTTGATAGTTAGTGCTCGAGAAGATCAGCGACCGACTGACTGTATACTTACATAGTAGGCCCAAGTTGGCTAATAATAAAATGAACAGTGTTATTTTTGACATGCTAAGTGGGGACTCTGAACTGGTAATAGCCGATCTTTGCTATGTATTCATGGAGGGAGGATTATTTTAAGCCGAGTCACGGGTGAGACATTCTGAAGACTGTGTGAGGCGGGGGGAATACCATTGGCCACCGCCTCTTTGTTCGTCGTGGCCCATATTATTCACTAGTAGGGAGGTACTAGTACTAGCTTCCTTGGTCTGTGTGTGGGCCGATCACAAACATAAAACAACAACAGCTCCCCTCCTTTCCCACTTTACTGATTGTCGATCTTCACACACCTTCTTGTCTCTTGATTTCTCGCTTCCTTCAATACCATCTATCATTTACCCGCAATACATCTCAATAACTACATCTACCGGGTTTTACTGTCTTTCTCTCTCTCAGTGTCGTCTTTCAAGGTGATAGGTTCAAATATTCTGTACCTGTCCCCTGAGGTCCCTCATACCTTTAGTCCAAGTTCCTTCACTTTTCAGATCCAACGATAATCTGTTTGCTGTCCCCCTTGCATAACAATGTGGTATGTTCTCGAACCTTTGAATATTCATTAGCGTGGCATGCACAGCGGATTAACATACTACAGTGGTATCTTCGGCTACATCAACTACCTTGTGGAAAGAGACCGCAAGTTTGTCCTTGACACTCTGCTTAATGGTTGTACCCCTCCTCCTTTTCTTGTTAAAACATCCCCGTCTACTCCTGCGCTCCAGCGTTTCAGTAGGTGTATAGTCATTGACGGGTCATAGGTCTTTCGCGGCTTGAATACCGAGGCTATGACTCGGCAGGCCTTGCCGTTGACGGCAACAAGAAGAATGAAGTCTGTGCGTTCAAAGAAGTTGGGAAGGTTGCAAAATTGAAAGAGCTCATTGAGGAGTGCAAACCGGATTTGACAAAGACCTTTGAGTCTCACGCTGGTATTGCTCATACGCGCTGGGCGACTCACGGCACACCCTCGCGTCAAAATTGCCATCCTCATAGGTAAGATAAATTGACTCACAATCGTCTCGATAATGTTGAGTTTTACATGCTTCAGGAATCTAAGGCTAATACACACTGCTTTTCACTGGACAGGTCTGACCCTAATTGGGAGTTCTCTGTCGTCCATAATGGAATCATTACCAACTACAAGGAATTGAAGGCTTTGCTGGAAAGCAAAGGCTTTCGTTTCGAAACCGAAACCGACACAGAATGTATTGCAAAATTAACAAAGTTCTTGTATGATCAGCAGCCGGACATCGACTTCACGGTATTGGCAAAGGCGGTCGTGAAGGAGCTGGAGGGAGCTTTTGGTCTCCTTATCAAGTCTGTACACTACCCCCACGAGGTTATTGCTGCCCGGAAGGGTTCACCGCTCGTCGTCGGGGTGAAGACCTCGAAGAAGATGAAGGTCGACTTCGTCGATGTTGAATTCTCAGAAGAGGGCGCTCTTCCCGCCGAGCAAGCTTCTCAACATGTTGCCATGAAGAAGTCCGCCACTGGGCTGCTTGCCCCTCCCGACAAGTCTCTTCTTCATCGATCGCAGTCCCGTGCTTTCCTCTCCGATGATGGAGTTCCCCAGCCTGTGGAGTTCTTCTTGTCCTCTGATCCATCTGCAATCGTTGAGCACACAAAGAAGGTTCTATACCTCGAGGACGATGACATTGCTCATATCCATGAAGGACAGCTTAATATCCATCGACTCACAAAGGATGACGGTACCTCCAATGTTCGCGCCATCCAGACAATTGAACTCGAACTCCAGGAGATCATGAAGGGTAAATTCGATCACTTCATGCAAAAGGAGATTTTTGAACAACCAGAGTCTGTGGTGAACACTATGAGAGGTCGATTGGACGTTGCAAACAAACAAGTTACCCTTGGTGGTCTTCGACAGTACATTTCCACTATTCGTCGCTGCAGGAGAATAATCTTTGTTGCATGCGGAACCAGCTACCACTCGTGTATGGCCGTGCGTGGCGTGTTTGAGGAGCTTACCGAGATCCCCATTTCCGTGGAGCTCGCATCCGATTTCTTGGACAGACAGGCACCGGTTTTCCGAGATGACACATGCGTGTTTGTTTCCCAATCCGGAGAGACTGCCGACTCACTCATGGCTCTTCGCTACTGCCTTGAACGGGGTGCCTTGACTGTTGGCATTGTGAACGTTGTGGGATCGTCTATTTCTCTCTTGACCCATTGTGGTGTGCACATTAATGCTGGTCCCGAGATTGGTGTCGCTTCTACTAAGGCATACACCTCCCAATTCGTTGCCATGGTTATGTTTGCACTTTCCCTTAGTGAGGATAGGGCTTCGAAACAGAAGAGACGGGAGGAAATTATGGAAGGCCTCGCAAAGGTGTCTGAGCAGTTCAAGGAGATCTTGAAGCTCAACGACCCTATCAAACAGATGTGCGCAAACTTCTTCAAAAATCAGAAAAGCTTGCTTCTTTTGGGCCGAGGTGGTCAATTCCCAACTGCACTGGAAGGTTGGTAAATCTTTGAGGACAATATCCCAAGGCACTTGCTAATGGAATCTGCAGGTGCTCTCAAGATCAAAGAAATTTCTTATCTCCACTGCGAGGCTGTGATGTCTGGTGAACTGAAACATGGCGTTCTTGCTCTGGTGGATGAGAATTTGCCGATAATCATGATTCTCACTCGAGATAATATTTTCATCAAATCAGTTAATGCCTACCAGCAAGGTAAGTGAGCCCATTCTGACGGTATATATTATTACAAATCATTAACGAAACACAGTCATTGCCCGAGGTGGTCGCCCTATCGTGATTTGCAATCACGATGACCCCGAGTTTTCCACTGCGCAGACCGAAAAGATTGAGGTTCCGAAGACTGTTGATTGTCTTCAAGGACTTCTGAATGTGATCCCTCTGCAGTTGATTGCATACTGGCTCGCTGTTCTCGAGGGCCTCAATGTTGACTTCCCTCGCAATCTGGCCAAGTCGGTTACTGTTGAATAGGTTTGGTTCGCCGCCCAGGCCAAGTCATACGGTGGTGTATTTGCATCTACTGCAGTATCCATGCAAACTCGTGGTAATTTATCTCTGTCATCCTTAGCATTTCCCCTGTAATGTCATTAGGACTATTACGTTTGAAGTCCTCAATTCAAGACTGCTTCTGTATTGCTCCTTCGAGCCGCTGCGCGCATATATCGTGATTCTTTCCTCTGTCGTGAACCGTAAACGCTCCGGATCATTTCGAATGAGTTTGCAGGTTAAGTCGGTAACGTAATACCACCGCAAAACCGCACTCATTTTTGGAAACTATAACTATTTTTGTACATCCAGCAGGCGGAGGGATCAATGCGGGAATTCCTGATATAGGGTTAGATCTTGAGATAATATTGAACCATCTGACCTTATATCTGGTTGGCTAGGGGCAACTACTACGTAGTAGTTAAGATGATTTTTGGTGTGACGAACAAGGATGGTATTGTACTCCGACAGCTCCGAAACAGCGGGGTCGGAAGAATCTCTTGACAGGGGGAGCACTGCAGACTAATCTACTTTGAGAGAGGGGTCGCCTACTCAGTCCCTTGGGCGGCATGCCGCCTTTTGAGCTGAAGTACTGCCACTAAAGGGACTCGTCTTCCCCGCAGTTTCTAAAAGATCCGTCACACCATAACTCAAGGCACGTAAAACATCGCTCATGACTCCATTCACGATCTCACTTTATTGATGAAAACCAGATTTAGCTCTTTGAACCAAGAAATCACGATAAATCATGACAACTTTAAAGGGCCCTGGAGCTGCTCAAGAACTGGATGGTGAGACCCGTTTGAAGACTTCGAAATCATTTTCGTATCTAATGATCAATTGCAGGCTCTGGGTTGAGGATTGCAATAATTCACGGGCGATGGAACATGGGAATTATTGGCCCTCTTATGGAAGGTGCTAAGAAAAGCCTTTTTGCTGCGGGAGTAAAGGAGGAAAACATCAGCATTCACTCTGTCCCGGGCAGCTATGAATTGCCATTCGCTGCTCAACGGTAAGAATATGTCTCCAACCCTGAAATGATACATCACTCCCCCCTGTTACCATCCGAGCTAAGAGGTATATAGAATCTATTCTGCCTCGCAGATCCAGGCAGCAAAAAGCTCTTCTTCAGCCGAAGGTATTAGCGCCACGGACCTGTTGTCTTCCTCCAATGCGGATCTCGGTAAGGCACCGGCGCAGTCATCTACGACCGCCTCAACGAAGCCTTTCGATGCTATCATTGCCATTGGTGTCCTCATAAAAGGCGAAACAATGCACTTTGAATACATTGCAGATGCCGTGTCTCACGGGTTAATGCGCGTTCAGCTTGAATCCGGCGTTCCTGTGATTTTTGGAGTGCTCACTGTGTTGAACGAAGAACAAGCACTAGCAAGGGCTGGTGTCGGCAGCAATGCAATGCATAACCATGGCGAGGACTGGGGAAGTGCTGCCGTGGAACTTGGAGCGAAAAGAAGAGATTGGGCCGAGGGCAGGGTGGTTTGATCGACAATTAACCCACTGTCATCACCCACAGATTACAACAGTAACAGCATCTGTCTACGATCTCCTTTTTCCATGCTTTCGCCACCAAATTTGACCTTGACAACATGGTCAAGTCATTTTGTAAAAATATACCAAGACTCTGGTGATCGGGGTACATGAGGCACGATAGTGCAAGGGATAAAAAAAGTAAAAGTTCGTAATTCTCCTATTCATGTCTGATCTCTGCGCTTAAATCGTGGCATTATTCCTGCATCCGTTCACCTTCGTTGCTCTTTGTTCCCTCGTCCTCATCCTCATCCTCACCCTCCAGAGCCCTCTTCGCTGCCTTCTCCGCTTCTTCCAGAAGTTCCTTGGGTACTTCTTCATGTCTCCCCTTCGTCGGACCATCAAGGGAACTGATCCAAGACATCTCCAACTCGAACTCTTTATCTTTGCTGTCTTCATGAGCGACGTAGATTATTCTAGCTGCCTCCTTCACGGCGTCGAGTAGGCTAAGGGTTTCCGAGCCAAGGTCTAGTTTTTCCAATTCGGCTTTAGCAGCCTGTCTTCCCTTACCGGTGGCAGCACCGTAGTAGCCCTTGATCAAAAAGTTAGCATCAACGCCTTAGTTGCGATTGATTGCGTGTATCTTACCCAGTACAAACCACTAGGCTCAATCATGTACAGGCCGGGACCCCCAGCCTTTGCTCCTTCGACTTTACCGCCCGAACCTGCGTTGGGTCCACTGCCGACTTGCCCATCAACAGCTAGCTCAGCTTCGGAGTCCCAACCTCCGACAATAGCAGTGACGCCAAAGGGGCGTACGCTAGAATACAGAGTGTAGGCTTGTACATAGCTGCCAAGACGGTTCGATAACGCGGAGACTGGAATGGGCCCTTTGTATACACCTCTCCAGGAAGAAGCTTCGTCTCGAGCTCGCGAAACGAAATGTCGACCATCAGGGACTAGCCCAGCCGAGACCTATTGGTTGAAGAGAAGGACAAAAGCATCAGCACAGCCCTTTCATCGAAAGGAATCAGTGGATCCAAAAAGGTAAAGTGATGGAGGCCTTACAATGCCAACATGACGGTCAACTGTTGCTATCCTTTTATTTGCGCCTGGTTTGAGTAGTTTGCTTGTGATGATTTTCTCTACGGCGAGCACCACGCCGTCTTTGCACCGAATGCCAATGGCGGTTCCCCCATTCTCGACTGCCTTGACTGCATATTCCACCTACGATTTGTCATTAGAAGACCGACCTTGTTGGGGCAGAGCACTTCATTACCTGGAAATTCCGGCCATCAGGAGAAAACACTGAATTCGAGAGATCATAACCAGTACCAATGGACGTCTGCATTATGTTAGCAGTGTTTTCAAGATGTCAATAACCATAATGCAACCGGCTGAACTGACCATGGCTGTTATGCTGTATCTACCCTGAATACGGGACAATCACAGCAGCACCTATGGAGAGGATTGGCAAATAATAAGAGAATGTTATTTGCAGCGGTGCCAGATGTCTTATAAAAGCTGGAGAGAGGATTTCAAAGTGTAGGGATCTAATCAAATTGTAGACAATGGGGGCGGCCGTTGGTTGTTAGGTACCTAGCTAGGTAGGCACACTGTAACTAAGCTTACCGGACAACAGCTGACCTGAGTGATCGCGTCACGGGTTCTGCCTTCCCGTAATCACGTGACTCAACGTCACTTGTCTGCCGCTGCGGCTGCCAACAGGGTGTAGGTTTCCTGGGTCTCCTTGTACTGTTAGTTGCGCCACAGATTTGACACTCGGTAGTTTAGGCTCTCGTGTATGATGCTAGCGAGTTGCAACCAGTTGGGCTAGTCTCGTGACAGCCCTCGGATGGTTGCACTCTGGGACAGTCAAACTAGTATCAACGAAAGTATGACCAAGATGGTCGATTTCCAGGATATATAGTTGCACTAGACTCTACGTCGCCGCCGCAATGGCTGGCTGCAATGCCCATTTTGCATCGTTCTGTGACACCTATAGAAACATCCAAACGCATTTTCGCAAACGCCTTGGATTGAATCGCTCTGGGCCAAACTAACTCTCATTCATGAAAACCCCTACCGATGAAATTGGTCATCTATACTGCCTGGCTATCAACACAGTGTTGTCCGCCGCTTGATAGGGGCGGCCAGTGCTAGTAGATACAAAAGAGAGAGAGAAGGAAGTGGGTTGCTTAACAATCGGCGTGCTCAGAAATAGACCATGTACCCGATCAATATCCCCATGGAACAAGAGAATCGTGTTACTGTGCTACAGGTCTTAGCTATTCAGATACTTCCATGAAAGGAATGGGAATTTGTGTATATTGGCCACTGACATCAAATTGCCATTTTCTCATTACTTCATATGTTCATGTAAACTCGTCCATGCTCCGGTGGAATGGTGCCTGATCCGATTACTTGCATAGGCTTGGGTACTTGGGCATCGACAGACTTTCATTTCTCTGCCAGTCGTCTTACCTTTCTTGTTTTCTTGATTAATTCAAGTATTGTATGCCATCTCAAGGTTGTCCACTTCTTTTCCTATCATGTATTTACCTTGCTCGAACCTTGGTAAAAGCGGGACTTCATTGTACGATATACAGGTATACATAATCGTTTCGCCGATTGTATTGTCATACACTTTCTTCAAAAAGAACAAGCAATGTCACCACAAAAATGGCATGCTCTAGAAGTGTGCAATGATACACCCTACCACTACCAAGAGAGCCCTGCATTCGGTCTTGTAAGAACCTTCATTCCCTTACCTCCCCAATTCTTACTCTTTTACAAAAGTGTTGACCATCATAATGGACAGAGCAGCTCTTTGGTAGCTGAAGATAGAGGCCAAATCCAAGAAGACCTCATTGCCCTGTTCAACAGGCAGATTAATGTGGAGGAAACCACATTGTATGGAGACCAGGAAATGCAAGTGCCGCTTTGGAACCAGTCTCAACATGATGCCATACAATGCCTCGACCAATCCTCATATGTGTCTTTGGATAAATGCACAAACCAACCAGCGACTTCAAAGTGTGTGACTATGAAGCCAATTGGTAAAGAAAGCCCAATGGACTGTGGCATCGACCCATGGTCTCTTTCACCCGAGAAGCTCCAGGTCTTCCGATATGCCCTTCATGAGCAACGATTGCATTTGCCCAGAGATCCCTCAGCATACCAGAGACACAGTAGCACTGTGGACTCCCCAGTCATGGAAGGGCAACTCTCTGTGTATTTCGATATGCATGAAAACAGACAGATATTAAGTCTCGAAATGGTGGACGTTGTGAAAGACCCGTCGAAAGTACGTCCTGCTCTTAGGACGGAAGCGGACAGCCCAATCGAGATGTATCTAAGTGAAGATGATGATTTACAGTATGCGGAATCTTATATGATTGCTGGATATGAAACACTCTCGGAGACACTGTGAAATACTGGCCTGGGTTATCACATCTTGATATACATAATCAACAGGATAAATTAGCCAGCACGCCAAAACATTAACCAATTTTTAGTATAGGGCTTAATTTGACTGATATCCTAACTATTGAACATATAATATCTGGAATAAACCAAAATAAAGGTGGCTAAAGCGAAGTATTTGGAGGGTTTCAAGGCTACAATCCTTGGAAAGGTCTGAGGCAATCGCTCAATGTATCTAGAGTCAACAATTAGCTCGCATGAATAAAGATGTGATCCCGAACTATAATCTTACAATTGTGTTGGCATGTATCGAAGTACATCAACTGTGCTGATAAACGAGAAATGACTCAATTAGCCACTGCGATCACCCAATTAGTTAGTTGACTCTACAAAGCAAAATTGTCATATATATATATTTTTTTGTTTTTTTTTTTTTTTTTTGGCAAAACTTGCAGTTCCAACATCTCCAAGAACAATCGTCTATATCATATACTTCCTTTCTTCCTATCACTTCATGGGAGCGCCTGGATGTTCCATTACGTCCTTCCCACAAGAACAAAATTCCATGATACCCTGAAAAGAGATGACAAGCCTCTGGTCATAAAAGCCACAGAAATCTTTGAAATCGGTTCACTTATGATTTGACACTTGTGCTGATTAGAAAAAGACAGCGGTCCAATATTATAGACAAGCCACGAGGGACAATGGAGAGGGTGTGGATTGACAGTATTAGATTCTACTAGTCTGGCTTGCTGCACAGTGCCAATAAAAGATATTCCTCTACGAGACGAATTGAACAATGGCCATGAAAAAAGTAAGATTAGTATTTCCCTAGGCGTTAGGTACGTATAATCAAGGGTAATCTTCCATAGCCCTAACAGTAAGACTTTCAAGCAAACTTCATAAATCCCGCGCTTCACTGTCCATATGCTCTCAAATGGACTTCCACACCCCATGAGTTTTTGATTTTCACTATTTTCTGACCCCATGACTGGACAAAAGAGCGTACTACCTCGATCTGGTAACTAGCAAGGCAGGCATGAAAGCAGTCCACATTGTCTCCACCGACCAACGTAAGAACAAAAGAGCACGTGAGGTGAGCCGTATGTCGCACCTGCTTCAACTGATTTTTGCCCTGCAACAAATCCCAAAAGGATCGCCGAGGACCCGCGGACCGAAGAGAACTATATACAAAAAAGGAACCCGGATTAGGAACACTAGCCACCAGGTGCCGTCTGATATTGGCTGTAGTGAACGAACCTTTCTACTGCTCATCTTCCTCGTCAAGAGCAGCCATGGCTTCCGCCAGGGCATCAGCAGAGCGCTTGACTTCACCAATAGCCTCAGTAGCCCGCTTGGCTTTCTGGCATCCTTGGCCGGGGAAATGGCACCATGAGTTGACAGCTTCAGGGTCAGGCATGGCCTCGGCCAGGGCCTCAGCAGAACGCTTGACAGCACCGGTAGCATCGGCCGCACGCTTGAGCATGTAGCAGCCTTGGCCCGGGAAGTGACACCATACCTGCATGGCGGCACCTTGCACGGTGGTGGCCGCAAGCGAGGCAAGGACAAGAGTAACGAGTTTCATGTTGTCGGATGGTCTAGCTGAGATTGAGGGAGGAGATCCGAAAGAAGAGATTGATAGATTCTGGCAAGATGTTTACAAGATGATGTTTTTTTTGTTTCTGGAGGATATGTCTACAATTCAACGACATCTAGAAAGACTTATATATTTATTCAACTGTCAAATTGCCCGGACCCTAGACGGGCATCTCATTGAAGCATGACAATAACCCTTATTGATGCATGAAAAGGGGAGATTTCGGCACGAGAAAAGAAAGCAAGGGCATATCAGGAGCGCCTGTCAATCAGGCAGTACACCAAGGACATCTATTGATTTACTAAATGGTAATGGTATGGGAGCCTCACCCGAGTCTCCTTTCTACAAAGAGGGTCCGCCGTGGCGTCGATTGCTAAAAGAGAATGGTGCCTCCAGGTCAGGGCCGGTCCCGAGGCCGTAGAGAGAGCATCGCTTGGATGATGAATGAAGTAAAATGGACCGGTGCCCCCTTACATTCACTAGGCCCTTTCTTCACTTCTTGCATAGGCATGATTGAGCAATGCTGGTGTTGACGGATCCGTGGCCAAATAGGGCTGTAGTTTGTCTTTCTTTCAAGTCATCAATGAATGGCATGCATGGTGCTAGTCGAAAAAGGGCATCAATAAGGATGCCGGGTGAATTAACCTTTTGATAGAGTAGCCACGTGCCTGGTCGAGTGGAGATCCCTCAGAAGACAGCATTCTAAATTATACAGGGAATTTGATTTGACAGCGAATTTATCAACATCGTCTGATTATTGCAGATGTATCTGATACTTGGATCTTGTTTCCCAAGTAATGATTTCATCAGTCAAAACACGGGAGGATACCTCGAAAACGATGCAGGAATTGTAATTTTGGTCATATAGCATTGACCCTTGCTACCGCGATGTTGAAATCAAAATGATAAAATATCAAATAATCGCTGTATGGAATGAAACAGTAGTCTCAAAACGGCTGGCTGATTGAGTACCTCATACCTCCAGCATCTTGCAGTGCCACATCGTATCCTGTACAAAACCCCGTCATAATGTCAGGGAGTGCAAGAGTGGCGACTTGATTTCTGACTAAAATCCTCCCGAGCCAAAGATAAGATCGGACCGTAGATTGGCCGTATTATAGTGCCGCGACCATCCGCTATTTTTTCCTGTCTCGTGTATCAAATACCTGGACGGCCTAGGCCAACTTACTATTTTCCTTCGCTCCGCCGGCTCCGTCCTCCCGTCTCTTTGTCCTCCCCCTTCCTTCCACCGTGCACATCCTGCTCCGGCTCTGTTCAATCTCCTCATATCACCTTTCTTTCGACCTATATACTCCCACCTGTTCCCGAAAATGTTTTCGCTGAGGGCAGCGCGACCTGCGCAGGTAAGAATCTGAATTCCACCGTGGTTCCTTTGTGGACTGTTCGTTGTTCTCTCACTTTTCTCCTTCACTTTTTTTTTTTTCTTTTTTCCCTGTTCGACCCTGCAGGTTACCTACTTTGCCATTGTCTCCACAACGTTGTGAATTCTTCGTCTACTCCTACTTCCCTCCTTCTGTTTGTGTTGTACAGCGCAATTGCCTTTCTATAATCCTTTTCTGTTTGATTTGATTCTTTTCGACATTAGCATACTATCTTGCGGAGACCCACCCCTTCTCCCATCATGGTTTTATATATTCATTGACTAATATGGCTATGGTGGTCAGTCTTTCCTGCACCGCGCAACGGTGTCTCCTAGCATTGCCCGGTCTTCGATCCCTGCCCGATGTATGTTGATCCTTCGATCACGACTTTGCCCAGGTTCCGCCGTTGTTAACCCGAAGCAGCGTTCGCTAGCGTCCAATCAGACATCTTCAAGCCTACCAAGTACGGTGGTAAATACACTGTTACCCTGATTCCAGGTATAGATCAACAGTCCATGTACTTCCCGCGCGATTGTCCGGTCTCGCTGACGCTTTTTTCGCTTTCGCAAATCAGGTGACGGAATTGGTGCCGAAGTTGCCGAATCGGTCAAGACTATCTTCAAAGCCGACAATGTTCCTATCGAGTGGGAACAGGTAGACGTCAGTGGCGTTGATACGGGAAATAAGCACTCGGAGGAACTTTTCAAGGAGTCTATCGCGTCGCTCCGTCGCAACAAGCTGGGCCTTAAGGGTATCCTGTTTACTCCGGTGGAACGCTCCGGCCATCAGTCTTTCAACGTTGCCCTGCGTCAAGAGCTCGACATCTTCGCGTCGATCGTCCTCGTGAAGAACATCCCGGGTTACAAGACACGCCACGAAAATGTCGATCTCTGCATCATTCGTGAGAACACCGAGGGAGAATACTCTGGTCTTGAACACCAATCTGTGCAGGGTGTTGTCGAGTCGCTTAAGATCATCACCCGTGCCAAGTCGGAACGTATTGCCAAGTTCGCCTTTGGATTTGCCCTTGCGAACAACAGGAAGAAGGTCACCTGTATCCACAAGGCCAACATCATGAAACTGGCCGACGGCCTGTTCCGCAGCACTTTCCACAAGGTTGCTGAGACATACCCCACCCTGGAAGTCAATGACATGATTGTCGATAATGCGTCCATGCAAGCTGTCTCTCGACCCCAACAATTCGACGTGATGGTGATGCCCAACCTTTACGGTGGCATTCTTTCCAACGTTGGTGCCGCTCTTGTCGGCGGACCCGGCTTGGTCCCGGGCTGCAACATGGGCCGCGATGTCGCCGTGTTTGAACCCGGTTGTCGCCATGTCGGACTTGATATCAAGGGCAAGGACCAGGCCAACCCCACTGCTATGATCCTCTCTGGCTCCATGCTTTTGCGCCACCTGGGTCTGGATGATCACGCGAACAGAATTTCGAAGGCTGTGTACGATGTAATTGGTGAAGGGTAAGTACAAAAACCCAAAAGAAGGAAGTTTTGGCACTCGAGACTTTACAATGGCATCCGGACTGACTGAGGAATCTTTACAGCCACACGAGGACGCGTGACATGGGTGGACAGGCTACGACCCACGAATTCACCCGGGCCGTTTTGGACAAGATGGAGACTTCCCTGTAACTTGGAAGGGACTGCTAGCTTTTATTGTGTTTCTAGTTTTGATAGAAGAGGGCTTGTATAGGATGTTGCTGGGAAGTCGCGTTGGCTACCCTTGAATCGTGCATAAATAATTTGTATTATCATTGATTCGAATAACTCAAGATGCCCAATTGTACGCCCAGTATATTAGTCTTTCTAGCTTTGCGAGGTGAGATAAACCTGTAGCAGATTGTATTTGTAGTCTCTGGCAAATTTATTCGACAATGGTGACCCAATGTTGGTTCTACCCTGCTTTCTTCGCGTGCCCACATCAATGAGCACGTGCTGCGTGTAATTCCCGAGCATGAAACACGAGGTGTTCTAGACCATGCTAAGCGCTCATTGAGACATGTAGTCCCACGGAATGACGAATGATAGACGCTTTAAAAAAGGAATCTGGATACTGCTTGTCAACGGCATCTGAGAGCAAAAGACTAGAGCATGTGGGCCGCTAGTGCTAGCGTTACTGATAAGACATTATGGCCCGAACGCGCCAGTGAGCATTGCGGTACACGGCCAGAGCTGGTTCAACCCCAGTGGTTATATCAGTTTTTTGAGATTGAGATTTCCCGGCTTGAGCGCCTGTGCCGAAGCGAGTACGAAGACTGCATGGACCAAAGCAAGGGACCTAAGATCAAAACGCAGGTCTTCTCCTCCTTCCAGTATATTTGGAATTTGCTTTGACGATTTTGCCTTTCTTCGTCATCTGGTCCTTCTTCCGCATGATCCAAGCCTTGTCACCCTTTCTTGACGAAGATGCTTTGCCATTATCCATCGCTCTTTTCCTGGCATCCAAGACATTCACGTCACTCATACCATCAACAACGCCGGTGATATCACCTTGTAGACCGCCACCGCCCACTGTTAGAACCAGATAAAGTTTGCTGTTCTTCGTGCCGGGGTCATCTTCGAGGATTCCTGCGCCAAAGCCAGCTCTCATCGCAGCTCCACTGATCATGGTCCGTTGAGCATCGTTTTTGGGGTAAAATTGACAGACAGCACGGCCTCCACGTTTTAAGCTCGAATAGAGACCTTCAAAAAACCGTCGCAGTCGCCCTTCTGGGCTGACGTCGCTGGTTTCCGCGTTACAAAGCCACTGGATAGCGCTGATGCTGATGGCGGCGTCGAAAGTACCAGGCCGAAACGGTATTCCTTGGCCGATATCCGCGAGAAATAAGTCGCCGTCTACGCCTCGCTGAAGCGCAACATCGAGCATGCTAGGTGATATGTCCATTCCGATCCATGTATGCGGTCCGCCCTGGTCACTTGGTTCTTGGGAAAGGATTTCGCCGGAGAGGCCAGAGCCGCAGCCGACGTCGAGAATGAGGGACGGAGATGACAGATCAAGGAGTTCGAGGGCTCGATGTGTCATGTCTGATTGAATATTCCGTATACGAGATGAAGTCGTGTATTTTCGAGACTCATCGTCACCGTAAAATAGGTCCGGAGGCCTGATTACATTGTGAATAAACTGTATATTGTTCCCTGTTGGAGATAAGACTTACAAGACATCCTCAGGGCGCGACATGTTGAATATAATTAATGTAGTCAGAAACCGAAAGATCTAAACAGAAGACCAAAACAGAAGACCAAGCTAGATTGATTGGAATACACAGTGCAAAAACAATCTGCGATTGATATTGCGGGTATGTTTGAAAAGAATTTTGGTACTGATAACAGGCGATCACTTTAGCCTTTATCAGTTTTTCTTTTCCTTTTTTTTTGGTGGTTTCCCTCCACCCACGATTCCTTGGCATCCATCTGCGGCCTGAGGCACCAGAGACGGCTCCGGATCAGTACGATTGATCCGCGCTAAGCTGGAACGCCCTCGTGTTCCATAGCTCAAGACAATCTGGTTGTTTCACGCTCTTCTTGCTGCCGAAGGTCTCTCCAATCATTTTGACCTTCCCTCTTATCTCTTTCGACCCCCTTACCCCTTCTCGCTTCATTCGGAGATGTGGATCCTGCCACTGATAGGTTACGTGGGAGTTATTGTAGGATTCTCATTCCTCACGCTCGCTATAGGTAAGGAACTATACCATGGACCTGACTACCGAGAGACTCGATAACAGGTTCCGTCCCTACCCTCGGTGAAAGCGCGTGTGCGACATAAAACAGTGATGGGCTGACAGACAAACCTACTACTAGCTTCCGGTCTCTACTACCTTTCGGAGCTTGTAGAGGAACATACAGTGCTGGCGCGTCGAGTATTGACTCGATTGATATATAGCATCATCTTCGTCCAGATCCTCCTCTTCCTCTTCGATGGATTCCCGTTCTTCCTGTCCCTCCTCAGTATTGGCTCGCACATAGTCTACGCAAGCAACCTACGCCGATTCCCCATCGTCAAGCTATCGGACCCCCTATTCGTTCTATCATGTGTCCTCGTCGGCTTGAACCACTGGTTTTGGTTCTGCCACTTCTCAAAGCCATTGCCTGCGTTCCGGGGATCGAGTAATTGGGACCAGTACGGAGCGGGAGACGTCCCGACTTTCACGGAGGTTGCTTCATACTTTGGACTTTGTGTTTGGCTGGTCCCCTTTGCGCTTTTTGTGAGCCTGAGTGCGGGTGAGAATGTCTTGCCCAGTATGGGGTCCGAGTACGCTACGGGAGAACATGCTGCATCGTCGTCGGGATTCCCTGGCAATGCGCTTGCGTCGGATGGGAAAGCGAAGAACAAAGGCATGGCCAAGGCTTTGGTAGATAGTGTTCGAGATTGGGTGAGCGAAAACGGAGAGCTGATGGGGTTCTGGAGGGGGGAACGGTCAAAAAGGTTCTAAGACCTGAGCAGGGGTTAGTGAGGAGAGAAGCTAGAAATACTACTTTTTTGTCACTTGTCTCTCCTGCACCCGGTATCTTTCCACGAATATGAGATTAAATGTAATATATACATACAAATATCAGCCCTGTGGGATCGATTGTTGTACAGAGTAAGGCGAAAGATATTAGAATGACTAATTGGTAAGTTCTAGACTAGAGTACAGGAACTTTTGTTACGAGCTTGCAATGCCAGAGCACTTCATTTGAGGTAGGTGGATATGAGCCTCGGCCGATCACAAATCCCGGGGTATCAGAATATGGTGGAACTTGCTTGTGACAATAGACAATGGGATGGATATTATATCAAGCAATGAGAGACAAAGATAGCAAGAGACCCCGGTGAACCAAAATCTGTATATAACATAAGTGATATCAATAAAAAAAAAAGGCATATAATCCATGAACTGCACAGGATATAAACAAACAATAGCGTGCAACGGTTGGAATTCGATTATGATTAGTGCAATGGTTCCTGGCCAGGTTCATTTAGGCTTGTGTTAATTCATTTCACATTCATTCAAATCATGATTGGGCTTTGTCGCATAAGCAGACCCATTGCCTGGCGAATGGAATGCGTGGCGCCTATTGGGTATGGAGGAATGACAGGGACCACGGTAGGTTGATAGATAGTACGTGAGCGTATTGATGGGCTTCGGTCTCTCAAGCTTTTGTAGTTGCTTATTAGTCCATGGTTCCAATAAGAAGCTTCAAAGGGACACTCACAGAAATCATCAGGTTGCTGATGATTCATCTCCATGAAGAGAAAAGAACTTTCTCTTCTCTTTGCTTTAGCTGAACGAGAATTGTCCATGCTGGGAGATAGCATGCTATTGGTGGCAGGCGAGCCCGACCGGCTTGAGTTATGCTGTTCTGGGACACTGTTCGAATGCTGCTCGTAGCTCGGTTGAACGGAAACGAATCCGGTGTCATTGGCACCATCCCGGGGATCGACGTTTCTGCGGAACGTTGTTTGATTGTAGGCGGGAGTCGGTATATCAGAGAACATCTGACGACGAGGAGAACGGATGTCGTCTGGGGAGTTTGGGCTATATGTATTCGGCTCCAGTGTCCCCAAGTTGGAAGCTGGGGCATGCTCAAAGATGTCTTCGAAATCAGTCAGGAACATCGAGAACACAGGTGCCGGGATATTCAATGTTGGAGCAAAAACGATCCCGACATTTCTGATAGTCATCTTATTGACATCAGAGTTGTTGACAATGACAATTAAGAATTGGACCAGCGCCCGTAGCAAAGTGTAATTCGGTCTCGGGAGTTTGTGGACAAGGAAATTGTAGGCCTGAATTCTCTTGTGTTTTCCCTTGAGCTCTGCAGGAAGGATATTAGTGTTGGATAGAGCATATATGGACAGTACGTCACTTACCAAGGACACGCAAAAATTCCAAATGCAGCTCGCGGGTAAGAACTGTCGCGGGTAGCTCCCGAAGATATTGCTTGAAGAGTGAGGCGATAGCATGAACATCATAATACTGGTCATCAGCAAGGAAGTCAATGTCGCCTTCGTTATTGAACCGTTCCTTGAGTCCCTTTATAACCACATTTGATCCACTCAAGCGGAATATACCCTCTTCCAACTCTGCTTTCTTGGCAGTAAGATATTCTATACAGCGATAAACGACTGCTGGCAGAGCTACATCGACTGCTTGTGGCGCACAAAACTGGACTGCCTCAGCCAGGGGGATCCCAAAGACTGGCCGGACCAGCTCCTTTGGAAACCCGGGGCTACTGCCTTGGACCGGTGTTGTTGGAGAATCGGAATTAGTTTGAACTTGGGATGCGAGATCGAAGGATGATCTTGTACGGAAACCCCAGATGCTGCGCTTTTTCTCTTTAGTGCTGGTAGTTGTTGCCTTGTTGCCCCAGGCACCGACATCTTGGATGACTGCACCGTTAGTGGGCCCGGATATGAATTTGCTGGACTGGCCCTGCTCCGAAACAGGGCTTGTCATCTGGCCAAATTCTGAGGTATCTGTTGACGGTCCTGGTGTGATCAACGAAGATTTGGGGTTTGGCTGATCGATAGATGGCCCGAAAACCGGTGGTTCTGCTGGGATGGCGCTGTCAAAACTGAATCCTTGAACAGTGTCTGCACCCTCTAGCTCTGAGTTTTCAACTACCCTGGGGCCTTTTTTAGGTCCATTTCCAAACAATTTTGGCTTGCCAGGTGTGTTGGAGGTCGGCTTTGACGAAGCTTGTGCGTGCACTTGCGCTTTGGGTGGTGCAGGATTAGAGGCCTCGGTTCCCGGGTTTCCATCGACATGCTCTAGAAGGGCCTCAACCCATGTATCTCTTTCTTCATCGCTCTCGGCGCACAATACATGACGGACAAGAGCGGAGGAGTCTTTTTTCTTTGGTTCCAGGATGAGAAAGGCATGTCGATATTGGTTATCGGTGTCATCCTCGACACCTGAAGAAGAGGTGTTTTGGCCGTTTTGGGACTGTTTACCAATTTGCGCATTGTAAATTTTGATGGTTCCCATATGAGCTCCTCCCGGCGATTCATAATACTTCAACTCAGGGCCGTGCAGCACGAAGTACCTTGCTTTCCAACCTCCGAAATTCTTGCCTCGTTTGGTCAGATACCCCTCCTTTCTAGGCTTCCCATCATGGCCGCGAATCAGTTCAGACCCAGGTTGATCATTGCCCTTTAGCAAGCTAGTTTCATCGTCCCGAGCCTCGATTGCATGCGACGAGAGGAATTGGCAGACCACTAGGGCTGCTCTTTCGTCCATACAAGTGTTGAGAAGGGCTTCAAAGTAAGAGTTCAAAGCCGCACGCCGCGCATCGACTTTCGCGGGAGAGTGTCCAGTAAAGATGGACCGGTCAGGTAACTTCTCTGAGAACGAAGATACCTGTTTCACTTGTTGATCAAGCATTGGTAGAGCTGCAATAACCTTTTCAATGCGCCAAAGTTCCGAGTTATTCGATCGCGAAAAGATACTCAATGTGAAAACAGGTTCCTCTTCAAAAGGTTTGGATGCCATGTAGCTATTTCTCGAAGGCCGAAGGCGTGACGACGACACCTTGACTTGGATTGACGGAAGAGCGTTGGGCGGTAGTAAAAGGTTTGGATACTCCGGTGATACTAGTCCCTGGTAAATCCCACTCAAGGTTGAGGGCAGCGACTGTGGACTGTCTACTCTGACAGCCGAATCTATCGATGGCATAGGCCTGCTTGTAGCGTCAACAAAGGCGAATGAACTTGACGGTTCATTTGCAATCGCAGAGGGGGTAGATGGCCCTGTAGCAAACGACTCTTGGTATTTTCCACCACGTGCCGAGAGGGCTAATCCTGATACATTAGCATCTGAAGACACAGGTAGCGAACTGAGTGGATCTGAGACGTCTCTTGGCATGCGCGGCAACGGAGAGCCAATGGGGCGATCTTCAGGTCTGGGACTGATGGGCAATCCTGGGCTTTTAGGGGCAGTGATGATATGGTGATCACCAAAAGATGGTGCATGTGCCATGTTGGGACTGAGTGTGAAACCCGAGAGTTTTACTTGTTCGCTCGATGTCGACCTTTGTCGCGGATCCGAGGCAGATCCAACAAGCCCAGGGAATTCATGCGATGGACTGCCGTTTTTATCGGAATTACTCGGTGAGTTCGTTTCGTTTGACAGTCCGAAGTCGCGATCTCGGTCATCCTCATCCCTCGTCTTCCTCCGTCCGCGATCCACTGGCAGTTCGTCCACGGCCAGAATATCTTCGTAGTCGGAATCGGAATCATATGGTCCAGGGTGGTTCATGGTTGCATGATCGAGATGATTAAGATTAAGCGGGGCCGGGGGAGGTTTTCGCATCGGGGGTGGTACATTTTGCTGTCTATATTCGGCTTCGATATGCTCGTTCCCGGCAGAATTAGAACTTGTAAGCGAGGCTGGACTTGCCCTTGATAGTTCCTGCCGTGCATATACCAACGATTGTGGATCTGGGGAGTTTTGTCCTTGCGACCTATCCAGTACTCCTCCCGGGCTGGCTTTTGTATGCCCTTTTCGCAATGCGAGAGATGGGTCTATTTCGTGAAGATTCTTCAATCCTTCGCTCTCAGAACCTGATCGCTGGACCTCCCCGAGTTCAGGCCTGCCCGCGTGTATGGCTTGGACTGAGGGCGGCTGTTCCCCCGCAATTGCCTGGCGGACAGCCTCGTCACTGTTGCTTGCGTTCTTGTGCTGTGCTTGTGGGCCTGGCACAGATGGCAACGGGGGCGTCGGGTTTTGGAGCTCTTTGACCTTCTTCTTGTAGCGTTCTTTTTCCTTCAAAGCGCGTTCGAGGTCTTTGTTCAACCCGAGGACCATTGTGCGCTGCTTTTCGACTAATCTCCATAGTTGTGAGTTTTGAGACGCAGCATGGTGCTTTTCCTTCAAAAGGTGTACTATGACTGCTTCGGCAGAACCTGCAGTAGCTATGAGGTTCCCGATATCGGCTTGGCTCAACGCGGTCGCATCAAAGGAATTCTTATGCGACTGTGAAACAGAGGAAAGAGAGGATATCGCAGAATCGATAGACGAGGTACGGGGCATTGTGCGCTGGCCCAATACCGTGCGCTCGCCGGTTATCGATCGCGAAGACTTGACGGAAGATATCGGGGAAGACGTCGCTGACTGAATTGACTCCGTTGCGTCTGAGTCCTTACGCGGCGTGCTGCTGTCTGATTGTTCCTTCATGTTTCTATCATGCTGCTCAGATTTGCTGAGCAGCAGCGTCGTCCCCGGTTGGCTAGATATGGTCGAGTTCGTTATCGACGGAGGAGCCGGAAAAGCAGTGTGCGATATTTGACTGTTATTGGAATAGCTTGCGGAATGAACAATATCCCGTAGTGGTCGATGTTGTGAAGAACCGGGGTTTTCCAGGGCAGGAGACTGGGGCTGGGAGCTAGTCTTGGAAGAGAGACGGGGTAGGTTTGGTAGGTTTGCGGGGAGAGGCAATAGCAGTAGGCCCGGAAGGCAAGTTTATCGGTCCGATGGTGCACCAAGATAATCCCTAGGAACGAGGTCGCCTTTCCACGAGGAAAAATTTTAAATACCCGCCTGGCTGAAGGGGGACCCAGGAATTTCGGTGGGTAATTGCCGTGGATTTCTAGTACTGTCAAGACCTTGGTGTTCCTGCGACATGGCTTAATTTAAGAATTGGAGCTGACATGGTTGAGGAGACCCAAACTAAAAGCGGCGAGTCGACGCTAACTACACCCGGGCCGTCTCGACAATATAGGGGGGGGGGCAATACCGTACCAGCATTGGAAAACTTCGATGAAGACAAGACCTTTCACATTATAGTGGGAGTTATGGAAACAAAAAAGTAAGAAGAGAGGTAAAAAAGAATTGGAAACGAGAATCGAAGTGAAGTTGAAAATATGGATCACAATGATCAACAATGTGTGTCTTAACGTAGAAATGTTTGTGCCACATTTTTTCTGTTTCCCCTTGAATTAGAGTCAAGTGGGGAGAGGATAGAAAAAAAGGGGGGCGTAGATGAAGATGACAATAACCCCAATTACAAGGATAATCTGGATATACAATGACAAGAAGTCTACACTGATATCAATGGGAACAAACCAATTTCCATCAAAGAAAGCAAGAAGCGCATAGATATTCTTAACTCATGACAATCCTTTTCTCTCCTGGCTTAAGTGATAGTGCAGAGTATAAAGAATTCCTTACTCCGTACAATAATAAACCTTAACTTCTTATATGATTCTCCACGCAGTGGGCAAGGGGTGGTCCAAGAGAAGGATTTCAAGTCAAGCAGATAAGTTAGAATCCTTCATTTCACATTAGCTGCCGAGAGAATGCAATACCTATACTGAGGCTAGGTCAAAACAAAATATGATCTATCTTCATTCCAGGCCAAGAACCTTTGTGATGATCATTTATGTGTAGTCAGAGTGTGTTGTGGGATGTTTCTTCCCCCCCCCCCTTCTATTCAATCCCTACATGAATAATTCTAGAACCTGGGCGTGTAGCAGTAGATACCAGTCAATGTAATAAACTACTCTGTAGTATCTGTCTCAGTCAAGGTATCAATGTCGAGATTTCGAATAACACGCACAAAAGTAAAGAAAAAAAGAATAAGAATAAAAGCTTAGCAATTTTGGCTATAATGAATGCTAATTCAAGACACGTGAACAAGCGGTCTACTGATACGTCTCGTCCAGTATTGCCGGATTAGGAAACCTTGACAGTAATGGATGATAAAAATCAACCAGGATATGTCACTCACAATAACATTTGGACAACAGATTCCATGTATAGAAAGAAGGTAGGCCAATCTACTGAACACTACTGCATCAAGTAAAGCCTGTGAGTTGAATATATCTACCAGGGTTTATCTTATCATCTTATCGTCTTATCGATTGTGGTTAATGTGCCTGGAGCCTGACAACGCCTCCCAAAGACAGTTTGCAATGTTTGCAGTAAAAATCTCTAAAGGACTTCCGCACCCCCCCACTCCTCTTGACAAAGCTAAAGGAATTTCAGATGATAACAAGGCACTAAAAGCAGATGTACAAAAAACCTTAAGTCAATTTAATTTTTCCTCTAAAACCACCACATTCTACGGGAAAATGCCAGCCCCGACAGGTCTTAAACAGTCGGGCGAACCGACAACAGCCGCCCCGTTCGATACCCTTCAAACACATGGTTCGTCGCCTCGACAGTCATGCGAATTTGGCCCGAGCCTTCAAACTAACTGTTTCTTGAAGACCAGAGCGATGAAGTTTTGATCGATACCCAGAACCCGGTGGACAACGGGACGGCAGATTCGGCTCCTGTAGTAGGATCTGCCCAGGACTCCGAGATGCACATTGATGAAGAAGGGCGACCTGTCTTCACTCCCGCCAAAGATGTCAATAATGTCTACCGTGTTGAGACTCGGAAAGTGCCCGTCCCGCCACATAGGATGTCGCCGTTGAAGACATATTGGGCCAAGTCAGTGTGACCTCTCACGAGTACCAAGCTGAGACTGATTATTGACTTGCCAAGGATCTACCCTCCCCTCGTTGAACATCTGAAACTACAAGTGCGGATGAACATTAAGAATCGGGCTGTCGAGTTGCGAACCTCCAAATTTACCACGGATACCGGAGCGCTCCAGAAGGGCGAGGATTTCATAAAAGCTTTCACCCTTGGCTTCGATGTCGACGACGCCATTGCACTATTGCGACTGGATGACCTATACATTCGCTCGTTTGAGATTCGCGACGTCAAAGCGTCCCTCAACGGTGAACATATCGGCCGCGCAGTCGGCCGTATAGCTGGAAAAGACGGAAAGGTGAAATTTGCGATTGAAAACGCCAGTCGGACCAGAGTCGTACTGGCTGACCAGAAGATACATATCCTCGGAGGGTACCGGTCGATATTAGTGGCCCAAGAGGCTATTGTCAGCTTAATTCTGGGCAGTCCTCCCGTAAGTCATCTCACCCACCTAGTTTGCGTTCATTGTTGACAAAGAGTAGGGTAAGGTCTACGGAAACCTTCGCAAGGTCTCGGCACGAATGAAGGAGCGTTTTTAGATCGTCGTCTCTCTGCCTTCCCACCCCCTTTGGCGCAGTTCTTTTTTACTTTGTTTATTCTCTGGTCATGGATGTTATGGTTTTTATGGTAGCAATGAACAATAATTGGCATGATTACGAAGGTTTCGCCGCAAATAATCTTCAACCATGAGAGCACGTAAAGTTGAATTGTTGGGCTTTATGAGAAATAGAACAAGATGCGCATCTGAACCACCTAGTCCTTCTTCAAGGGGAAGTACTTTTCCTCTATCCCACTCTTAGTTATGACCATCATTTGCAAGCCATCTCCGACTTCGATATGTCTTTCCACGGCGCTAGTAAACGCATCCTTCACGAGTTGCTCAACTGTCCCCATCGGCAACAGCTCTTTCTTCTTGGCCTGCAGGTCATGTCCTTCACCACTGCCAGGAATGTATTGGTTTTTGAAACTGACTTGGTTGTCAAGGAACGGCATAATCAAGCTAGCAGCGGAGCCGGCAGCCCTGCATTGTTCCCTCTCGTAAGAGCCAACCGGATCGTAGCTGTACAAAGCTCCTTTGCCCTCCTCATCTAGCCCGGCCAGAATGGCGGTTACGTAGTAGGGGAAGAACCGCTTCTGATAGAGAATTGTTGACAAACGCTGAGCACAGGCTCTGACTGACATGGGTTTTCCGTGCTGATACTTATACATCTTGACAATGGCGTCTAGTCGTTCCTTGAGCGCATGTCCGTCTGCTGCGAAACCCACAACTGACAGAATGATGTGGGCGTTATCTCCGGTATCATCTTCACCACCGATTTTGAAGACCTTGGGGGAGTATCGAGAGTTGATATTGTATCCAGCGACGGAGCGAGTGTCACCTGCGAGGATGGCAAAGTCGGCGCCTGTGATTCCTAAGGTCGAGCCACCATTGTCGGTGTAACTAAAAAGAATGTACATTAATTTCACTGTTGCATCAGTCCAGATAATAATGATCATTACATACGGATAAAACGAGTGCTCTTTGTGTGGTGCAGTGGTTGGAGTACCAAAGGAATATCCGATTGTCCCATTCTGAGACTGATGGCCCATAGCAGACATCATGATTACTGAAGAGTTGTTGTAGAGTTGTTGTATGAAAAGCGTGAGTCTTGATGCAACCAAACTAAAATAAAACCGCTGTCTGTAAAGGACTGTTGAGGGATGTGATCTTCTGTATGGGTAGATGAGATTGGGGGAGCAGTTATGGCTTTGATTAAGCTGTAGGTAACCTCTCTGACGCGATGCCGTGTTAACAGCTCGATCGGCTTATATAATGCGGGCCAATTGGTCCATGCCATAGAACGCCCACCCATAGCTCTACCATCAAGCTCCCTCCTTTTCACTATGGTATGTTGTTGGAAACTTGAACATATTCTCTTTTCTAATCATTGTCGCTTCAAGCCTATGTCCCTTATTGCGTATTGGGACCTCTGCGCTCTTCTGCCTTAACATCGTGTTACATTTCTCAAGATCTCTTATCTTGCAATTCTAAGCTGGTTTCGTACCCTACCCAGCTTTTGCAACTATGTTAGGTCTCGGAGACTATGAAAGCAGCAGCGAAGATGAAGTTAACGACAAGACTTCTCCTCCTAGCGAGGTATATATAGTCCCCTGAAACTTGAAAATGTCCTGTCTTTACTTCTTAAGCTAAAGCTCTTTCTAGCGCGCACTGCAAGAGCAACCAAGAGAAGGTCTGCAGACAACGGAGAATCTAGGTACCTAGGTCTTCCATCTTTTACTCTTCCATAAATGGAATCTGACAAACAGTAGTGAATCGAGAGGCTCATGGTGGCCAACAAAGTCTGCCCGAAAAGAACCCAAACTCGGAACCTCGAGGCCCTATTCTTGGGCCATCTCATGAAGACACCCAGTATCCAACAAGCGCCTCGGTCAATGGACGAACTTCACCATTCCAACCATCTCGTGCATTAATACATGACTTAACACTCCCCCCGGTGCCGAACCTTGAGATACCACCGTCTCCGCCGGGAACTCCCCCTTCCGCGGCTAATGCGAAGTTTTCGCATTTCCTGTCGCTGAAAAGTCGTGGCACCCATTTCAATGAAAAGCTGGCTGCGTCAACCTCACTACGAAATCCAAGTCTACTCGGAAAACTCATGCAACATGCAGGGATTGACGATCAAGCGCAGTACTATACGTCCCTTCCACCCGACTTATGGTGTATATCTGATCTCCCAGGGTGGGGCTTCAAGGAAGAACTTTTAAAGGCCCAGAAAAAAGCCCAGGACACAGTAGAAAAGAAGCAAGCTGCTGGTCAGAGGGGAACGGTTGATTTTGTAGCTGCAACAGCGGCTGAGTGACCAAACGGTTCTACAGGCAAGCAAGAATCGAAGGAACGAACAAAATGAAATATGATATGTGTAAGATAGATGACTATATATACCCTCATGAGAATAAAATGTTATATTGAAATTCTTGTCGTGCCGACGTTGTCTACAAGAAGATATACAAGTAATCGGTAAGATATACAGCCGTATTTATAATATCTCGGTGCATGATCGCAATTTAGATACTCCCTGGTCATAGTCATAAAATGCTATAGAGTTATTATACTGTATGATCACGTAGGTACAGATTGAATTTGACGATATAGGTGATGTGAAAATAATTGTAATGTACCATGTAAAACAAGTCTTTTGCTTAATGAAGTGGGTGACAGCGACATCATTGTTGGTACTAGGTAGTATGGGCCGGTCATGTCACGGGCTGGAAGATGGGTTTCACCGCCCTAGAGCGTAATGCAAGAGGAGCTCCTGCGTCAGCTCTACTGCCTATCTAAGCAATCAACCCAAACCACGCATTTCAGCTTCACCATTTGCTTTTTAGGTCTCTGTAATATCAACATATCACCTGGCCAAATAAACTATACACGCGCCTCCATAATACCTACGCAACCTACCTTCATTCAAAATGAACCATTTCCCAGAACTATGGGGTCGGGTAAGGATTCATTCATCTCCACACGAATGCTATCCTAGCTAACGCCATCACCAAAGCCCAGAGATGATGTCTATGGCCCATACAACTCGTCTTACCTTCAGAGCACCGGTCCTAAAAACCATACCCAGTCCCCTGCTGTGACTGGGACCTCTGTGGTCGCGGTCAAGTTCAACGGCGGCGTTGCGATTGCCGCTGACAACTTAGGTATGATCCTAATCTCATGAGGGCGATTCCAACGAAACGAAACCGAAATAACATCTTATTCTCTCACAAAACAGCTTCATATGGATCCTTGTCTCGTTTCACCGATGTTAAACGTCTACGCGTGTTCGGTGACTCTGCCGTGGTTGGATTCAGCGGTGATGTGTCCGATATGCAGTATATCGACCGTCTCCTAGAATCCATTGACATCAGGGAAAACTACTCCACCCATGGCAATCTACTCAATGCGAAGAACCTTCACACCTATCTCTCGAAGGTGTTTTATAAACGCCGATCCGATTTCAACCCACTGTGGAACCATATCCTAGTCGCCGGATTCGATGGAGACAAGAAGCCTTTCCTTAGCTCCGCGGACCTTTTGGGGACTACATACTCAGCCCCACACCTTGCGACTGGTTTCGGTGCCCATCTCGCCGTACCGATCCTTCGCCGGCTGTTCCCAGAAGAGAAGCCTATCGAGGAGATAAGCAAGGACGATGCGGTTTCCGCCTTGAGAGAATGTCTCAAGGTCCTGTGGTATCGGGATGCTCGGAGTCTTGACAAGTACTCGATAGCCATCATTACCGAAGATGGGGTAGAGCTCAATGAAGACCAGAAGCTTGAGGAGCAGAGCTGGGCGTTTGCTGAAACCATCAAGGGATACGGAGCTCAGGTGGTCTAGGTGCTCCGCTTGTATTAGGTTAACGCCGAAGTCTACGTTTTAATCCCACATCACATGATCTGATAGTTTACTGTCCAAGAGCATACATAGTATAAACAACCAAAAGGTAATAGATCTGCTATTTACATGTAGCCTCAGCGGGAGTAATTTTTGGCGAGGAAGTCTGTAGGAACCTTTAAAGCTTGGATGAGGGCTTCTGGTAGACAACCTGGTTAGTGCATGAGCCCACGCCTTCGAGATTGACTTCGACCCGGTCGCCGTCCTTAAGCCAAAGCGCAGGTTTCCGGCCCATCCCAACACCTTCGGGCCTATAGAAACATCAGTTAGTACTCGGTTTATCAGGAACTCCCCTGGTCCGGAATGATAAAATGACGCTGACTTACGTTCCGGTGAAGATCAAGTCACCAGGCAACAAAGTGGTTCCCTGGGACAAAAATGCGACGGTCTTGGCTACGCCGAAGATCATATCCTTCGTCGAAGAGGACTGCACAGTCTGGCCATTGAGTTTCGTCGAGATCTGGAGGGCGTTGGGATCACGGATCAACTTCGAGGACACGATGCCCGGTCCCCAAGGTGCCCAGCCATCGAAGCTCTTGCCCAGGCCCCATTGGCCTCCACCACGCTTGATTTGCCAGTCGCGGTGGGAAACGTCATCGCCGACCGCATACCCCAGGACATAATCCAGAGCTCGGTTTTCGGGAACATCTTTGGCTTCTTTCCCGATGACGATGACCAACTCGCACTCATAGTCCAATCCTTCGCTTTGCTGTGCGAGGCTTGGGACCGGGATCTCGTCATGTGGCCCCGTGATAGAGGTGATGGGCTTGTAGAACAGAATCGGATACTTGGGTGCAGGAAGGTTGGATTCCTTAGCGTGTTGCTCGTAGTTCAAGCCCAGGCCGCGCACAGTCCCGATATCCTTGCGGGCTAGCGGCGATAGAAGCATCTTGACTTCGGCAATCTTGTCTGTGACTTCATGCTGACCGAAGATATCGCCCTGGATCACTCGTGCATGAGTGGTTTTGGCAATGTCGGTTACGCCAGCGGGGAGAATGGCGTCTCCGTAGTAAGTCTGGCCATCCTTTGCCAGGAAGTGGATGAGACGCTATATGGTATGTTAGTGGCTATTAATAAGTGTATGAAGGAAGAGAACGGTTGCCCAAGCGAATGCAAGGAAATCGGAGAAGTTGAAGAGGCGAATAAAATTGCAGACATGATGATCAAAAGAGAAAGCACCTCTTAGCCTTCCAACAAGAATCGCGTAGGGGTCATGCAAAGCACGAGGTGATAGGGTGTGCAATGTTTGTGTGGTGTTTATTTGCTGAACTCCGTTGAATGACGTAGTTTATGGTTATACTCACAGAGAAGGTGACCATCTTGATTCAGAATGACAGGCTCTGGCCGAAGGAAAACAATGTCGACGATAACGGTAGGATATGAATAGAAACTGCTGCTTCAAGCCCGTCAAATCCAGTGTAGACAGATTCCATAAAAGGGTGATTGTGACAGTAGGTGGGATAGTAAGTAGTACGGAGCAAGTGCTTCATGCTCGGCACGTCCCTCACTCTCGGTCGGTCTGAGGGGTGTTCCTCGGCCCATACCATTGAGACGTATTACGTAGAAGTACATGGCATTTCCTATGATTATGGCTTTAAAATGACCGGGAAAGGAGACAATTAGTCAATTGATTTACAGTATGGTAATTATGTGACGTTTCATTACACCCGATCGGAAAAGGTGATTTCTCCAGACCGGCAGAGACCGGAGCTAAGGAAGGGAAGCTTGTCCGCTTATCCAAATTCAAGATTCAATTGTGACAGAGCTTCTGTCCATACTTGACCTCCATAATTGTCGCCATAACAACACATGCTGTGAAATATAGCGCCTGGCTTGGCTTCCAAATCAAGTGTGCTCGTTTAAATCCATGGCTCGGCTGTCTGGACTTCAGCGGGAGGTTCTGTCCCTCTACCGCAAATGTCTGAGGGAAATTCGGAAGAAGCCTTCTGTGAGCGCCTCTAGCTCAGTTTCTGGCTTTTGACACAGATCACAAACTAATGCATTGCGACATTGATCACTACGCAGGATTCAAGGGAGAACTTTAGGTCTTATACTAGGTAGGGAGCATCCAAACGTTAGCTCATCTAAAACCGCTAACGTCTGTGGTAGGAAGGAATTCGAAAAGCATAGGACACTCAACAAAAAAGATTTCAACGCCATAGAATACTTGTTGCGCAAAGGACATCGTCAATTTGAAATGTACTCTTCGCCTGGGATCCGCAACATCCGATGACAGAGCTGCCCGGCCCGATCCACGTCATGCCACGACCACTGGGAAACACAATCAACAGATGAATGTGGTCAATATTCATGGTATCGATGAGGCTGAATGGATAATGTTCAGACGAGCGCCATGCGCATTCGTCTAGGAGGAGAGGAAGGCGACCTGCACTGGTCATGTGACCTCGAATCACAGAAGCCCATGTTGCACTATTCCAGAAGTAGTAAGTAGCTGCTTATCGGAATCGCTTATCAGTGCCCGGGATATGGAAGGCTCCAGAGGCATCTGGTCAGGTCGAGTTGCTTCCCTGGTTGAATATATCATCATGTTCAAGCTTACACACAACCATCTTACATGGTCCATTCTGCCCATTGCTTTGGCGAGCCAGCAGGTTCCAGAACAATTGTTTTTGTCTATAAAATAGGGAATCGCATATCCACTTGGTCCAATATCTAGATTCACAATTCTATTTACCATTTTCCATCAATCTGCATCCTTATCAGCCAAAGACCCAAGTCATCTAGCGCCAGACCATCAGATCTTGTACATCCCAATCTACATTGACAGTGGGGAAAGCTCCTTCTCAATCTACAAAACAATGGTCTTCTTAACTTACCCTCTGGCGAGCAACTGCGCGCCTCTTTTCTCTCTGTTCGATGACTATGACGTTCATCGCTCCCACCATTCAAACAAGGCAGTAGCCACACAACCATTCATTCCCACCTTTGACGTCTATGAGACGAACGACATATACTACCTCCATGGCGAACTACCTGGAGTTAGTCAGGAAGATATCACAATCGAATTTACGGATCCCCAAACGATGTCTATCAAAGGCCGCACGGGACACAAAGACCGCCTCTTCCAGACCAGCTCCACCCGGCAAATCAACAAGAACTCAAGTAGCTCATCGCCGAAATATCAACGACCGAGTGTGGAAGAGGACTCTGGTGAGGATGACGAAGCGTCTATCGCTTCTTCAAGCAGCACATCTTGCGAGGTGACTCCAAGCAAGCAGATCGAATCCCCAACCTATAAGTACTTGATTACTGAGCGTTCGACCGGGGACTTTTACCGTGTGTTTTCTTTCGCAACCAGAGTCGACCAAAACTCGGTCAGTGCCCGCCTACAGGATGGGATTCTTTCTATATCAGTTCCAAAGGAGCGAGCCCCGCAGCTTAAGAAGATACGGATCGAATAAGCAGTTGTCTTCCCTGTTGTATTTGCATGGTCAGGCGTCTTGTTGGGTTGATTTGCGTTTGTACTACAGCTTTTTGTTTATGTTTCTGTAATATATCTTGGAGGAGCGACAGTTGGTAGATTCAGGGAATAATGACCTTTTTGACCTAATGGAATTTTTCACCTACTATTCCCCTTAAAGTATATCTAAGCGGATGATAGATCGACGGATGTAGCTCCGGTACAACGTCACACGAGTGAGCAACCCAGCCCATCTCTAGTACGACCCAGCTTCCACCCATGTGATAACCTCAGCAAGTACACGACAACAAAGCCACGCCAGCACAATCAATTCCACCAAGCTGCAAGATCCCTTTCTGCTCTGTCTGAAACAGACCCTCGCACGAGCCACGAATACACAACATGAAACAAAGACAACGTGCAGCAGTTTCTTCCCAGAGCTTAACCCTCTATGTAGTCCCGAGTAACACCGCCTTTCCACACGACACATCCATCCAGCGTGGCCAGATAAAGCGGTGCCCCACGACACGAGGTCCTCCTTGGCAGATATGGAGACTATGCAGGTAGACATCGCTTGGATCTCGCCTCGGGCATTAGCGCAAATAGGTCCCACCTATCCCTTGCTTGTGGCGGTCAATCGGCGTGGGCTTCAGGTGCTGCTTCTATGTAGCTATCAAAGGTAATGTAATGTAATGTAATGTGCGTGAGAGATTTGCATGTTCATAGTTTCGTAGATGGTGGGTAGGAATCAATAGTTTGCTGGCACTGCAGGTGTTCGGCACTGATTAACTCTCTGAAACTTGGCTACCACTTCGATGGTATTTGCTTTACATCTTGGTAGCATGGGTATATAACGTAGTAATGAGGGTATAGAGGTGTACTGGGAGATACACAAGCGGCTGTAGATCATTCTCTTTTTCTACTGTATGCGTGCATACTAACAGTGAATCTTGGTTCTAGTATCGTCGGATTTTATATCCCTAGGCAAATAGACAAAGCATATGAATAGATAAAGAGATGTTCTTTTTGTTTGAATGCAACAATAATTAGGACACACACGAGTTTGAACAAGACACATTTAAAGATAGAATCACAGCAGATGTCACTAGGCCACCGAAAAGGGTATATATCAGAACATAAAAGAAACCCCAGCCGATATGATATCCCAGAGGGATTATACACAGAATAACACCACCACCTGATTCGCCCAGAGATAGAAGCAAAAAGAGGGCTCCTCCAAATAAGTTGAGAAGAAATTTTGAATATCTGAGTCTCAGAGGTATATGAAATGTGGAGTTTCAATATGGACACTCTCTTCTTGTTGTTTTGGCAATCTGCATCGTTGGTATTCAAAGGTTCGGCTCCTGGTTCTGCCTCGCTGGAGCTCAAGAGCAGGGTCTTCAACAAGTTCGTAACCAGTTCGGTCGTCTTGAGATGACGTAAACATGGCTAGAGCAGCGGTTGTCCCCAGGCCATGTTGAGGTGCCTCGTGTGTCGGTAGATTGCCCGTGGCTACTTGAATCGACGACGGGGTAAAAGATTTGGATTCGTGGGCTGTGTTGCCCTCAAGGAGTCCATCGTAATACTGTAAGTTCCGAATGGGTTGGCCATGTTCAACAGTAGCCGTATCTTGACGCCCATTTGCTCCGGGGCAGACGTCCGCTGGAGGGCTAGTAGGATCGTGATAAACGTCAAGCTCAGTGCCATGAGGTTGACTGGAAATTAAGGCTCTTCTGGGCACATCATCGGCATTAACCCTTGCCTGTCGTGGGGCGCAACTTGCGATTTGGGTGGCTGAGGGTAGTCCATGGTTTCGAAGCTGAGTACAATACCGAAGTGACCCCGAACGGTCAAGCTCACGACAACTCACAGTAGACAAACTGCGTGTGCACTCACTTGCTGATGTTTGGGCGGGATCGTGGCACATCGAAGACTTGTCCGTGACCCAGTTATCTACACCAGCTCTGGAATTTGCCTTGGGCCCCTGGAGACTGAGATGACGACGCACAGGAAGCTGATAGCCCGACCCATGGGTAACCTTGGTCTTTGATACTTCGAGATCTTTGGAGCTACCGCCCAGAGTGAATCGCCGGGTTCCTTCATGCCGTTGCGAGGATACCTGTGAGTCAATTGATGCTCGAGCACGGCTGTCCTGCAGTGAACGAATAGATGCTGCAGAGCTGTATCCGCTGTCGACCTTGCGAGAACGTGTGGACCGTCCATGGTTAAGATCCCGTCTGATCGAAGTTCGTTGGTGGATAAAAGACCTGTCGTCTTCAGCAACATGGACTCCTTCGTCTTCTGCCCCAGTCTCCTCCAGTGGCCTCGACACTGTGGTTGTAGGCGATTTCTCGAAAGAAAAGGGACTTGAAGGGAGGTTGTCGGACCAATCGGGGTTCTCATCAGAAGAGATTTGTAATGTGGACGTGGACGGGGATTTTCTGATTCGGCTGTCCAGCTCTATAGGACCATCAAGTGTATGACCTGGACTGGATGATATATCCGTGTCGCTGGGTGGAGCTAATCTTGGAGCTTCAGCATTGTAGCTAGCGAGTTCTCCAACGTGATGTCTCCCTTCAGACGTAGTATTGAGGTCAGGGCTAGACTCCAGGGACGGACTGCTGGGTCGGTTGAGCAAAGTTCGATCACTGGGACACGGCGACGCAGAGCCATTTACGACTCGCAGTGACCCCAATTTCAGGGCCCCTAAATGGGTATATTCGAAGTCACTTGGAGTTGGCGGACGAAACTGAGGGACTGGGAGAGAGTTCCTGATAGGGATCTCTTCATCGTCACGCAGTGGCCATTGTGGCGGTCTGCTCCGCTCTGTTGCGCAACGACTGGGGAGCGAACTCTCCTGTCTGATCGGAGAAGGCAGTCGCCGAGGCACGTCTCTCGTCGATCGTCTCGTGGCAACCCCAGGTCTTGTAAGTAAAGAGCGGCGGCGGATTAGGGAGAACCCCTGGCTGTCCACCATAAAATGGGTATTCGAACATGTCGCCTCTTCAATCGTACTGTTATATACAAAACTGTTTTGGCGAGCCGGGGAATGGCTTGAGTGTGATCTCTGTGGCTGAGCGGGTAGAGCTAAATGCTGAAGCTCACCCCGGAACGCTGCCGGTTGGATGGCAGTTTGGTTGGGTGCTTGGAGCGAAGTTCGCCTGGCCAACGACCCTGAACCTGTCGAGCTGGAGGTGGGTGAACGAAGACACAAGCCATTGGCCTGTTTGTTACCTAGCCGGTCCCCAACAGGTCGTTCAACAACTTCCCATGGTGCCTCGAGCTGTAGCGAAGGTGAAGGCAAAGACTGAGATCTGTGGCCCTTCGTCCCAATTTCAGATGGGCTACCAGGGGTCGAGCCAACTGTCCATGAGTTTTGCCAAGCAGCAGAGTTCGAAGATGCGGCAGACGTCGACGCCTGATCAGGTGCGCGGGACCTCACCGAGACCAGCGTCGCCGTGTTCGGGGGTGGTTTGGATAATCTATTGGAACGACGGCGCTTGTCTTTGCTTTGGATAGAGAGGAAGCTTCCCATCCTTGTGAAAGAGGATAGTAGAACCTAGGGCAGGCCGAGAATTGGAATTCCCTCCCAGGTCCAATAACAGATTAACAAGACATGAAACTGAATCAAACCGTTGCAACGCAGTCAGTGTTAAATAGAGCCCGAAGGCTTGGTGATTTCACCGATTGGTCGGCCGAGGAAAGGCCTCGAGCGGACAGGAGACCGGGGTCGGACACCGGTCAGCTTTAATCTTAAGGTGTCGACCAACGCAACTGGTTGCAATGCCAGATGAGATCAGGTCTGAGACCGAGGAAGGCCTCGCCAAGCTCGACCCTTGAAAATAACTGATAAATGAGGAGGTCTTTCTATGCTGGCAGTGAGATTGTAAGGGTGATACACCGAGCTGTGAGGATCTTGGCAGGGCTTATCAGCTGGTGAGGATGCAGGAAAGAGGTACCAATCAAATATATATCAGGGGGAGTTCCCCACGGAGAAAAACGGCTAGGAATGGGGAATAAATAAATGGAGATGACGACCGACGAGGGGGAAGAAAAGGGCAGGACAGGGTAGCAGAGGACTGGATCTAATGGCTCAATCCTTCTGATAGGGCAGAGACACAAGCAAGATCTACAAAAGTGCCTTTCCCGATGAAACACTAAAACTATAAGAATAAGAAACACGTCTGACAGTCCCGGAGAAGAGGAAACGAACCACGAGACAGCGAAGAAGCGTAGCGAAGAGGGAGAGAGTCCCAGCAGTTGAACATCAAGTTCCAACCCAACAGCGAAATAAGGGCCAATCTGGAATCTCCGGAGGACAAGTAAGGGAAAAAATAAGATACATGGGAGAAGTGGAGAGCGAACGGACTGCCATGATCGAGGATGCAAGAGACACAACCATGACGAATGCGTTATCCACAGGTAACTGTAGTTTTATTGAACAACAACGGAATTGGCGAAGGGACAGCCGGATCGGCGCAACTGAACTTCGGCGAGCTAAAAAATCATGTAGGGTGAGGTAGGAACCAGGATGACAAGGACATTGATTGTACGTGGATCTGTAGGATGTGAAAGTGGAGGTGGAGGTGGAGGTGGAAGTGGATGCGGAATGGATGGATTCGTGATCGAAGAGGGACAAAAAACGGTTGACCTCAATTATGCTCTTCGTTTTTTGCTTGTATGAAATCTATAATTTTGATTATTATTTCTATCCCATTTTTCTTGGTTGTTGATACCAGGTTTGATTCTTTGATCTTTTATTCTTGACCTTAGCTTATGATTCGGTTCTCATTTTTTTTTTAATGAAATTTCAATTATGATTTGTTTCGAAAATATTGAAAAACAATTATTCACCCTCTTCTCGTCCTCAATCAGCAAGGTGGTACGTGGTGTCAGGAATTATGGGGCACCGTATAGTAGACACGACGCCATATCCGAACGCAGACATGTCGAATTGTAGTTGCAGGACAAGGATCCAGGCGAAATATCTGTAGTACCTTGGTAGCATTGATTCGAGTCAGAATGGTAGCCCTCGTCACCAGAGGAAAATTAATACTCGACGAAGACAAATCGTCGTCGTCGTCTGCCTCCTCGTCTACCGACTATCTACGTGTAAAGTCGAGGATCCGTCTCTTACTACACCTACAGTGCCTTATACTATGCATGTATGGAGACCAACGATGGGTCAGGATGACAAGATGGGGCAACCAGGTTCTTGGCTTTTTCTGCAAACAGGTCAGTCATGATTATGGATGGTGCATTCAAAAAGGTTGTTCAAGGTTAGAAGCCTGGAGCCCCCAAGAGATTTAATTAATTAGGCTACGGTGTACTCCGTAGATCCTCCTGACAATCCCCACACTCAACACTAGTGGTTTCCCTAAACTTTCTTCCTCTCCTAGGTTTGGACTCGGTAGATCCGATCCATCACTCTGTTTAATCCACTTCTGTTTTACCGCTCTGGAACCTTATCCGCGTTCGGTTCCAATCCTCTTGTGGCTATACAGCTGACTGCGCCTTGATCATACTAGGCTGGTATGTACGGGTACAACTGTTGCTGCAAACAATGCCCACCCAAAACTACCTACGTCCGAGAGCAGCTGTTTTAGGTAGTCGCTGACCCGCCACCGCGGACGGTCCGAGGGTGCAGTCAAGTCATTTGGGAAAGTTGGCCCTGCACTGCAACGGCTTCTGCAATCTGCAGTCATTTGGGACGTCCACCTCTGTCGGTCAGAGAGTTGGTGGGACTACACCGCGCCTTTACCAGTCGCATGGCGACGCCTCTGACCCCCCCACGCGCACATTCCTGTTCGGCCTTCCCGTTTCTCTCTGAACAGGAATTTGAAAGCGCCTGTCGCTTTTTGGTTGACCGTCTCCACATGCTGGGTAGTTCGCCTGCCGTGGGATGCTGGTCGTCAACCCAATTGACGCGCAAGGTAGGGTGTCCCCTTCGCTGTGACCTTCCAGAAAAGAAACCCCTTTGGTTTAGGATCTACTCCCCCGTCCGTTACAGACGGTCGCTTTTGATTGGCTGAAGTCTTGGATTCCCTTTTTCTTAACTCGCCTGCTACCTCTAGGAAAATGGTCCGATTTTGAAGATATCACGAAACATTGATATTAATCATCATGACGAAGACCTCATGGGATCTGGCCGGCCTGACGAATCACAGCTGGAGCTCCACGAAGATGATCCAGTTCGTGAGACCCTTTCGCCAAGTTGACTGCTTGTTGTCACCATCTGACTTGATGAACAGGAGGCCCTCGTTCGCGGATCTGATCACCGTGCCCGCCTACAGGTAAACTATGAAATTATCCTCTCGTCCACATATCAGGTGCCTGTTTTATATTTCACATTACGGCATGATAGCCATCCGGGACCGCTGGGCTTAGACGCTGTATACCGATATCTCGTATCGAACCAGCATAAAAACGAGCTCCAAAGTGTTGGTGTCATGGGAAGTATTAGTTTTGGCGTAGGTGCCATCGCTCATAACCGCTTTATGATCCAGACAGAGCTCATGCCTTGTAGTACCATCCAGAATCCGGGACCCCCACCTTTTTTGTCCATCCATGTAATACTGCGGACGCTATGAGGTGCATCGCAGGGCAGCAGGCCGTCAATCCCGATACTTATCTGATCATCTGGCTTGGGCTGGTGGGCAGCCGTCTTGGTCTCCATTTACCGTCTGCCATCTTCGTCGCCAACGATCAGGCTCGGACCCAAGGCAAATAACAGGAGGCAGCAATAAGAAACGCCCTAAGATGGGTTGATTCTTCTCACGTTCATCTCCGCATGACCTTTCGACTTGGTTCGAAGAATCCGAATTCCACTGGGTTTTCTAATCTTCATCTGATGAAGCCTCCATGGGCACATCGCTCTCTTCATCCATGGGCGCTTCTTCTTCATCGCTTTCATCTTCACGCGGCCGTTTGACCCCATGCAGTGCCTGAGCATCGCCATTAACGTCGCCAGCAGGCTTGGGGGGCAATGCTGTGGACCCAGGGGGCCCGCTGAAAATCGACTTTTGGAGGTCTGTTGAAACGTTTCCTGCAATAGCCACGGCTGAGGGTGCACTGTAGGTTCCACGGAGCTTGGCGATGACATTCGACGAGCCTTTGGCATAGACAATTTTCTAGTAGGTCGTAGTTAGATGAGCACCAAGCATTGCAGGGTTTGTGTGTATGCGACGTACCATTTGTTTACCAAAGAATTCAAATCCTTGAAGTGCGCGCATGGCCTGCGTACTGGCTTGGACATCTTTGAAAACAATGTGGGCTTGACCACGCATTTTTTCGGTCTTCATGGCCACGACATCCAAAACAACACCGTAGGTGGAAAAAAGTGTGTAAAGCGAGAGCCGTAAATCATACTTGCGGAGTTTATCTGGCAAATTGGTACAATATAGTCTACAAAAGAGTTAGCATTGTCAGCTGCAAGCCTAGATGGTACTGACGTTTGATTTGGAAGACCACCTCCAACGACTGGTTTCCCTTGCGCACCGCGCGTCGGGACCGTTTTTGTAGACATCGCGGGTATACGAAGAAAATTTGGGGATTGCGTGATATTTCCGGTTGGCAAACGGACCGAGATAAGGCCTAGGCCAGAGTAACCTGCGGCGGTCACGATCGGGTGTAGAATGGAGGTAGAAAATAATGTTGAGTGGGAAAAGGTACAGAAGTCATCGGGCGTGTGAGGCCAATGAATTGACCGAGACTCTGACGGGTCTCTGCAATTCACGTGACATTTACATAAGCAACACTGGCGTCATCATATCTATCCCCTGTCGTTCACGGATCCCAATTGATACCACTATTGCAAAGTAAACATCAACGGTTTCGAAAATCGAGTGCGCTCTGATATACGGCAGTAGAGAGTCCCTCCTGTCGTCTCCTTGAAAATGGCCCCCCCCGAAGTTCACCACCTCTTTCACAATCCGATCGCGGATCACTCCTTTTCCTCCGACAAGAGCACTCTTGCGGTAGCGCGGGACACCAACGTGGAGTTGTACCAGAGAGGAGGTAGCAACTTCACCTTGACGGATGAGCTGAAGGGCCACGAAAAAACCGTGACAGGAGTTGACATTGCTCCTAACAGTGGCCGCATTGTCACCTGCTCTCAGGGTAATTACCCCGCATGCCGTGCGTTATAACTGTACCGCCTAACCGTGTTTCATGCCTTAGATCGCAACGCATATGTCTGGGAGCGAACTCCCGCTGGCTGGAAGCCTACTTTAGTGCTTTTGCGGATCAACCGGGCTGCTACCTTTGTGCGATGGTCTCCGTCGGAGCAGAAGTTTGCGGTTGGATCAGGGGCTCGCGTGATCGCCGTATGTTACTTTGAGGAGGAGAACGATTGGTGGATCTCGAAGCACCTGAAGAAGCCAATCCGAAGCACCATAACCACACTTGCCTGGCATCCGAACTCGGTGTTGCTGGCTGCTGGCTCGACGGATTCGCACGCCCGTGTTCTCTCTGGTTATATCAAGGGAGTTGACCAGCGCCCAGAGCCAAGTGGCTGGGGCGAGCGCCTTCCTTTCAACACAATCTGTGGAGAGTTCTTGAATGACTCGGCGGGCTGGATTCAAAGCGTCGGGTTCTCCCCTAGTGGAGATGCCCTTGCCTTCTCTGGGCATGATAGCAGCATCACCGTGGTCTACCCCAGCGCCCCTGAACAACCCCCTCGGGCGATGTTGAACATCACCACACCTCTTCTACCATTCAACAGCTTGATTTGGAACGGCGAGGCCGAGATTATCGCTGCTGGACATGTGAGTGCATACCCGGCCCAGCATTTGTCTTACAAATACTAATGATTTGGGACTGCTAGGATTGTGAGCCGTATCGTTTCCGTGGTGATGAACGTGGGTGGCAGCTTGTAGGACCCTTGGAGCACAAGGCCGGGCCGGGTGCTGGTAGCGTCCGTGAAGAGTCCGCCCTTAACATGTTCCGTCAAATGGACCTGAAGGGCCAGGCGCAAGTTGACACCCAACTGAAGACAACTCATCAGAACACCATTAACACCACGAGGGTCTATGAGGAAGCGGGTGGAACCGTTCGCAAGTTTAGCAGTAAGTCGAATGCCCTTGCGCCGATCAGATCTTAACTAACGATGGACCCACAGCGAGCGGTGTTGATGGTCGCGTAGTCATCTGGACTGTTTAAATAGCATAATTCTGGTATTAGTTAGACATTGACAGCAGTTGAGGCCGGTCTTGACTAGAACATAGTCCATATTTATTTCATATAAACCAAACTTCCCAATGCGTTTCCTGTATTGTACTACGATTGATTCCACTATACATTTTCGTTAGGGAGCTCCTCATTCTGGGGAGAATATAGCGGATAGAATACTCGTGTTATGACGTGTATCATACAACGGATCCCAGGCCCTTTATCCTCCGCTACGTCACGCGGATCGCAGGGGTCACGAGGCATTGCTTACAATTATTCCCACCTTGCTTCAAGCTCTTTGCTTCATACTCTAGTTATCCATAACTGAAGCTGACAATGGACTTGCATTTAACTGGGAAGATCCATTCCATAGACGATGCGCCCTGACATGATCCTACCTGCCATCCTCTTCATTACTCTGTTGGGTTCACTATATACACTGTTTACTCAAGCTCCTTATGCACAATTAGCTGTTGGGCGCCATGTAAACAACGAAACACAGCGCACAATTCCGCGCAAGCTTTTCAGCTCCCTAGAGCAGCTCGCACGCCTTGTGGACATCTCCTATTGTGTGGGTAGCACAGGGATCCAGAAACCCTTTAAGTGCCTAAGCCACTGCGCGGATTTCGAGGATCTGGAACTGATAACCGTAGGTCTAACTGACCTTTTAGCATGCGATCAATCGCTGGAGCTAAAAGCCAATTCTCATTGTCCTTTCTGGGCTCATTTAGACATGGAACACGGGCTTATTCTTCTCCGACTCATGCGGCTACATCGCCCTCTCGCACCCGCCTTCCCCGAAACGAATCCTCGTCGCTTTCCGCGGCACGTATTCCATCGCCGACACGATCGTCGACCTCTCTGCCTACCCGCAACCTTACGCGCCCTACGATCCCAAGAAGGTTGAATACCACGCCCATAACGAGCGACGGTCCCCGCGATGTCTCAACTGCACCGTCCACGCGGGGTTTATAACCTCGTGGCAGAATACGCGCGACACCATCCTACACCACGTCGCCGCGGCCAGGGAACAGCACCCCGACTACGCGCTGGTCCTGATCGGTCACTCCCTGGGCGGTGCGGTCGCCGCGCTAGCTGGGATTGAGATGGACCTGCGCGGGTGGGACCCCCAGGTGACGACGTTTGGGGAACCGAAGGTCGGGAACGACGGATTGGCCAACTACATAGGTGAACTCTTCGGGCTGGGTGGAGATAACGGTGCGGGGGAAACACGACATCCACCGCTCCACGAAGATCCTCAGGATCGACGGTGGAGATATCGTCGGGTCACCCATGTGAACGACCCAGTGCCCCTGCTGCCTCTGACAGAATGGAAGTACGCGATGCACGCCGGTGAAATTTTTATCTCGAAGACAGATCTTCCCCCGTCTGTTTCGGATGTCCAATACTGCGAAGGCGCCCATGACCCACGGTGTATATCGGGTGTTGAAGAAGATACTTTGGCTGCGGCTTTGCAGAGGGCGGCTGTGACCCTCGAGGACGAGAAGACTCGTCCTTCTGAGCAGGCAGCTCTCTCGTACAGACGCGCCTCACGGTCCGTGGCGGGCCCTCTCGACGATGATGAGAGGTACGAGCACGAGCAGCGGTTGCCATTCCATTTGCCTTGGGACCTTACTCTTCCCAGATACCGATTATGGGGTCCATTGCTAGCCCATCGAGATTACTTCTGGAGGTTGGGAGTATGTGTGCCGGGTGGAGATCCGACTGGGGGATGGAAGTGACTTTTTCGTATAACGTATTTAAGTGTATTTAGTGATATGCGTAATGATGCATCAGAGTGTTGAAGTGTTGATAAATCTTTTTTCCTCCCCTCGTTAGAAAAAGAAAAAGCAAGTAAGCCGAGGACAACTAACTCCATTATATATGTATGATTTCGAAGAAAAAAAAAGGGGAACAAAAAGAGTCACCAAGAAAGAAAATAACATCTGAAAGGTTCTATAAATGAACGTAATGAAAGTATACCGTGTCCCATTGAGTATTTATCGCTGGTCAACTACGCAAACCTAATTTATGATCTACTTGATAGAAAATGAAAGGCGCACGAAAGATAGAGGGGGTGGACAGACCGAGATAGAATGGAAGAAACAATGAATATAAGCATAAGAATAAGAATAAAGGTGAAACAAAGGATATTGAGAAAGTTGAAGAAGAAGATGACGAAGAAGCCATCATGGACAAATGACAGTGACAACGGCTGAGAACGACAACAAGGACGATTCTAGGATCAAATCACCCAAATCAATCAAGTAAACGCACCGTTATTTTCCCAGCTCCAAACTCGGAACAATAACAGGACCATACTTAACAACACTGCCATAAGCGCCCTCACCCTGAACCATAAAATCCGCCGCCAGATTCAACTTGCCCCGATGACTCGGCAACCCGGGACTATAAACGTTATTGACAACATCAGGATCATAAGCAACAATGGCAACGTAATTCCGCCGGCCCATCAGCTTGCGGTGCTCACGGGCCTGGCCCGTCACATCAGACTGGAAGATCTCCATCATGTCCTCTTTGGTATCTGTTGGCTGGGAGGGGGTGGAGCGGTGGCCGTTGGCGGGGATGTAGATGGGCTTGTTGTTGTTGTGGAGGAGTTTGAGGATGTATGAGGGGGGAGGGCTGTTGACGACTGCGGAGGAGATGAGCTGGTACATTGTTTTGTGATCTGAGGGGTGGCTGGGGTCGTGGACTAAACCTGCGCCGCAGACGTTGACGGCGCCGGAGAGGAAGGTCATTCGGAGGGACTTTTGATGTGCGATGCCTTGGAGGGTGCGGATGAGGTAGGTACGTTCGAGGTCCTGTGTTGTAGTTGTGATTAGTACGTTATTGGTATATTCGGATGACCAGTACATAACCAGCACGTGTACGATCAGTACATGCGTGATTAGTACATCGCTATATAGATTGGAAATTCGGTTCCAGGATTCGAATCTTTGACATACCTTGGATTCATGCGTCCACTGATCTCTAAGCTCATCCATCATGTCAAACTCGCCAAAAGGACTCAATATGCCACCCATGAGACCAGACTTGCCCACCGCGCGCTTGACCGAGTCAAATCCAGAGCCCACCATATCTTTAGCGCCCACGACCCCGGCGACAGAGCTGGTGACCTTGCCGAGAACGTTGTACGCACCCGTGATGGCTCGTTTTCCCGAGGTCACAGTCTGCGCGATGTGCTCCGCAGTCTCTAGCCGTGGGTAGATGACAGGCACGGAGATCATCCACAGGCAGTGCTGTACGGATGGTGGGAGCATCGCTACCTTGGGGAAGATGCCTTGATATGTTGGACCTGCTACCACTTGGTGTGGGTTTCTCTCGGACCGGCAGTCGACACCGACGACTACCACTGCTGGTCCAAGAAACTTGACGAAGTGCCACCCTGTCCCGGTGATCGTGAACAAGTCGGTGTCCGTGCTGACGTTGCGCAGGATCTCAAGCGAGGTGTGGTGCTGGAAGAGCAAGTACATTTCAATCCCAACGCGCCCTATGTTTTTGAACATGTTGGAAAACTGCATGTGCTCAGGATAGGATCCGAAACCGTCAAATCTAGGCACGCAGAATGTCAGCAGTTGTTTGATTGTTTCTAAATCATATCACCGAGGAAGAAAGTTTAAGAATGACCAGGTGTTTTGGTAAATGACCGCGAGCAAAGTGCGAAAAGAAGAAACACTCACATATCATGATCATCAATCTGACAAATATAAGGTATCTGAGCAAACGACTCCCTCAAATAAGGCTGATCAAAATGGCTCGTATAGTAGTGGAAGTAGGCGCGCGAGACATCGTCTTCAAGGGCAGCCGACCACGGTGAGGTTTTTCTCGCTTCCTTACCACTGATGGTAAGCCACTGCCTGAGCGAAGCAATTTCCTTCCACATGCGGTCAGCATAAATTTGCCCCCCGAGACAGAGCTGGGCGTGGAAGCCTCCGATCTCGGTGTGTTTCTGCATGATGTCTTTCCACATGAAGCCCTCGCCGCCGACACGGGAGCGCTCATTTGCATTGATGTTGAGGGAGAAGTCGTTACCGGAGGTTGTGACGAAGCGCCAGTTAGTTTCGTAGCGACCTGCGACTAGGAACTCGTAGCGGGTGCAGCCGAGGTGGGAGGTGATGGCGTATGTCCATTTGGCTGGACCTGCTTCGTCCATTTGGATGTCAAGCTCATACTTGTAGAATGTCCACCGCTGGTGGACGGCAATGGCGAGAGGTTTGAGCTGGCGTGGGTTGGGTGATAGATCCGCGCTCTGGTGGGTATGGATCGTTGGGGGCTGTGGAGCGTCAGTGACTAGCAGAATGGACCCTAGCCAGATGCCGCGGTCGACATTCATGTTGGTGTAGCGGAGGTATGGACCAAAATAGACGCCATTCGTCGGCGCAACCTTGTACATGTCGACGCCACTACTTGGCGGAGGACCAGTGAATCCGGCCACGACTGGGGATTGCAAGCTCTCGAATCCTGGGGTCATGGGAAGCCCCGGGGAGGCCAGTGGTTTGCCAAATGCCGACAAACCAGGGGAGGTCAGCGGGTGGCTACTGTAAATGCTGCCCACCGGTGACAAGGGCGTCTCGTTCAAGTTCAACGGTGTCGGGCCCTTCGGGAATTCCCACTGCGTAGACTGAGTAGGAAGATGGATATAGTAGTATTGGCCCGAATTGGGATCCAGGTGGGCTATCCATCCTTCTGGGAGCGGCGGGGGAGAAGCAGGCGGAAGGCCCGTTGGTGAAGCCAAGGCGGCAATTTGGCTCTGCTGGATAACGGTCTGGGGCTGTATGTCTTGCGCACCGTTGGGTACGGTGTTTTGTGGGGAGTGGCCCTGGGGAGAGTGGCCCATTGGCTGCTGTTGCCTGGGATCGTTGGCAAACGCTGGATGATCCTGGGCCGAAGTCACCGGGACTGGGGCCATGTTGCCAGTACTCATGGGGCTCATCATGGCTGGATGCACAACATCAGAGACGGGCTGAGATTGTTGAGCTGGCCTACGTTGCTTTTCATTCGGATACCCCTGGGGTACGTTGGGGCCAGAGACACTTGAATAGGCGGGTGGTGGCGAAGAGCTGATACGCATCCGGTCCAAGTCCTGCTCCAAAGCATTGGGTAGGACTCTTGAAGGAGTCTGGACTTGCGCATGCTGAACTGGAGTCCCGGTCGACTGTGGGGGTTGTGGGGGAGGAAAAGGAGTGCCAGTAGACTGCGGAGGAGGAAAAGGGCTCGCGGGAGGGTCACCCGTCGAGACCACGCCGTCGCCTTGATAGACCGTGGGGGGACCATGGGGCTGGGTCCCCGGCTGTTCGGTTGGGGTCCAGGGGCGCTGGACCAGGTGCTGATTCCGCGGCTGTTGTCCAGCATACTGCTCTGCTCGTCTTTGCGCAGCGGCACTCTGAGCCTGCAAGCCCGTCAACGTCGAAGTCCCCGCGATGCCGGACGCAGCGTACCGGGCCTCAATGTCGGATGCCGGTTGCTGGCCAGGCTCTACGATGGGGGTCTCGGGAGGTGGAGGGGAGCCGCGCTGGGCTCTGGTCGTGGAAGTGGACGCCGTGGAACTGATTCTATTTATCGGATGTGTTGCTGCCTGGAGATGTTGCCCAGTCGCCGGTCTCGGGGTGGACGCCTGAGGGGGAGGGTAATATTGCTGACGATAGTCGGGATATGCAGATCCCTCCGCCTGAGGGTGGCTGGTCGACGCTGGCGGCGCTGGAACGCGCTGATACTTTCTCGCAAACAGGGCTTCCCGATCTGGCACGTCCCCGGCAGGTGACTCAGGAAGAGGCTTGGGCACGTTGCCCCGCCGTTCCGCCAGCGTCGCGGGCTTCGGTTCGCGACCTTCCCTCGACCGCAAGGCCGTCGGATACTCCCAGGGTTTTGATGCACCGGGCCCAGGGACCGTAGGCGAGTCCCCCTGGTAGGCCCCCGGCGAGCCAGTAGATTCTAGACCATGCAGCGGTGCATATCTTGGACGGTCGTCGGGATATGGAAGAGGAGGGTTATGCGATGCCGGCGGCGGTGAGTGATTCTTGCTGATTCGCAGCGGTCCGACAATGGGCGATTCGGCCTGCGACTGCCCCGGCTCGGAGAGGAATAATTCCCCTTGTTCGGGGTGATTGCTGGGATTCATGATTGATTTCCCGGGGTTTCCTCGCTGCTATGTTGGTTCTGTTTCATTCATGTCAATCGGTGACAGTCTGAAAATGGTTGAGAGCTCTCTTCAAGTACTAGAGAGCAAAGGAGAAGATCGTGACCGTCGGTCGTCGCGTTCTGTAGGGGTGCGGGGAAGGGAAAGGACGAGCGTGATCAATATATAATAAATAGATCACCACGCCACCGACTGACTTACATCAATGACGAGTTTAGAGGGGTTTCAACAGAAGCGCCGGAGCTCTGACACTGCGCTCTTTTTCTTCATCCTTGTATGACAGACTTTGAAATAGGAAGGACAAAGAAAAAAAAAAGGAGAGGAAGTACCAGGTGGGGGGGAAAGGGTGATGAATGATTGATCTCGGTCTGGACGATTAGCCGCCGGGGAGGAATCACTACGCGACACTAGACAGACCTGCGTAGTAGGGACTCACGCGATCCGGAATCATCATTGGCTGCAGTCAGACACAATCGTCTGGGCATCAGGGAAGGAGGGGGTGTTGCAGGTGGCCGCTGATTTAGTTTGTCCTTAGCAGCGAATTACTCAGGATGTGATTGTCTCTGCCTAAATGCTTTTGCTTTCTGTCGCAATGAAGGTAGGGTTACCCACAAAGCTAGAAGAGTCATTATCTTGTTTGTACTCGGTTTTCTTCGTCGTCTTACTGCCTAATTCATTTGTCTATGTAACCACTCCATTGTCTTTAGGTTCCTCGTGAAACCGAAGCATGGACCACAGTGGATCGGCCCGCAATTGGGAGCAAAAGATGGGATCCGTGGATCACAGCCCCATCCACAATTCCCACCAAGGAAGATTTGAAAGAGGGGGATCCCACTGGAGATCCGAGTCTGAATTCCTATCGTGAAAAATAGGAGGAATCAAATTAAAAATGACATAGACGTATACCGCTATATAGATCATATACATACATACAAACCACCTCCGCGCACCATGGAAAATACATAGATCGCCGTCTAGATCTAGTCGCAATCCCTTGGCCCCCCTGTCATTATTCATAAAGTGTCGATTGGGTGTCCTGTCCCGGCAACACGTCCATCCAATCCACCGCCAACGTTTGAGTGCCATCCTCGGCCTGCTGCATTTGTCGCTCATACACGAGCTGGAGCATGTAACAGGTCGCTGCAGCCCGATATCCCATCTCCTCTTCCTCCAAGAGCGAGAGTAGCTCCCATGCCCGGATCTTGAGATCACCCCACGGTGCGCCCACTCCGGCAAGGAAAATCGGGAAGATGTGCAGGCGCCGGTCACTGTCACCGGTAGTAGAAGACATGGCTTCTACAAGGCGAAGGACCATCGTTGCATGATGGTGTATTTCGTGGTCGGGAGTCCCGCTGAGCGCGCTGCTCTGTCCCGGCCAGAGACTAGTCCATGAAAAAAGCAGGGTAGTGTGAAAGACGATCGAGGCCTGGACAGTAATCATTAGCATCCCAAACAGAGTATGGAGAACGCTGTCGACTAGCCTGGTGAAACATTTCTCGCAATCGCTTGGGTAGAGCGGCTTGGTTATGAACGAGGTCATGCGCCTCGGGAGAATTCCACAGTTGTCGAAGTGCTTGACGTAGTTCTTCCATCTCCTGCAGCCGTTGACCAACATGCGGACTCGGGGATAGAGGCCTGAGGCGCCTCAATTCGGCGGCTGAGAGCCCAAGCTGAACAGCCAGAGCAAGATGTTCCTGGTACAGATGGAGCAGGACCCCCTGGAACCCATACATATCCGACTCTTCGAAGACGTGAGGATGCTCCGAGCTGGAAAGTAGACCGTTCCTGATCGCTGCCTGAACGAATTCGCCTGTTCCCGCGCCGCTCAAAAGAGAATATAGATCAACGTGGCAGACCCACCAGACAATGGACGAGAATCGCTCGCTACCAAATGTACAGCGCCGGAGAAGGGCCAAGCGGAGAATCTGAGAGATATGATGCTGTGAAATTATCAAATCGCTGGATTTCGCAGCGACGGTCTGGAGTTAATCGGTTAGCCCGACCTGTGTATATCACTTGTGGGTAGGCATATATACGAAAGCGAGGCCCACCCGAGCCATCCCGTCGCTCGAATCTTACCTCAAAGACGAGAATCAAAAAATGAGCTAGGAAATTTCCATCAGACAAGAGTATCTTATCTTCTGACATGCTAGCTTGTAACGAAGAAAAGGCTTGTTGACAATACAAGGACGGATCCGTATGCTGGTCTACCCCTTGACGATAGAGACTGAGTGCAGACACTGCCATCATGGCATAGAGAAGCTATTGTCGTAATAAGCACCTCTCCACGCTGTATTTCCACCCCCGGAAAGATAGAATGTCCCGAGAAGGTTTGGAGATGGTCCACTTACCGGAGGAAAATTGACTGCTTCTTGTTCAAAGACATCTGAATTGATTTCATAGCCGCTTGGACTCTCGAAAATGCCCGCACGTGGAATTATTTCTCTCCAAGCCGCAGTGCGGAAATGGTCCAGCAAGAAGATCTCATGTGGTTGTAAGGGGAGAGGCCTGTCTTCCTCCGTAAAATCTGGAACCGTCGTATAAGCCGAGACTGAGGATAACGACGATTCTCTCAAATCTGACTTAGACGATTGGGGCGAGTTTCTTGGACTCAGGTACGGATTGCCTCTCGCGTCTCGAAAGCTTCTGAGTATCAATATGTTGGGATCGTTCACTTCGGAGACATCCGTCGCCAAACGGTTACTGCCGCTTCTGGGTTCAGGACTAGAAGATAGATCCTTTGGCCCCCTCGGCTCGTGCTCGGCGTATTCCGGAAGATCAGAGAAACTCTCTGGGATGCAAATGACGTGATATGTTCCGGGAACCGACGACTGTGCTTTTTTCTCCCGTTCTTCGTCCGACGCGAGCATCTTAAAAGGGGGCAAAACGTCTAGCGTGGATGTGCCTGCCGAAGTATCCGTGTGCGAAATCGATGTGGGAGCTGCCAATGGTTCGGTTCAGTTAGTTCTCACTGTTCATTGAGATCGAAGGCAGGTGGAAGAAGCTTCGAGGAGTTTGGGCGTCTCACAATCCCAGACGGTGTTTCCTGTAGTGTCAATCTCTGACATGCGTTCCCTCACTCGACGGGTATCGTCCCGAAAGCAGAGACGCGGCTGGTAGTCGCAGAGGTGACCGAGCCGTGCGCATTGCTGATCAAAATAAAGTCAGGAGACAGACGAATAGAAGAAAGAAAAGAGGTCATACATTGCACTGGGGATGGGTTTCGTCACATTTGACTGTAACAGAGGCGGCCTAGTTAACCAACAAATGAAACCCTTGCTCAAAATGTTGCTACATCTTAGCCTACCTTTTCGACTCTAGCCTCACAAGCGCACATGTCAGCATGTCATGAAAAAAGTCTCAAGCCTTCTCCTGGGATGAAAGGCTGGCTCACTCTACATGTCCTGGGGTAGAAAGTCAGATTAGAAAAAGAATTGGAGGAAGCGGCACACGGGGGAATACATATAAGACGTACCAGCAACCGGAGCGAGAACGCGGGGGAAAACGCAAGCGAGAACGGGGAATCGAAGCTTTGATCAGCGCCGGTATGGCGAGAGCCGAGCTCGAGGCATGGATGTCATCTTTGGGGGCAATGATGGGTAGTCGCAGCGGAAGGTGTTTCCTGGCGGAGCCCCGCCGGTTTGACATCACCAAAGTTCGTCCTGTCATTGAAATAGCGGGGCTGATCCTCTATCTGGCATTGATTAGAAGATCGCTCGCGAGAAACGGAAGAATCGTAGGAATTCGAAGGATGGGAGGGGAAAGAAGGAAGACGTGTGGACCGCCATTCCTCACGAACGAAGCGTGATAGAGGGGATGCAACCCGTTTTAGCGGAGTGGACCAAGACCAAGTGAGACATACACATATTCTTCGTCGAGGCAAATGGTTAGGCAGTGACCGAAACGGGATAGTAAGGTTGAGGAAGCTGCCGTTCTGCGCGTAAATAAGACAAAAGAGAGAGGGTCACCAAGGATGATCGTCAATAGGGTTAACAGGGAGAGAGGAAGAAAGGAGAGAGGAAATAGATAAATGGGGGAGAAAGAAGGGAAGATCCGGCCCAGAAGCCGAGAGAAAGAAAAGAAATAAGAAAATCGCGCCGAGGAAATTGAAGTGAGGAGAGAGAGAGAGAGAAGAGTCAAAGAGTCAATTGTAAGGTATCAATCAGCCAGCCCTGGCGCTGGTGGCGGACGAGAGAGTAAGGAAGATGTCTAAGGCACGAAGGCAAATGATCATTTTTTCCAATACGACATGGACCCTAAACGAATCAGAAAGCCGTTGCCAACATACATTTGGGCTGCCAATCTCACCCACATGGTCCGATTGTTCTGATGATTTGCCCAGAATCAAGGAAGGAGGAATAGCTTGGTTTCTAGCTGGAGTTAGTTAACTAGCTTGCTGGACTATTCATCTCTTAGGAAGTGGACGGAGCGTTCCGAGCTGCAGGTGCCAACCATGTGGAGTGACCAGACGGTTGGCGGGTAAGAACTCCGTCTGATCCATTTCGAAATTGGGGGAGTAAATGAAAGAATAAGAGGGAGGAGAGACTATGCTCAGTGGTTGTAGTAGTGGAGATTTGCGCGATCGTCACTGTCAGGATCGCGGTTTATTCTCCGGTGGGTACGATCATCGGTCTATCTACTTGATAAGATCGACATCTACGTTCTTGTATTCTCCCTGTTTACGATATTGTTCTCTCTCTGTCCTTCAAATCTTCATTTCATAATTTCCTATTCATCAACCAGAATGGTCAATGGATAGGGTTCCACCAAATCTGCAGGAACTGATACTAGTGATCCTAAAGCCTAACTTCTCCCTTGGTCCGAAATCAAAGATAACGGACAACTGGTATGTTGGATGTACTCTCCAAACACGTGGCAGACAATTCGCTTAATCTCAATATCCCAAGATGACTAGTAGCGAATGTTGGCCAGCGCTTCGGACCAGAAGGTCATGTGAGACCGGCTCCTCCGGTGAGTAAAGAGTCCAGTCGAATCTAACCGGTATAGAATAAATCAAAGAGAAGAAAAAGAAGAGAAAACTCGGAGCCGACAAGACCAAAATAGTTCCCACCAATCTTACAACCCTAAAGACGTGGACGGACCGCAAGTCCGGCTAGACTCATCCATCCTGGTCCACCGGCCACCACTTCCCAACACGGCTTAGTATGGAATGCAATCAAAAGGATCACTTGGACTTGGCACCTCGGGTCTGAGTCCTGCCCTGGTTCTTGGACTCCCTCCCCGCCTCATCCTTCACCATGGATTGAGTTTACTTCCGCGGATTCTACTCCCGCGGAGAAGTTGGAGTTGGGGTGCTCCCTTCTAAGTATGGTTTGCGAGTCAAAAGGGTGAGAGAGAGAAAGTGTACATGGATTTGATTTCATGCGTCTCCTTCCAGTTGTACTCCGTATTATCCCCCATCCTGTACAGGTCTAGTGCATGACTGACTGAAATCAGTCAATGCGCACATTTGCCGCCACACGGTTCGCCATGAGAGGAATCAAATAGATGGGTCGACCGTTTGGGGGACTAGGGTGACTGCAACTATTGGGGCTCTAAAGTTAGTACGGATTCGGTACAAGCCCCGGTGTACCTAGTGATCACGCTGCGTTTCCCTGCAAATGTTCGCAGCGACAGAGTCCCCACTGCCAATTTTACCGGGTGGCGAGCATGCTTAATGCCTGATCTAGAACCTGCTGCACGGGCCCAGATCGTTCTGTCTCTCTCCACGATGGAACCATCCGAGCGATGGCCCCATCGACATCGAGCCCAGCCTGCCTGCAGAGCATGATGTATGCAACTGCAGCCTGCGCTCGTCCTCGGCGGATCCCCTCGACCGATGCATCGATCTCAGCAGAGAGCAGCGCGCCAACTAGCGCTGCCAAGGGCCCTTGCAGCTCGCCTAGACTGCTCTTCTGGCTCCCTTGCTCTGTGACCCACGTGTTCAGGTTTTTCACCAGGTTGTCCAGCTCCTCAAAAAGGGTCTTTTGCACGTGCCTCCCACTTTGCTTCAACGCCATAGATAGCACTCGCGACACCTCGTCCAGATAACCTTTCATGGCTGTGAAAGTGATTAGCATGCAGTTATAGCGCCAAATTGCGGTAGACTTACCCCCTGATGGAATCTGCAAGGCGGGATTGAAACACTGTAGAAGGCATTTCACACAGGCCGCCAACGTGTCGTCTACGATTTTCCTTCCAGGGGTTAGTAGAGCTTCGATAGACCGCCTCGCGATCATAACACTTACTTGGAATTTGTCGCATTCCCCGAATCGACATCCATCAAGTCTTCTTTGTCCTCAAGATTCTCTACCACCTGAGACACGATAGCGATAGCATCGGGCATCAAATCAAGGTCTTTGCGACCTTGTGACACCCCACCCAACGCCGCCAGACCAAACGGACGGTACGAGGCATTGTTTCGTTTTGCCTCCCTAATCGTAATCGTCTGGGTTCCTTCAATCAGCCGCTGACTTACTACACACGAGAGGCGCTCGTCATAAAAGTGCTCACCTTCATCATCTCACTGGCCTTGGGGTTCGCTTGCCACAGTGCCTTTGCTTGGCTGGAAAACTTCACAAATGCTTCTAACACTGCCTCCTTGCCCTCCCATGTCTTCCCAGACAAGGCCTGCACAAGAACAGACCACACCATCTCGCTAGTCGCGAGATCAATTTGAGGATCCAACGCCATGATGGCATGGGCTAGTCCCAGCGCAGACGTATGCTTGATGGCCCAACTGGGCGAGTCCAGGTTGTTGGAGACAAAACCGGTGATCTCCTTGATATAGAGCGATACAGCGCGGTTACCGCCCACATTATCTTGCCACGTCTTCTCAAAAACTTTACTGACATGCTCGTCCCGATCGTATTTGGCGACGAAGATAAATGGCAAGGCCGTCGCTGCAAATGACATGAACCGGTCATTGGACAACTTTGAGGCTGAGTGAAGAATTTCGGCGGATATGGCTCGCTGGTTGGCGTCGTCTGCCGTCAGAAAGAGTTCCTTGGCGTGGTTGATGGTCTTCAGCACAAGATCATCGGAAGCCAGACGTAGGAGGTAGCCGATGGATGCGCAGTAGGATGCACTGACGGTGTCGTTTCGGTCAACGACGTATTTGCTTAGAAGCTGGACGAAGCGGTCCGCATAGGGGCGGAAAAGAAATGTTCTCATGCTCAGGAGCACCAGAACACGGCTGCATCCTACCTTGGAAGGAAGCCCAACGGCAGATCGAAGCACGCCTTCTAGTCTCGTGGCAAAGTCCTTCATGCTGGTTTCGTCTAGGGAGTCGACCAAATATCGCTCTATCACTTCCATCATTGGGGAAGTGCGAATGCTCGAAAGTCTCATTTTGTCGATCTCTTCGCTGGTCAATCCATACTTGTCCGCGTTCAGATGAACATAGTTGACTGCCTGTGGCTCCAGAGAACTCAAGGAGCTCAGAAACTGTTCCATTATTTGGGGAATGAACGGGCGCAGTGGCCCACCGGGACTCTTCTTGATCATTTGGATCAGAGCCCCAAGAGCAAAACCTTGGACCTCCTGGACACCGGATTCTATGCCTTTTTCGCTTAGCAAGAAGGGAATGGTGCTTCCCAGCAGTGTGTTTGCTCGTTTAGTGTCCCTGTCGCTGGTTTCCAAGGTGCGAATCACCGAATTGGTGATTGTCTGGCAAAGCTTGAGGGCGGAGTTCCGAACTGTCTCTTTGATGTCATCCAAAAGTTTGAAGGCCTTGGTAAAGATCTCGTTGAGGTATTTGGAATATCTCTCTGGCCGACGTCCATGAAGCAAATCCGCAATAGCCGTACAGCTCGCTTGCCGTGCGCGCCATTCCCGACCGCTCAGCATGCTTTTGAGTAGGTCTTCCATAATCTCGTCGAAATGCTCATCGACCACCTCGGTGGGGTCTTTAACCAGGGCTTGCCAAATTGTGTTCATGGACCGCTGCACGTTTGGATTGGGGTCGAATCGGTACCGGAACAACTTTGGGTAGATTTTGGGATTCTTGGCTAGATAACCGTTGACACTCGAATCAGAGAATATGTTGCTGATTCCGAGCTTGCTGAAAGCCGACCGGTTGGTCCAGAGGGCATTGTTTGAAGCCAAAGACATGAACCGGTATACAAGTGTTGGATCACCAGCTTCAGCAGCAAGGTTCATGATGTCTTTGTAGGTATTGACCGACGACCCGCCCCCAGTAGGCAGGGCTCCTGGCTCAAAGAGCTCCGTGTCTTCGTTCACCTTCCCTCCTGCAAGGCTCGAGCCGGTTGCTGTGAAAGAAGCCACCAAGTCACGCACCAAGTCATCCTTCAGTGCCTGATCGCCCATGTCGTAAACTAGGCCGAGCCCCTGTGCGCCGGTTTCCTGTACCAGCTCATCTCTATCCCCAAGCAAACCGGCGAACCTACTCTGGCATTTGCGCAAGCGAGATTGTATCTCTTGCAAATGACCACAGTTCTTGACGAGGCACAAGAGCCAGATACTGGACGCTTTTCTCAGAGAGGGCTTGGGGGCGCTGCAGTCCGCTATGATCTTGTCACATATAGTTGCAAGAACCGATAATGGAACCGAGGAACTGGGCACCTCTTCATCGACATCAAAGTCCGTGGCCAAGGATTTCGAATTCCATCCGGCCGCAGAGCTGCTCAACGCCTCACCAATCGAGAAGTGAACTTCAGGACTGCGGATTTCATGAAGCCCATAAAGAGCATCTAGCAGATCCTTGAATCTTGTATTGTCGTGTCCAGTTTTCGAAAAAGGCAATGTCAGAAGCCCTATTGTTTTGATAGCTGCCTCATTTTCGGCCTTCGCATCGGACACCAGTTTATCTTTGATAGCCACCCATCTCTCTTCAGATAGTAGCTCGGTGGACAAGATTCCAGAAAGACTGATCTGTCCGAGCGCAACTTGGGCCGATCGTCGGAGAAGAGAGTCGCGTGAGGTTTCGATTATGTCAAAGACCACGCCGAGGTAGTCGTTTAGCATGGCCTCGGATAGCTTACCAGCCATCTTGCGGAATGCAAGCCTGCTGAACAAATATGACAGTCCAAGTACAGAGCCCCGGACCTTGAGCACCTCTTCGCCAATGGCGGATCTCCACGGTCCCAAAGGACCCGACATGGTAGCAATGAGTTCATTCAGATCGTTTCCAGAAAATGCCGGGTGAGAGGCCAAGATGCCCGTCGCACGAGCGGCAGTGTCCTGGACTGCCTGGTCGTTACCATTCAATGGCTTGCTTAGTGACAGCACTTGGGGAACTATAGCCACAACTATATCATCCGACGCCAACGAGCAAACACTGACAAAATAATCCCCACAGTGTCGAAGGCTCTTTCTACCCTGACCAGAAAATCCTGATAATGCGCCCGCTAAGAATAGCAATACGGCTTCTTTGTCTGAAACTCGAGTGTACTGTTTCACCGCATACCGAGCATGTTCATCGGATGTGAGGAGTACATCAAGCTTTACGTCCCAGTCTTGCTCAATGTTCATGCTGATATTTGCTGCCGAGAATGACTCTGAGAGTAGAATGTTCCGCAAAAATTCGATCATAGGCGTAAACGACTTGCTGTAGGGCCCTGATAATATTTGAGGCGCAGAAAGTCCGGGCACCCCATTTGAATCCGCGGAACCAAGTAAAAATCGAGCTGCATCAGAGAATCTCGGGAAATCAGACCACCGATCCCTCGAGTTGGTGTTTTCGGGAGCAGAAGTCTGTTTTTTTGCGCTGGGGTTCAGGAGCCGATACCAGTAAGGGTGCAGTCCCTTTCTCCCTTCTTCCGTGATCTCCTGTAGCTTGTCTGATCCTTGGGAAACGGCCATGAGATCGATCCACCGAGCCACAACGTCGTTGTAAGGCAAGAATCTATTCGCGAAACGCACCGTCGCATAATGAGAGCCGCGAACGAGTCTGTAACCAGTGGTTGGATCGTCTACCCCAGGCATATTGCTCATTTGACCAATCAAAAAGGGACGCAGTTTTCCTTGAAGATTTTGATCCAGAATATCCACCGAAGAATTCAGAATGCTCCCTAAGGCTTGCTCAATACTGACAAACATTTGGGGACTCGAATCATCACAGCTCAAGGATGTGAAAAGCCACCTGATAAGGTCGAAATCTGAGATCGCATCCTCCTCATCCTTGAATTGAAAATCGACCTTCGGAACCAAAATTCCAATACTTTCGTAAGCGAGACCACGCAAGCTTAAATCTGTAGAAGGGAGCCTTTGCCCAGAAGCTCCAGGGCTGGGCCATCCCTGTGACTGGATGAAGTCCATCAATCCTGCGATAACCTTGGGCGCCATCTTTTTGAGAACGGATGGCGACCCCATGCGAACCACCCATGTCGTAAAGGTAAAGATTTGAGTGCGCAACTTTGAGGCTTGCAGCCCCTGCGAGGACCTTGCGGTGTCGGATAGGAGGCCCTCTTCTATCAGTCTAAGTACTCGTTGAGGCTCATTGGTAGCCTGGATCGACTTTCCAAGGACCGATAAGATCTTTATCTGCAGGGCAGTGCGTGCTGGGGGGGCACCATCGGAAGTCCCTGTTCCAAAATACAGCGTATAGAGCTCTTCAACGACTTTGGCATCTTCAAGATTTGGGATGAATCTCTTCAAGATCTCATCGCCTAGGTCCGAGAGTCGCGAATTGGGGTCTGACGATGCGATTAAAGCAGGCAAAAATCGCTCAGAATCCTTGAACGCTGCGCTCGAGAGGAATCTCAAACTAGTGACTTTGGTCTCTGTTAGGTTCAACCCCCCGCTTGAAGACGGATCCCATGCCTCGGCCGCAGGTGCATCTCTGTTCAAGAAAGCGTAATCTGCAGGAGATAGACCCGAGCAGGTGGTGGCGTTCTTATCCGCAGGGGAAAGGATAAGAAGCTTCTTGAACCAGGTAGACAAAAAGGCGGTATCTTTGTCAGAAAGGCCTAGCCGCTCTTTGAGCTGCAGATCATCCTTACTATCTCTTGAAGGAAGCTTAAGTAGCGGTAATAGTCGCAAGACAAGGTTGAACACAATGGCTGCTTGATTTGGGGATGTGCCTATCTCCGAGATCCCCTGAAGCAATGGAAGAAGTAACTCTATCCTCGCGTCATGGCCCAATCGATCGATACCTTGCTGAAGGTATATCAGATCAAAGTGCCTGATAAGTTGGGATTTCTGTTCCTTGAACTGCTTCAGTAAAGCCGTGACAGGGAGCTTAATAGACGGTGCTTGGATCCGCGTGTTAATATGCTGGCACACACTGATTATTTTATTGCGAACCGCAAGACTCTCTGATCCAAGCTTCAGCAAGAGAGGCGCCAGGTAAGTATTAAGCAGGGATTCAAGCTTTGCATCTGTGTCTGCCAGGGCAATCCTCAGTTCTACCTTCGATATTAAACTCAACTCGCGGGCCTCGGAGCTCGCTGACGTGGAGTCTGAAGCCATATCTTCCGAGGGTCAACACAGGATTAAAGTCGAACAACTCAAAGCATTGAACCTGGAAGTTTTGTGAGGGTAGATGGCTTTTGGGTCAAAGGAGGAGATAACAATCTAGTGAATTTATAACATCCCTCCCGCTCCAGGTTGAAGATGCACTCACGTCATTAGGCAGAGTAGAGCTTATGAGGCCGCGACGCTAATTAACTCACTAACATCCCGCATTATTAGTCATTAGATGTACACCAGTGCACAAATAATTACAAATCCGGTCAATTCACAGAAGACAAATTGATTTACAGTTTAAGATTTACAGATTGAGCTGAACAGCTTACTGATCAGTTGGAACAGAGAAGAATCTCGGAATACTTTGGGTAAAATATACGCGTATATTGGCTCATTGTCTGGGGGAAAATACATGTATCTTAGTATGACTGAGGCGCTATCACCTAATCATAACCTATATCAAGCGTAGTAGAGATGTAGATATCAAGTAAACCACCGTCATGGAGGAGTGGGGTCGGTGCGCCGCCCTTCTGCTGCTTCTCCTCTGAGAAACCTTGCCACTTCCCTGTGGGCGTTGTCTGTGCCGTATAATGCTTCCTTTGTCTTGCTTGTCCTGCCAAAAAGGCACTGCCATAGATCATCTTTCTTTACAATTTCTCCTCCCGAGCCTCCGGCCATTAGCTTAGACAATGGGGCATCTTGAATCTCCGAGGAGTTTGCTGAGTCGATAGCGACTTCGGTAACAGCAATATCCTTATTAGTACCATCTTTCGAGGACACTGTAGAATCGGTGACATTCTGTTCGAGGGCCTTGTTATCTTGCCGGAACATGGTCGAGTGAGACCCTCTTTCTCTTTCCTTTTGGATAATGTGATCCTGGCGGCGAGATACGGAGAGTTCGTAGATCGATTGCTCGACGGTATCCGAGACCAGATACATCCAAACCGTGGTAGGTCGACGTTGACCTATCCGATGCACACGGGCTATTGCTTGAAGCTCGATCGCCGTATTCACCAGCGGTTCACAGAGAAATACATGGGTGGCATTGACAAGGTTAAGACCGGATGATTGTGCTTCGGCGTGCAAAAGAAAGCATTCAACCTGAACAATCGCGTCAGTACATGGCCTCCGCAGCCTTCTAGAGAGAAAACGAAGAGAGCGAGAAGACTATACCGAGGGATCAGTCTTGAATATGTGTATGCCGTCCTTATTATCAAAAGTGCTGTATCCAATCTGAAATTTTTTGAAGGCTGATCCGAGGATACCAAGGAAATACCTATATTGAGAAAACACGACAGATTTCGAACCGGGGTCGTGCTCGCGCAGCCATAAGATGTGACGCGCAAGAGTGTCGATTTTTGTACCAAAGGAGCTATCCAGGTCAATATTCTTGATTTCGCTCAGTATCCCGGAGCTAATGTCAGTGTATATAGAATTCTTTCTCAAACGTTCGGATCCCATCTTCATGGGGGCCTTTTCTTCTTCGGCGACGAATTCTTGGGGCTTGTAGGTGATTTGATGGAAATCGTTCGCTTTAAGTCGCTTTTTGCATGTTGGACAAGTCCGACTTCGACTCCACCACAACTGTAAACATTCTTTACAGTATTTGTGTCCACAAACTGTCAATACACCTACGAGTTATTAGACGAGACAGAACCGAATACCTTCCAAGGTAAAAGCTGTTTGTACTTACCAATTTCAAACCCCGACTGGCATATAATGCATATCCTGGAGGACTCGTCCGAACCAGATTCATCTCGCAGGTGTAAAAGATAACGGAGTTTGGCCTTCAAGGAAGAAACCTTTTCCGCGGTTATGCGCTCTTGCTCCAATTGAGCAGCGAAGACCGCTTCATTCAGCGGCTTTCCAACACTTTCTTCGTCATATGGGGCGACAGTGTCTGAAATTCGCTGTAGCTGGCGATAATACTCCAAGCGGTGATTCATTGTGTCCCGAAACATCTCCACTTCCTTACCCAAATTCAAGGCAGCTTTGGTTTGCTCTGATGCCATATTGCTAGCATGCTTGAGTATTAAAGTCACAAGCTCCAGCTCAGCACGAGCTCGTGCACTGCCCTCGTTCGCCTGCCACTCAAGGGAGGTGGTAAGGCTACGAAGTTCACTGATGATGCCCCGAAGGGAACCAAGCTGAGGTTCTGGTTTGATATCACTACGAGCATTCATAGTCTCCAGATAAAGCTTCGGAGAAGGGCCTTCGCCTTTTTGTGCCTGGATGATGCCCATTTTGACCTCATGAGCGATTAGAGTATTTTTCTGACCGGTGAGAGCATCATTCCGATCGGCGAACATGGCACGCAGAGCTTCCATGTAGACATACATCTCGTCTTGAAGTTTCGTAGACTTTTCGTACTCGTCGCCTTCGAGCTCTGAGTCTTCTTCCTGGTCTATCAGTGAACGTGAAAGCAGCTTGATCATAATCTGGCGCCATATGTCGTATTGAACAGCGTGTCTGTTCAAAGCTTCACAAAAGTCCTCAAATCTGTCGAGAACCCGACGTGATTCTAAACCACTGCTATAAAGCTCAGGGTTCATTTTTGGAATCTTCACGAACTGTTGTGTCTTTTGCTTTTCTCTAATTTTTCTCATATAACGGCTTGCCTTTCGAGAGACATCAGCTAACATCTCTTTTCTAATAAGTTTCGCAGTTTCATATGCTTCCATTTCGGACTTTTCCGACGCTTTGAATTTTTCGGTATCAGGCGTGGTAAGGTTTGGATCCGTCTTGATTTGGTAGTAGGCATTTGCAGTGAAGAAAACGCAAGTATGTTGAACGTCGAGAGCAAAGCGCAGTCTTTGGCGGTATGTGCCTACGCGAGTATTCTTCTCCATCTCATTGCCCTCGTTGTCGCTGATCTCGGCCGATGCGCTATCATCATCAACCTTCGGGGTTCTAATTCCATTTTTTGCGCATTCCGAGATCAGGCGTTCTCGACATTCCTCGACAATGACATTTGCCCTCTCCAATGACTTGGTCCACAGGTCAAGAGCCTCTTGTCGGCGCAGAGAATTCTCTAGTAATTGCCCGCGGCGTGCTTGGGACAACAAGAGAGTACGCTCCTCCGCCTGAGCTAGCGAGTCAGTTTGATCAATCATGACCTCGAGAACTTCGTTGACGGATCGTAGAGGGCCGCCCGTGCCAAATCCTCGACGATGGCTTCCCCCAGGGTGAAGGCAAGTTTGTCGAAGCCTAGCAAGCCAGCTTCTCATCTTTTCGATGACCGAAGAGTCATCAGGGTTCCAGTCATCGGTAACGGGAGCACCGGTATAATCAAGACCACATTCTTCGCACATTTGCTCGAACAACTGCCCGTATCGCTGCTCTTCCACTGCAGTAAAAGGAACTGTGAGAACGATTCTTTTTTGTGGTGGCAATCGAAGTTCATCCCGGACGTTATCTTTATTATGTCTGATTGCAGTGCTGTGAACTATTTGCGCCAGTATTGGTTTAAAAAAGTGACATAATCTGTTCCAAACTCCACAGAATGGCTCATAGTGGAGGAAAAGCAAAAGTCCAAGCAGGTCGGTAATATCTCTGCGAAGAGGAGTTCCGGTTACTGCCCAAGCATTTTCGCGAGGAATTAGACGGGCAACTTTTGCTGCGTTACTGACTCCAGTTTCTATCATTTGGGCTTCGTCAAGGCAAACCCTCCACCAAGAGATCTGAACCAGGGGTGATTTCTTTGGTTCAAACCTTTTCTCGTGGCGTAGATCTCGTTTTGGGGCATCCCCAGAATAATGGACCTCTCGAGCAAGGACATTGTACGTAGTGAGTACGACATCGTGATCCACAATGAAGTTGACTACCTCTTCATTAGACATCGTCTTGTGCCGCTGGATACCTTCGTAATGAGTTACCCGGAGGCCTGGTGCGTGAGACTGGATTTCTTGCTCCCATTGCTCGAGGATCGCAGGAGGGGTTATAATCAAAGTCGCCCCCGATGGTTTCAAGCCGCCAGTCAGGCCGTTCAAACTCAATATGGAACTCGATGGACGCTTATTGAGGCAGATCAAACTGATCATCTCAACTGTCTTTCCTAACCCCATCTCTTCGGCTAGAATGCCTCCCATCAGATGCTCCCCCGCATCGTACCAATTATGGAGGTCAGTGGTGGCAACCAAGAACAGATGGCTGGAAAAGCAAACACGCCCGTCTGCATCGGTGAACTTTTGGAATGAATTAGGCAGCGAGCCACTCAAAGGGCGCCTGGAAGGAAGCACACGGCCATCTGATTGGAGCGTCATGCCCTCCCTTTGCAGAAGCCATCTAACTGCTCTCCTTTGAAATGGGAAAAGTTGGCAATCGATTGAGTGGCATTTTATCTCCTCCGAAGATTGTGGGGTTATTGGTGGTACATAAACATTCTGGTAGAAATCATGTGGCGACCAAGAAGGTTCTGACGATTTTCGGTTGCGCGACTGAGACCCTCCTATTGGCGTAGTATCATCACCCTGCAAAGCATATTTGCAAAATACAAGATATTGTTCTTGTGTTAGACGGCGTTGTTGCAAAATCTCAAGAGAATCATTCCAAAGCAATGTTGTCTCGAGGCGAAAACAATTGGTTCCAGGCAGATAGGAAAGAGTAGAAGCGTAACACGCAGTTGGTACTTTGGTGCCATATCGATCACCGCAAGGAAGACCACTAGCGAGCTCCAGGTTCTTTCCAAACTTGACAATTTCTGGGTCACTAGACGTGATGTCGAGTAATACCTCTTTATCTGACACAGTCGACAACCGTAGGTTGAAACAGTCATCCAAGGTCTGCCCAGACCCTACACGTTGGGGGTTTGGAGTCGCCCTGTGAGAGCTCTCTGCCACTTCGATGAAAACAGCGATGGGGTTTTCAATACCAGGTGGCAACGAGACAGTGTGCGCGAAGTCCTATACAGATAGATATTCTTTAGTAGCCACTCCCGTCGGTACGACAAGAAACACGAGCAATTGACTGGGTAGACTACCAGATACAAGGAGAAGCGTGCCAGAGGTATATACCCAGAAGGAACAGAACCAAGTGGCGTATGTGTTAAATCTCTCAAGCTCCGGGGAGCTGCAGTTTTCTTGCGACGCTTCCCGGGTGGTTCACTATTGCCGAGTTCATCATATCGTATGAAGGTAGCCACCAGGTTATTCAGGACATCAACGCCTGCAGGAGATAATTAGTGATCAATGAGTCCAGCTTCTATTGCAACGTTAGGATCTCACCTAAATGTGCAATACGTGCATTCACCACAGCCATCACACAGCAATAAATATCATCTCACCAGACCTGCTCCTAGATGCAAAGATGTCGGAATTCAGCTACAATGGAAACATGTGTGAAGGAGCAATGGAAGGACGCCATCATCAATAGACTTATCGCATTGAATCACGTGGTGATAACACGGTCCCGCTGGCCGTCGGGTTATTCTAAATCCGGCTTATCGGGAGTGGTCTCTACTCCCGATTATGCCCAAGCATGATCCACTCGGTACTGCGTCATTTTAACACTTGACTGAGGATATCTAACACTATCTAGATGTATCCTAAGGATGCCTATTCAACCTGGCAGTCTTGATACTATATGTCCATCCAATTGAATCCAATAAGTGTAAAACCACAATCACCGCACGGTCTTAACATAGTCAAAAAAAGAAACAAGCAGACAAAGACTGACTATACCAAGCATGCTCATCGCTTCCTGTCACACCCAAAACTAATACAACATCACTCAATGTACTGTAGGTTTGTGTCTATCGGCCCATGGTTGATTGAAAAACCTTGGCTGCTAGTTCACTTAAAAGGCGTGCCCGGCCGTCCTGGGGAAGATCCAAGAAGACATCATAGACACTTTTGCCTTTGGCATCTCGGACAGCACCAAGCCGGTTTCCAGCTACGGCACCCGCGAAGGCGCCTGCAGTATTTGCCATGATAAACCCGAGTGCACCACCACTGATCCCACCTATGATAGACCAGAAACGGGAGGTGGGCCGGACATGCCTCTGGCCATCTGCATCCTCGCTCTCACTGGCAAGGCCTTCTTCACGTAACATCTCTTCAAATATAGATCCAAATTGATCCGAGGCTCGTTGTTCACTGTCCGCCGTGCTGGTGCCGGTGCCGGTACCGAAGCCGAAAGAGGACCAGGGGAAGCCTCCCCATCCAGGCCGAGGCGCTTCCTCTTCGGGTTCCTCCGCATATTCTCCGAACTGTCTCATGGCATCGTATTCTCGCCGGCGGGATTCATTTGACAGGGTGTAGTATGCATCGCTGATCTCTTGGAATTTGCGTGTCCGAGCAGGTCGCTGGGGCGAATCGACAGGGACTCGGTCAGGGTGCGATTTCAGTGATTCCCTACGCAGATCACGGTCAGCGCAAATGTAGTAGTAATACAAACCAAATCTGAAATCAAAAATACCTCTTGTACGCAGTGCGGATCTCCTGCTGCGTTGCGTTGGGGGACACGCCCAAGACCTTGTCTAGAAGCGATTCAGAAGACTTCCGGGTGTCTCGCCCATCAAACGGGTGAGATTAATCTTTTGCCAGTACTTACAGTAGTCTGGTTGTTCTGTTAATCAACATGTAAGCATGGGAATTATAGTCTAATTAGGAGGTCTGCTTGTGCTTACTCGGCATATTGTCCTATACCAAGATCTATAGTACTTAGTATCTTGTTTAATCACACGGGTGAACAGTTGTAATCACGGAGCGATGGGCCTGTCAGTTAGATGGTAATAACAAAATATTAAAATCTTAAAGAGAATGAAGACTCATCCAGCAGGCATGGCGGTTGAAAGTCGACAGCCCCAAAGAACGAATGACGTCAGCCCCACTTGTGCTGCCTGGGGCACAAACACGAGCAAAGCCTCGACCGACGCTCGAGCCCGGCAGAGACAGAAAGTACAGTGAGAGCGGCTGGAGGCGCCCCTGGACAACACCACCAATGAGAGGATGTTGGATCGCCAGCCACCCACTTTCCGGCATGCACTCGAGACACACCATTCCTACTCAGTGTACTCACTCAGCTTCGCCTATTCTTATTGGGACAGACTCCTGCACAGATGGAGGCTTTCAGCGCACACACTCTTTCTCCCCTGGACTGGGCACGACATTGTCATCCGGAAGCTCTGATTCCTCTACTTTGGGAAACTGTACAATAGGTCCTGACAACTACCTGAGTCCATTGACAACCCGACTACGGCGACCGTCATCTGCAATTTATTGGGAATCTCCCCCCTTTTGCGCCAATTGTACAGCATCTTCCGGAGAAGCCACGGAGCATCCGATACTGCTGTTGTTGAATTTTGGCTGCGGGGACCGCCAATGCAACGAAGAGGCTAGAACTGCATCTCTTTTGTGCATACTGCATCTGCAACAAGTGGCTCCGCCGCTCCTTTCTGATTGACCGACATCGTGCTGCGAATCTGAAACGCAAGGACTCTCCTGTGATCTGTTCTAGCATTTTCTGCCGCTGAGATCGAGGACATCCATCGTCAATTATCCCCCCTTCCAAACATAAAAAGCCAGAACCTTTGGGTTCATTCGCCATTTGTCAATTCCATAGAAGGCGCCAGCCATCGCAGTCAGGAAATCAAAAAATGGGTTGGTTCGACGGAAAGTCTTCCTCGTCCGGCTATTACGTTCGCCGACGCTCTCCCTCCCGTCGGTCGACCTATTCCACCCACCACGCGCGACATTCGGCGCCGTCTATTTTCAGCCTAGGCGGTGGTAGCACGCGTGGCGGTGGGCGCTCCAGCCCGTCCGTCTTTTCGTCATATTCGTCCTCGTCGCGGCGTGCGCGACCCCGATCTGGTTTCGTGCACCGTGTAGTGCGCTACATCAAGCGCTTGCTCCGGGACATCTATGACTATGCGCGTCGCCATCCGTTCAAGGTCCTAATCATGGTCGTTATCCCACTGCTTACCAGCGGCGTGTTGCAGAAGCTGTTGGGCATGATTGGCATTCGCATACCCAAGAGCTTGGGGGGTCTAGCAGGCTCTGGAGGCCTTGGGGGACATGGAGGGCATGGCTCCAGGGGCGGCGAGAATACCATGGCAGAAAATCTCAAGGGGCTAATGAGCGTTGCGAAAATGTTCATGTAGTCGACCAAGAGTCCCCCAGTCTCTGGCTATAGCTATAGCCATGGGACATTACATTTACGCCAGAAATACGCAAGAATAGAAGGAGGAATGAAAGAGGAAGGAAGGAACAACCCCAGGAACCACCAGCGAAACACATTCTAGGGCTGAAGTTTCCACGTGCTTTATGTGATGAGAACGATCAAATGTATGATCACGATGATGATGACATGACATATCTCCGGTTTCACTCATTACCGGCTTACTTTCGATTTCTTCAATCGCATTTAAGGGCGATTGCTTTTGTGATTTTAGATGAAATTTAGTTTGTGATATCTATCCGTCCTACACTTCGTAGATGACAACCTACCCAATTTCTTCGGATAGGGCCACGGGACTGCCAGCACGCTTTGGTCTGTAGTATCCAACCAAGCGACGTGGAAGCTCTTTGCGAACTGCTGCGTGGGGAAAAAAAAGAGAGAGAAAAAGGATAATATTTCTGTCACTGTTCCATTTTTTCAACGTATCTAATATATTTTTATACAAGAAACAACATGGAAAAGAACTCTCGTTATGGACACACGGGACAAAAATAACCCAGAACGACTACACCATAAACAGAGGCGCGACCATCCAGGTCGTACACACTTAAGACTTTTGCGAGCGCTTTCCTCTCTTTTTCGACGACTTGCTCTTTGGCTCAATGGCGGAGCTGCTCGATCCTTCAACAGGCGAATCGGCGCTCTCAGCCGACTCGTCGCCAGCATCAGCAGCGTCATCTTCAGCGGCCGAAGATCCAAACAGTCTGCCCACGGACTTCGAGTAGAACCAGATAGGGACGCGGAAAACCATTGTATCCCTGATGGAAGGGCGCTGAATCTCCTCGATGTCGAGAAGGAATTCCTGGCGTTCGCCGTCCTCCGACTCCTCTTCCAAGAACACGTTACCGACTGAGTCGACGATCAGGACCTTGCCGTTCTCAGCAACCACGCGCTTCCTCTCGCCGGTGGGTTCCACGGTCTCCGAAGTGGGTGTTGCGGTGCCCGAGGCGCGGGAGGTTGCGCGGCTCCCCTTCTTGTTTTCCTTGCGGTTCTCGCGATCCATCATGCGTTTCTGCCGACGGTTGATCGGCATGGCAGCCGCGGCGTCGCCCGCTTCAGGGGCGGGGGCCGGGGCGGTTTGACTAGTAGAATCAATGCCCGGGATGCCCCGGATGCCGGTTTCGTCTCCCCAGGCGGCTCTCCTGGCCTGACGGATATACCGATCGACGAACTCCCTCTGGCGCTTCCAGCTGAGAACCAGAGCGCCGTAGTGACCAGCGCCGCCGAAAACCAGAAACAGGCCCGCGAGCACGGAGCCTAGACCAGGACGGTATCGCGAATAGTAGTATCCGGTGCCCTTCCACTTGGGGAAGCCGTTCTTCAGGAAGTGGTCGTAGCGATCGCGGGAGGGACCACGAAGGATGTTGGCGACGGTGTTCAAGCGAGCGGAGCGCTCGTGGGCCTGTTTGACAGCGGCTGCGATCTCCTTCTTCGACGGGCCTTGGTTGACGTGGACGCCAGGGGTCTTGGTCTTGGCTTTCGACTTGTCCTTGGAGCTGTTGGCGATGAAGGACCGCTTGACTTTATCCGGGTGGAGGAGTCGAGATTTCTTGCGGTAGGCCTTGTTCAGCTCATCCTGGCTGGCATTGGGTTTGACCTCCAGGAAGTCTATCGCAGCTGTGTTAGAACAGTTCGTCTGGCCACAAGTGTCGCTTCAAACATACCGTAGAAGGTGACATTCGCGCCCTCTGCAGCGGACACTTCATCTTGCAGGCTAAAGATTTCATGATCTACAAGCGAACAAATTAGAGGGACAATTGCATCGCCACAAAGCATAACAGACAAAATAGAGTTACCGACCTTCTTTGGACCACGCCGCTGCAAGAATGACCAGGGTCGCGAGCACGAACAGACGAAGAGTAGGCACCTTCATCTTGAAAGGTCTAGCAGTCGGGAATTCAATGGGAGAGCGGTCAAGACCGCAAGGCCCAATGAAAGATGAATTGGGGGGAAGGAAAGAAAAGGGAGAGAATTGAAGTTCGATTGGATGCAGGCAATGACGCTGAGGTGTTCACAATGAAAATAGTATTGCGTACCAGCCTATCGCTGATAATACCCCAGACGCGTATTTATTTCATGGCCTAAGGCCCAAAGTGGTAAAGTGTGTTCTGCTCGGGTCCTCTCAGGCAATCTTCAGGCGTCAACAATGTGATCTGTCATGGATACAAAGGCGGTCAAGATGCACACCACGAATTCTTGCTGCATACTTGGTAATTACCGGCGAATAACGAAGGACTCTGTAGATCAGTGGGGGTTTCGAACAATCGAACAAGAGAGAGTTCAGTTCACTTTCTACTGTTCAAGATCCAAGTATGGATCTTGAGGCATATTCGTACATACGTCAAGTACACCTAACTCATCGTACTCGTCGACCATGTATCCAGTCCGACCTTGATTCTGCAGAGTCCAGACAGCCAACGTGGACCAATGATTGCGGACGGGGCCACTCACGCCCAGGCGAGGCGACTGGAGCAAGGCTGATGAGGGGAAAGGATAAATTAGAATTTTTGCATTGAGTCGGTAGGAATCATGCTTGTAATCAACGGAAGCAAACTCGAACAGCATTGGGAGCAGCCGTTATGGCTTAAATTCGGCCATGTTCCCTCGACTAGGCGCCCAATCTTGTATGCATGCATCCAGGACAGCCAGACGTTTCCCCCTCCGGCACAGATCTATGGATGGGCAGAATGGGAGGAATTCCTCTGTTCCCGATGGGATAGTCTGTTTTTTGAGATAAATTGTCTTCATATTCCTGTGATCTTCCTTTTTTTTTATTTTTTATTTTTTTTATGATCTGTTGTGAGGTGGTGCTTCTTGAAGCAAGAGGAGTACATCTCCAGCCAGACCATTCCGCACTCAGCAGTCCGAGGCCCAGAACCAGCGGGCTTACCCATATCCACCTTTCTATTCTTAGTCCGCCATTCATGGGTAGGCTTCCGGGCCCATGAAACTGGTGAAAGCAGTGTTCTTTGAACAGTTTGAAGATAAGACTTGATACTGAAGATCTCTGTCCAAGAATTCAGTATTTCTGGTGATACAAGTCAAAGTACCAACTCCTTGACAGGGCGAGGGAGCGAATGGATTGATTTGATGGGACCAAATAAAATACGAACGAGCATCGCCGCTTTCCTACCCTCATTTCTTGGGGCCAACTAAGCCCGTTCCTGGCTGACAACACCCGGACCCCCTTTATTTTCTTGGGTTTTCCCCCCAATTTTGTTCCGCTTGCCTTCTGATTCCTTCCACCAACAACGTTCACCTTGATTGAGCTATCTCATTCGGCTCTCCCTCTTCCCTCTCAGCCACACCCAGCTACCCATTCTATATATCGCATTATTGTGATCTTTCACCACCCTTACAATGAGTCCGATCCAGATTCCCTTCGACGCGCTCGCCTCGCGATTTGGCGACCGTTTCAATAGCGTCCGCTCTCAATCCCTCGGGTCGCGTTTCGCCAACCTCCGGCCGATTTCCGAGTTCCTGGATTTCAAGCGTCTGTCCAAGCCCGCCAACTTCGGCGAGGCCCAAAGCCGTGTCAACTACAATTTGGGCTACTTTTCCAGCAACTATGCCGTGGTTTTTGTGATGCTCAGCATCTACAGTTTGCTGACAAACCCCGTCCTGCTGTTCGTCATCATCCTGGTCACCGGCGGTCTCTACGGGATCGGAAAGCTGGAAGGCCGCGATCTGAACTTGGGGTTTGCCCAGTTGAATACCTCCCAACTTTATACCGGACTTTTGTGTGTCGCGGTCCCTCTGGGATTCTGGGCCTCGCCGATCTCAACGGTGCTGTGGCTCATCGGTGCGACGGGCGTGACGGTCTGCGGTCACGCCGCACTATTGGATAAACCAATCGAGAATGCTTTTTCAGAGGAGGCGGTCTAGGTGGTCGGCCGCGAGCTCCTTACGATGTGCCCCGATGGGGAAGACCACCGGGGGCACGACAGGGGAGACAAACCAGGGGATGGGGGGCGCCGTGGATGGATGGTGGCTCACAAATCCAGGAAATCGATGAGGACGATGACTTTTTTCCGTACGACGACTGCATCTCGTCGGCGAGACAGATGGGGAATAACGGGGACGGGGGTGGAGGAGCGACGTGGCGGAGGCGGAATCTGGGATACGACAAATACCGGGGGGACCCTGGGCCTGCTGATGTGGTGGACTATGCCTTGTATGACGATGTGGATAGTACGGTGGCATATGCTGTTCAACTAGCCATGAAGGACAAAGAGGAACGCATGGTTGATAATGCTCTGGAACGGATTCGACGGGCACAAACGTGCGGACAGAAAAATGTGCGGTTATCGAAACGGGAGGTTGAGGCGCTAGAACGCAAGCGCCTGCAAACCAACGGCATGCTTGATCCCAACCGGAGAACGGGTAGGCCGATGGCCTCCCCCGCCGATCGAGATATGAAACCGACGGATAGCCCGCGCAACGGGGCGCCAGGCAAGAGTGGGCTACGACCCCGTGGATCAAGTGCATCGCAGGGCAAGCCCTTGAGGAAACCCGGTCCGGCTGATGGCAGCGATATCTTCAGTCCTTGGTCTGCGGGACACTCAGTTGTCGTCCCACCGTCCAAGCGGCCTCCAGCCTCGCGGACTCAATCGGCCAACACGTCACCTCGGTCCCCGCGCCCACCACCGTACCCTACCGAACACCACATGGACGGTCAATATGGTTATCCAGTGATGCCATTCCCGAGTGCTGCCTATCCACGCCCTCTACCCGACCACCCTCATTGGGTGGCCCCGTGGCAGGTACCGTACATGGGAGATCCGGTCCAGTATGCAATGCCGGTCCCGCGAGATGCTCGCGCGAGGCTACCTGGCCGCCCGGGGTCGTACATGTCGGATCATCCGGCCGGTTATGGGGATTGGCCCCCTAGCGGCATGCACGGTCCGTTTGCTCCGAGTGTTGGCCCCGGAACTACCACCGACGGTTCCCGTGACGAGGAGCCCAGCGATTTGGATAGCGATTCCGATGACAGTGGTGATGAGGTGCAGATGGTGGATGTGACGGAGCGGAAGGTGCCCACGAGCCCATCTTCGCCGCGTGCGACGACTCGAGGGGACCGCTAGCGCAGCAATCGTCCTTTGGAGTGTCTTCGTTCGAGCTCCTTGCATTGTTCTTTCCGGGATGTTTTTCAAGTGACAGCTCCGAAGTGGTTTGATCGTTTGTCTCTGATGTCGTGTCTTTCACTGCAGTATTCTTGGCGGGGCATGGAGCCATGGGAGCTTTTAAAAAGTCATCAAAAAATCGTGGAGTTTAGTATAGACTATGATTAGTAATTTCTCTATTTTTTTAACCTTAATAACCATTATTTTCTCTCTCTCTTCATTTGAGTTTACGTTGATTTCAATTTCTACTTTTTATCTTTGTCTCTACTTTTCAATCGAGGCAAGGGAACCAGCAATACTACGTATGAATATGCAACAGTGTCTGTTCCCCACGATATACTGACCTCGACGATCGGAGTTGAGTAGATCGATTAGAATTGCAAGACGCAGGGGATCTGCTGTCTACCACGACAATGCAGGTTGATTGCATCTTCAGTGTACTGATAATCGCGTGTTGAAGATCAACTCGCAGGAATTATGGATCAGGAGCCAGATGGATGACGTCGACAGGACACGAGGGCCCACATTGATTTCAGGCATCCATGGTCGATAGCATTGACTTCCCCGTCAACATGTTACCTTGAATCGTTAGAATCCTACTCTGCCCCTCTTATTTAGTGTTTTAATCTTAAATGTTTGTTCCATGATTTCAATTTAATTAAATGATTCGACTTGTTTTTTGCATTTTTTTCTTCCATTTTATGTTCTATTACCCTTTATGATATAGTATAGATTGGGTCTGCCGATAACCGACGGCCTCATCTTGCTCCCTTGCCTGGAAATCAAGGTAGAATGCTTGACCAAACAGGAATAACATAAAACTCCGCCCACTCCAGCCTCCTCACCTTCTCCTCCTCCCCTCTCCTCTCCTTCCTCCTCTGCTTCTTTCGTTGCTCCACAGCCTGATCGCGGCTTGGGTTTTCTTGCTTTTGCTTCAGTGCTTTAGTGTTTCTTTCTTTCTCTCTTTCTTTTGTTCCCTTTCATTCTTTTTCATATTATTATCTTTCTTTCTTCCCCCTCTGGTGAATGCCCGTCCCACCCTGATATCTCAACCTAATACACGCCATTAATTAGACTAATCTCCCCCCCCGGCACCTCGTCTTTGTTAAGCTCTGTCTGAGGTGAGCCTGATCTAAGCCACTTCCGCGGTTCCCGGCGCCTTGCCCTTTATAGCCGAAACGCCCACTCTATACTACTCGCTCGGACTGATAAGACTAATTCCTCGCTTGTCCTAGGTTCACCATTTTTCTTGTATTATATTGTCGAGCAACCCATCGTACATATACAATTGATCATTATTACCGTCATTATATCCTTAGACGTGGTCTGGCATAATGTGGATAATTTCTTTTTGGATATTCCCGGTCATATCGGCATGCATGTGGTTAGGTAGGTTGTTCCAAATACTCCCGGAACCTTCAATACGGTATTGACGAAGCTTAGCGATGTTGTTGGCGATGCTGGGGAACTGGGCCGTCATCGGGACCCCGCATTATAGTACTATGGAAGAGGGACAGACCATCGCGTGGGTTCCTCCCTGTCGCGCACTCGCACCAAGGTCGAGCGCCCAACGCTGACGCGCCTTTCTAGATATATTTCCGACATAGGAGCCCGAGGCTTGAAACCCCTCTTCGTCGCCGGCAGTGTGATCACCGTGGTGTTTTTGGATCTCTCCTTCATTGCCGAACGTTGGTTACGGCATGCGGGTCAGTTGGTGTCGAACAAGGGCGTGTTCGACAAGACCTGCGCGTGTCTGTCCATCTTCTTCTCGATTGCAGGCGCCCTGGGCCTGATTCTGCTGTCCATCTTTGACACATGGCGTCATTCAAGATTGCACGAGGGATTCCTGGTCATGTTCCTGTGCGTTCACACATCTTTCCTTTCCACCAGGCCTCTCTAACGGCGATTTAGGGTCGGATATTTGATCAGCGCAATCTTCATCTGTGCCGAATACCTCCGTCTGGGCATCTTCTACCGCTCGCAACACCGCGTTCTATTCGCAAGCTTCGTGATCAAGCTCACTTTCATCATCGTCGAGGTCGCCCTCGCGATTGCGTTTGGGGTTCTCGGCCGGAAAGGTGCTAGCCAGAGAAACACCGCCGCCGTCCTTGAATGGGGTATGTGATGTTGATATTTCTTCCTTAAGACGTTCCGTCACTAATCAGTCCACAGTCATTGCGTTCATTTTCACGGGTTATATCCTCTCGTTTGTAGTCGACCTGCTGCCGTCGGTACGCACGCGGCGCCGTGTTCCCCAGGGAGAGAAGCGGACGGAGATGGGCATGGCCAACGCCCCACCGGTCGCTCAACCCGATGTCGCACTTGAAGAACCGGTCACGACCGATAGCGCGGGGCCGAACGCCAATTACTATCGTGGAGCTCGCATTTGACCAATTCTCCCACACCGAGCAGTCAATTCGCATCCAGGCGCATTTATGAATTGTTAAAGATACCCGGTGATGGTCACCCGGTGATCATGGAGTCTCTCATTCGTTCTATCTAATTGTCTAATCTTCCATCCAGTTGCCGTTCATTCTGAGTTTAATTTTCTGTTTCCTCCTTGGTTACCCTGTGAATACATCATCAATACCTGTGCCCTTCACCAAAGAGCTACTTGAATATAACCAGCGATATAGATTCGTGTCATTAGCATTAAGTATGTATAACGTTACACATCAGTCTAGCCAGTATCTATCGTAAGCCAGCACGCAAGTCTGACCGCCATGTCAGCAGCGACCAGTGTCAAACCTAAGAAGAGGGAGAGAAAGCAAAAAACTAAGCAAGCAAACCGCTCCTCACCCTCCCCACCTCCTCCTCAGTAACCCCCACGTAGCGCAAATACCCCTCAACACCCCCATAGCTCTCCTCCAAATGGCGCTTGATCTCACCAATAAACCCCGCCGGACACTTGGTGTACTCCTCGGACAGACCCAACTTGCGGATCTCCTTCATCCGCTCGTCGACCTCCGCGACGAGCTCGGGCTCCGAGCGCACGTAGTCGGCCGCCATCGCTTCTTCAGGGACTACGTCAGCCACGAGAAGTAGACAGAGAAGGACGATGAGGCCTGTGCGGTCTTTGCCTTGGGTGCAGTGGATGAGGATTGGATAGGCGCTTTCGCTTCTAATTTGGGTTGGGTTGGTTTCTGGGGTGGTGTTGTCTTCGTCGGTTGAAGGCGATGTTGGTGCTGAAGATGATGTCGTTGAAGATGATGACGGTGTTGAGGCCAAAATATGAAATAATGCCTTCATCTCAACCGTACTGCTATCTAGTGTATCCTGGCCGAGTCCGATTAACCCCCGCGGCGACATCACCTGTTCCCCGACTATGGTGATTGCGTCGGGGCGGTAGCCTGATGCTGCTAGGGTTAAGACTTTGCTATATGCTGTTAGTATCTCTTTTCTTTTCTTTTTATTTTTTTTTCCTCTCTCTTGCTTACTTTGTTCCATTCAAAGAAGCCGGAAGCAGGGGGAAGAAGAAAAAAAAAAGAAAAACATACAAAAAATTCCACCAATCCAACTTCCACAGTAAAGTCCGCTCAAACGCCTTCCCCGTCAGACTAATAAGGTGCAATTGAGCGCCAGGGAGCTGCACCAGGTGCTCGTCTGGGCCTGCAGAGGTGTCGGTGGTGATAGAAGCAGACGAGTCCTCTTTCTCTTTCTCCAGCTGGGCGTCATTCTCGGACCGTCGCTTGTCAGTTGCCATTTGGTGTTCGGTGCTGGTGTCGGTTAGTGCCGTACCACGAACCTGGTAGGTTTGACATGGGACATACCTCGATCTGAGATCAATGACTGTGGCGATGTGTAGTTCCTCAGATAGGCGTCGCTTGTCTCTTTCGGAGGCGTCATCGGGCTGGCTATTCAGTTAGTGTTTATGTACCAACCGCAACATAAAATGAATCAATCAAGATAAAGTAAAAAGACATACCCTCGCACTGCGATATAGAACGCCCTCTTTCAAAACCCTGGACACCCCAACATTAGCTCGTTCCAGAGATTAAACAACAAGCATATCAAAGACAAGGCATACCGTCTCCCCAACCACTGATTCACAGAGCGGCCCACATCCCGGAAATTGATAATGTTGTCAAACGGCCGGTCGGGGGAGTCGAGGTCAATACTTGACTGGCGTGGGTGGGAGGCTTTCATTTTTCTTTCTTTCCTTCTATCAGAAAGATGTTGTTCTACTCAGAGTACTCTGGGGGTAGATCTTTAGATAGTACTGTAGTGACTATACAGTAGAAACTCGTGGGGTAAGTTAATAATGATAGTAGTTCTCCAACTACTATATCCACAACACAAGCAAGGGATGTTCGCAGACAGCTTCACTCTCGAATAAGTAAGTCAGATCAGATGTGTTGTCTCCGGCCCAAAGATGAATGCCCCGGCGGTTCGTTGATTTGGTTTTATTCCATTCGTTGGAGCGGTAGACGCGCGCGCGTCAAATGGCAAATGGCGGTGGGGAAAGGGAGATCCTTTTTTTTTTTTTTTTTAATGCTTTTTTCTCTGTGACTAACGGTTACTAGTGGAGGATAGTATCTCAACGTTTTCTCTATCTTTCTTAAATGAATATTAATTGGTGGCTTTACGATTATACTCCCCACTGATTATGGACAACGTGCATCCTATCAAACAGTATTACTACTAACTACTAATGTACAATAATAAAGGCAGTAATGACAAAAACGACCAACAGACAATTACATCACGAAAATACAGTTCTGTTCTGATTGCCTTCCAGACAGTGTGAAAGATGAAATGCACCAAACCATAGGGAAAAAAAGGAAAACCACAGACCACATGAATGTTTGACTACAAATCCTCGGAGAATCGCGACTCTCGTCCAGTCCCATTACTAAGGTTCTTCCCGACCCCCGGAGCAGGCAGGCCCTGGTCGGTGGCACTCTCACGGAGAAGTTCTCTCTCGTCGGGCACGGCATGCGCATATCTAGGCGTGCCTTTCTGGCCATCGGTCTGGGCGTCCTCGCTGTGAGCCTTGGCGGACTCATCCAATCTTGACCCCGAGGATCCACCCGAGAGCATCCTGGAGAGTCTGGACTTGAGTCGGGACGATGGCTTGTCGCTGGCGTGGTCCGCCGTACTTTGCTGTGCTTGCTGGGCTATGCCTTGCGCTTGGCCCTCGTCGACGGACGACATCCGCCGGGTCTGCATATCAGTCAATTCATCGGCGGTCACGGGATGAGATCGAAGCGCCGCGCCGCGAGTCTCGTCTGCAGCACTCTCGGTGGATTCCTTGGGGGCCTCCGTGGTCTCCTGGGCGGTCTCGGTCGTCTCTTCAGTGGCACTAGGTCCTCCAGTCACGGCAGCGTCTTGTCGTGCGGAGGCATCCGTGGCGCCCGCGGCACTTTCAGAAGCCTTTCGGGCTAGGGCAGCGGGCTCTTCGGTGGTCCTTTCAGTAGGCTCCTCTCTGCCGACGGCACTCGAGACTGGCTCCTGTGCTGTCGCAGTCTCCTTCGCAGGTTCAGGCGCGCTCACGCTAGTACGGGAACCACGCTTGCCTCTAAACCAGGATCTGAACTTGGACTCGGGCTTAGTCTCCGCGCCACCGTACCCTGCGACGGCGCCGGAAGCATAAGCTGCTTGCTCGTCCTCTGCTGTCTTGAGTTAGCCGTGTCTTGCATAACGGTCCACAATGGCGGCGAGGGCTCTCAGAGCTCCAGTCTGCAAAAGGATAAGGGGCGCATACGTCGGGACTTTCTCCTCCATGGCCAAGATTTCTCCTCAATGTTCTTCGAGTCGCGTTTCAGATAGGCTGTGTTCACCGTTTAGTACTTCCTCCTTCTATCAACATAATGGGCCATACCTTTCTGTTCTTTTTCTTCGGCCCGCAGCTCGGCCTCGCGTTCGCGGTAGATGGCTTCATACCTTTCCCTCTCTTCTTCATCAAGGCGTTTCTCTATCTCCATGGCCCTTTGTCCCTCTGCACGGTCTGTGATTTCATTCAGAGTGGGCTGCAACCTCGAGCGGGCAACGGCCTCGATATCAGCCATATCCATGTACTTCTTGGCCCCGAGGTCGACTTTGTCTGCGTGGATCGACTCCGTCCCCCGGCCCAGGACATCATTTCGAGCACGCATCAGAGCCGCATCTTCCCATTCTCTCTGCATGGAAGGCGGCGCACGGCCGGTTTCGGCATAGACGCGCATTTCCATATCCCTCACGGTTGCATCAACGTTCCTCCTCGCAGCTTCCAGTAGCATAGCCCGGTCCGACTGTCTCTTCTCGTCCACTGCGTCGAGTTTCGACCGCAGACTGGACATCTGGAATCTGATCTCCCTGGGCCGGTCTACGTCGAACCCCGAAGTGGCGTCCGAATCAACGGAGAGTCTCCGTCTCCGCGTCGGAATGTCGGAACGGGCTTCCTCCGAATCGATAGCATAGTACTCTCGATAGAGTGCATTCTCATCCTGCATGGCAGCCAGTTTCTCTGCAGCAATTCTCTGAGCCGTCTCTTGCAGATTTATAGCCTGCTGCAACGGTCCGGATAGTTTCCGGGGCGCTCCAGTCCCGCCCTCACCCGTTGGTCCTGTTGCCTGGTACATTTCCTGCGCCATTGAGATCGCAGCGGCCTGCACGACGCTTTTCTTGCGCTGCTCTTCTACCTCGGGAGCGACAGGCGGAGAAGCGGTATATAACCGGGCGTTATTACTCGCCACTCGATCGAGCTTACCTACTCCTATCGAATGACCGATGTCACTAGGAGCCTCGGTGTCTTCAGCGAACGACACGCGATGGGGCGCGTCAGACGGTGCAGAGTCAGCCCTGACCCTGCTCTTGAAGGCTCCCGATGCAGCATTGATGGCCCTTCCCTTCTGGGCTGGACCACGCTGGGTTTCGACTCTCTGGTCTGTCACCGACATGCCTCTGCCCAGGTCGACTGATCCAGAGGGGCGGCCATCTCGAACGGCATGCAAGGCAGCCTTATAACCATGTTCGCTGGTTCCATCAAGCGAGCCTCGGTGGACTTGAACGTCAGGTATGGCCTGCTTCTCGAGTTGTCTGTTCTTTGCATGGGCCAGAGCAGCGACGGCCGAGGCATGACTGAAACTGGGACGGGACCCTGTCGCTTTGATGTCTAGACACAGACGGTGTATTAGAACTACTCACCCGATAGCATTGAAGGAAGAGAGAAAGAGAGCTTACTGATTTGCTCGGTGTTGGCTGTCGCCGCGGGTTCACGGATGGATAGCCTGCGCTCTGGGTGCGTCACATAAAGCGCAGCTGTTGCAGCTATTCAGGATACCCGTCAGAAGGACACAACGTACACCAATGGGATAGCGAAACTCACCTTGATCCGCTAACCGGGCTGACCGGGAACGCGGGATGCGCTGGACAGGAGGCTGTTCGACAGTGGCCATGATAAGATAACGTCGGGGAGTATACGATGAGGACTCTCAGCGGCGACAGTCATATCCTGGAGATGCAAAGAGAGAGGAAAGAAAACGAGAGGGCGGCGGCGGGATGATGACATGAAAAGGAACTGGCCTGAAGAAAGGGTACTGTAGTGGGGGGATTAAACTTTGGGAAGGACGATGGAGAAGTTTGGATCTGAGCCAAATTGTCTCTGACGTAGTTGGTTACAGGGCTCCACGATCCACGGATGCTACCTGCCGAATGATCAGATCACGATCAGATCGGGTTCCCGGGATCAAACGAACTCGATCGAACGGGCGTAAGGCTGAGAGAAGTGGGTGGGATGATGGGAAAGTCGCTGATGTCACGATGTCGTCGGGTAACTCGATCAGAGAGGGGCAGGGAGGAGCGGAAGAGATAAAGAAGGTTACAGTCGTTCGGCCGGGTTCCTCTTTTATTTTCAAAAAGTTGTCAGGGCTGGATCGAGTCGTTGATTCTACCATTTCCTGCTGGATTTCCGCATTCGATCGGTGTTGCGTTTTGGGTCAGCTGACTCGGCATTCCAGGGACTTGTGGTATGGATGGGTGTTTGGAGGCCGGTTTCAAGTACACTATTCATATCGAATATGTTATACAAAAATAGAAATAACTCAGTGGTGAATGGTGCGTCTACTGAGTAGTCTAGTACTCAAGGGATGGATTCCCTAACTACTGTAAACAGTGTCTTCCTGGAACAGGTTGAGTCGGGAGAGATTGAGGATTACGCTTATTTTACTGTTTGAAGTCAAGTAACAATGGGATATCCAGGATGAAAAGGCCGTAATCCACCTCGATATAACAGGTTAGAGTGAATCACCACAGGTGCAGAAGCTTCAAAATATCATGACGAGCAAAGAATGATCGGTTTCGCTTGCCGAACACATCTAAAAGCTGTTAGCTCACTCTCAGCCAAACGGCCACCGAAGCACATACACATAGGGATGCTCAGTACACATATCCCCATCTGAATACTAGAAATAGCCAAGAACGCCGGTCGAACGCCGTTGGACACGAGCCAGTCGTAGGCAAAGAAGGTTAGAACGAAGCTGAACATGTTCTTGAATATCAGCATGCAAGTGAAAGACTCGATAGTGATTTCGCCTGTAGATAGGGTTCTCTATTAGCGGACGAAATGTTAGATTTCTTTCCTCGCGGTGGAACTCACGATGGGCATCGACGATATACAGCGCACTGGCTACAGCGCCCAGAACCATGCCAATCACGACCAACGCGAAAAAGACATCCGCTACAAGCCAGCCATATCTTCCAATGTCTTCGGATACAAAACCGAACCCGTAGAGCCCTGCCCCGCAGAAGATAAGCTGGAAAATCACAAGTAGAATCCGGAATTCGGGCTCATATCGCCCCTTGTTGAGTTTGATCATGACGCGGTTCAGTGAGTCGGAAAGCAGCCCTGAAAGAACCAAGCCTATGATGGAACCGATGAAGGCGCCGGCGTATAAATACCCAGTGCTGACTTCGTCGAACCAGAGAGGAGGGCCGAGAAAGATGGCAGCCAAGACGACTCCTATGAATACTGTCCATCCGATAATGACGCCTTGGATCAAGCATGCCTATGGAAAGTCAGCTCAAGATGGAAATGCAGTTACTGATTCGTTTATTGAGTGCCGTACCCAGAGAACTGCGGGATGGAAGAACAGGGGAAACGGCCTCAGGAGGAGTTTGAAGAAGTTTTCATCCGTCTTGCGGCCATTGAAAGGCTTTAGGGTTTCCAGATAGGAAACCTTTTCTGGGACGCTGGCTGTCTGGTTGACCTCCTCATTTGCAACAGATGCCTTCGCGTCTGACTTGATCATTGGCTGTCCTTGCGTTCCCTCTCCGGCTGTGGACATCTTTTTGTCCTCTGTTCCTAAATGACTACCCTGGCTCGGTTCATTCTCATCATTTTTGGGCTGCGCGCTTATTGGCGTCTCATCTTGCTCATGCTGAGTACGGCTTTGATCGATATTTAAGTAGTCCGGCCGCCGGAAGGCCGTTTCTGGGACTAAAAATATGGTCAGAGGCAGACACGCCGCGCTGAGAATAGCTACCAAGTAAAAGGTCCACTCCCAATTAAGTGTGTGCGTGATCTTGCCCGCGAGGACTGGGGTAAGGAAAGCAGCGCCGAAAAGGGCAACGTTCGACAGCGCCATTCTCTTCCCGCGTTCCTGAGAAGGATGAGCAGGACGTGAACAGTCGGGGGACAGCGAAGACATACATGGACAAAGAAGAGATCGCCAACGCATGCGTTGACCAACGCTTCGAAAGGAGCCAAGGCGACACCCTGGAAGATGCGAGACCACAGAAGACTGTTGTAGTTCTCTCCACTTCCTCCCGCCCATGCAGCACTGGCTACCATCAAGATATTTCCAATTATGAACAAGTGACGCTTTCCCCAGACGCGCGCCGTCGGCACGATCAGAATACCCGCGACGCCCACGCCGCAGAGGTGATACCCCGTGAGAAGCGCAGTAGATGTGAAGCTTTTACCATAGAACAGGGATATTGTCACTGTGTTGGCAGCCATTAGGGAGCTGGTCGTTGCGCATAGCACTGCAACAATCGACAGGGCCGATATTATCAGATCGCGCCTCCATAGCGGCCAATTCTAGATCCACACTCAATCATGAGCTACGATACAGGATGCTAATTACCAGGGACGTTCACGCATACCAATGGATCGTTGGGGTCGTCGCTCGGTTGAGGTACAAGGAGTACAGGAACTGCGCCGGATCGATCATATTTCAGGTCTGGATTGAGAGTCGAGTGGACTGTTTGGTCTATCGGTTGTTCTTTCTCTAAGATGTCCGAGGTACCTGTACGGCCATTCGATGAGCCCAATGATTGTGGACAAGGGTCATCAACTGATAGTTCACTCACCGGGGACATTGGTCAGTGCGGTATCTTCTAGCACTCCGAGTCCCATCTTGTTTACGGAGACGGAATGGACTATTTGATATGCAGATGAGCTAGATTCAACTTGGGCTGGTTTGAGCTGTCCGGGGTTGGCCCTATGCGAGGCGAGAAAAGGACCGTAAGCACCCGTTCGTGTGATTGAATGTTCGCTCACACCGAATTAGCACTCATTCCGTGGTGACAGAAGGCAATGCGCATTCAGAAGTGGGAATGGATGTTTGGTGTGTACTATTGGTTCAGCCACATTCTTGTCGGATGGGATGGAAATACATCCCTTCCATCTGCTCAATCAAATGCAAGACAATACTACTAACTTTTCATCCTTCAGAACTGTCGGGATAAACTTTGGACCTAGTCTTCAACCATTTGACCCAAGCCCAAGACAAGACAAGACCCAGGCAGAATTTCAGGGGAGTGGGTATCACGATGCTCTCAAGTCGCACACTCCATTCGAAGTCCCGCTTTGTGTTTCATTGTTTGCATACCGAGGAGGCGCCCTTGCATTTGTATCAAATGATCAACTGGTGAATATGAATGGGTGTATGATACGTCGTATAGTAAGAATGTTTGAGTGAGTATACTATAACACGTACTCAAATGGTATACAAGCACAGACCAGATGCACGTTCTAGGTTGATTCATACCTGAATACGACGTGGCTATACATCTGATTGCCAATAGTGCCAAACATGGTAGGAAAATCATTCAATTGAAGACGAAACTGGCATCTTTCAAGCCACAAACAGAATGATTCCGACTATTGACGATTAGTGATAGTACAGTTCATAATCTGGGGTTCGGTCAAGCATCATCTCCTTGAGACTGAATTCAAATAGAACCCCAAGTGTCGCCTACCCTTGCGTCTTTTTGTGTCGACTATCCAATTTCCCCTCATGGTCGCCTTATTTCTCCCCTCATGGTCTTTTTTGTTTCCCCATCCATAATGAAAATCAGGGATTCCCTCGAGGAAATGCAAGGAGCATTGATACGCCAGTACTCCGTGGTATCTATTACAATGATAAGTGAAGAGGTCGAATCCATGTAAAAGGGAAATGATATTGATCCGTCGACCTTTTTTTCTACTATTGATTATTTGTTTTTCATTTTCCCTTTTTAGGTGGTAGAGTTGTGTCACTTCCAGAACAAAACAGTAATGATCAAGTATTGTTATGGCATCCCCAGAGGAGGGAGGCACCCCCGGTATGCAACTGACCTGCCGGTGAATTCTAAATCTCCCTCAGAATTCCATCGTTTTCTTCTTCCTTTCATGTGCTTCGTCCCCTGAAAAGATCTGGTGTTTCTTGTTGACCTAAGCCCAACACTTCCGTCCCCTCCTACCACCAAGTACATCAAATACTCCATTTTGCCATGAATCTTCACCATATCTCGCTCGCCCTCGTCGGGTTCCTGGGCACGGCTGCTGCCCAGGGGATGAATGGTCTTCCTGATTGCGCGGTATGCACCCTCATTGATTCCGCTGTGACGCGGTTCCAATCATGGTAGATCTATCGATCTTGTTACTGATACTCCCAACAGAAAGAATGTGCCACCGGGTCCATCCCGAAAACCTGTTCCATGATCGATATCAAGTGCATCTGTTCCACCAAGTCCTTCCTCGCCGATATCTCCTGCTGCGTCGCAACTAAATGCTCGGAGGATAAGCAGAAAGGTAAGTGATATCTGCAGTCCAGGGCCCAGCTTCAACCTCGCTGATACATCTCTCTTCCTCCCTCTCAGAAACCATTGAATTCGCCCACAAAATCTGCAGCGGTGCTGGGGTAAATGATCTCCCCCAGAGTGCGAGCTGCGCCAGTGAAAGCTCCACGTCCACTAGAACATCGTCCGACTCCACGACTCAGTCGGCCACTTCCACCAGTGTGACAAGCGCCTCAAGCCCGTCAGCGACGGATGCAGAAGCTTCCAGCACGGATACATTGCCAACCGCGTCCAAATCACCCGATAGCGGTCGTTCAGCGTCATCTCCCACTTCGAGTACTGACGCTGCTACTGTTGTTCAAAGTCAGGGCATGGGTCTCTTTGCGGCCGCCGGTGCTGCGCTCTTTGCATATCTGGCATGATTGTGAAGGTTGAGGATTTTCTGGGGGACTTTCGAATATTGGCGCACTGTGATGCGACCTTATCCAACCACAAAGAATGGTACCGGTGGTGTGACGACTGATACAAGATGGATCCACGAACTCTTATGGTCTTGATCTCTATCGAAAATAGTTAATGTGTACATCGTTTTGCATTGTACTGGGTGCGTCTGTTATATATCTACGGTGTAGCCGAAACTCCCGAGTGCTCGGCGTTATATTGCGGCATAGCACGTTGTAGCGACCATAGAGGTGATGCTCAAGGCGGCATCGACAGCCTAACAAGCGCATGAACCAGATAGAATATCAAGGTAGACACCTAAGGGATCAGCTAGCTGCCCTACCAAGCATACCTCTTCGGTTACTTTATCCGCGCGGGCTAATATGGATGCGAAAGTACTACTCAGTAGTTCATTGCCTAGCCACAATCTTTCTTCACGAGTGGAGACCAGGCTGCTGATAAATGCCATGACGGCGGGCGAACTAAAACGCCTAGTGGCTAGTGAGGTATGTCATAATCTAAAAAGCCCCTTCCAAGTATATTGTTCAGGGGTAAATTATATCATTCTTCGTTTTTTGGTCAGGCCATTGAACGACCAATTAATTTATCTGCAGAGAAGGCAGACGGTGTGATGAGGGGGGTAAGAAAAGGAGGAGGATGGTCTGACCCCTCGCTTTCACTGTTTACTGTCTTATACTGTTGGGGATGATGTCAGGGGATTCGTTATTTCTTCAGTGAGGCCCGACGTCACTGCCATCGTGACTTGATCGTGGTCAACAACCAAGTTCAGATCAGTGGTGTACGGGCTCTGTTTATTACTGGTGCTATGATGATCATTTGAATTGTCATTACGAGAATAATGATTCTCATTGCTATTCACTAGCTATTAATAGTCACCATCTTCCGAAGCCCATGTTCTTACCCTGGCACTGTTATTTGTGATTGATTCGCTGATATATTCGTCTATTGAATTCATTGATTGGTCGCTTGAAATGACTGGACACTCCTGTAGATATTCAGTTCAATTATGTGCTGTTATATGCTTTATGTTTTAATGTAGGGTGGAAGTCGTTCCATCAAATAGCTTCTATCAATGTACTGATCTGTATCTAAATCATTGTATCAACATGGCTGTTCTTCGACTCTAGAATTCTTTCCCCTGTCAGAATGTAAAAATGACAATGACAGTAACAATAACAAAAGAAACCCACAATAGAACTCTTGAAGTGAGAATGAGTGCCGAGGTCAAGTAGGAATGTTGGATTGTTGGAGTAGTTTTCCCCCTCCTCCCCCCTACACCGAAGACGCCTTGTTCCGCCGTCCCTTCGGAGACTACTGCGGTCCCGTCCGTCTCTCTCGTTACCCCCGTCCTGATTTCACTCCGTCCTCGGGCTTCCGACCATCCACTGATCGACTATGCTTGACAAGTTCTGTTCTACTTGACTGTCCTTTCTTTATCCTTCTTTTACCAAGTATTGGTTTTTAATCACGCTCTCGACCGCTTACCCCGTCTGTCAGATCATCCAGCGGAACTCCTTGATTCCTCCGACTACATTCCTCGCCTCCCGTCTTTCCCCCCCCACTCTCCTCGACCTACAGACTCTCGAGCTTTGCTTGTTTCAGTGGATGGACTTCCCACGGAAGCAACTTCTGCCCAGTACCCTGATCCCAACTCGAATCGCGCATAGTTTGACGACACCCTTCAAAGAAAGCGGGGACCATCTTGACACATGCCGCCTCCCAGGACGCGAACGGAGGTCCAAGCCCAAAAGCAAAAGGAAAAGGTTCGCAATCATCTCTGATCCGGATACCCTGGTAGCCACAGTGCTATATTGTTTTTCTTTTTTTTTTTTTTTTTTTTCACAATTCCAATTGCACCCACGAGGTTCAGTCCAAGGCGGCGCTGGCAAACCCCCGTTGACAATCGGTTCACCCTTATCGTCATGGAACCCTTGCTAATCGGATGCTCGCGCAGCTTGCCCAATCCTACCATGAACTACTAGAGTATATACACCCCTCGATTTCCAACCCTCTTCGTGACCCGGACCGTCTCTCTAATACCGTCTTTCTCGTTTCACCAGGGAATTCTCGTCCAAAGACCTCCGAACCGTCGGGAACTATACACTGGGGAGGCTGATCGGAAAGGGCTCTTTTGGCAAGGTGTACCTCGCCTCCCACAAACTTACCAATGGATCAAAGGTACGGGAAATTGAACATTCAATTACGGATGAGCCGGTCTAATCATCCTCCGTTAGGTTGTCCTCAAGTCTTCGAGTAGGGAAGACACGAACCTCCCCCGCGAAATCCACCACCATCGCCAATTCCTCCATCCGCATATCGCTCGCCTGTACGAAGTCATCGTGACGGAGAAACTGGTTTGGCTGGTGCTCGAATACTGCCCGGGGGATGAACTGTACAACTATATTCTTCGCCATGGTCCGCTGTCGGTCGATAAAGTCAAGAAGATCTTCTCCCAGCTCGTCGGTGCCGTCGCCTATGTCCACAGCAAGTCCTGCGTCCACCGAGATCTCAAGTTGGAGAATATTCTGCTCGACAAGAATGAGAATGTCAAGTTGTGCGACTTTGGATTCACCCGAGAGTACGAAGGCAAAGCTAGCTACCTGCAGACATTCTGCGGGACCATCTGCTACAGTGCTCCGGAAATGCTGAAGGGGGAGAAATACGCCGGAGAAAAAGTGGACGTGTGGAGTTTGGGCATCATTCTTTACGCCTTGCTCGCAGGCGAGTTGCCATTTGACGAAGATGACGATCAAGTCACCAAGGCTCGGATCCTTAGCGAAGAACCCGCGTACAAAGACAACTTTCCGGATGACGCCAAAGCACTCATTGGTTTGCTTTTGTCGAAGCGCCCCCTTATCCGGCCTAGTCTTGAAGACATTCTGGGGCATCCATTCCTCGCCGAAAATGCCTCCGAACAGCTTGCGATCTTGAAGATTCCTCGCCTGCCGCCCTTCTCAATGCCCTTGGAAAAGACCACCTTGCAGCGCATGAAAAGCGCGGGGGTCAACATCGACGAAGTGGTCGCCAGTGTCCTTTCCCAACGATGTGACCCGCTCGCGGGGTGGTGGGCATTGTTGATCGAAAAGGAGCAGCGCAAAGAGCAGAAACGAGACCGGAAGCGAAAGGAGCGGGAAGCCGAAGCGAAGAACCTTCGTCGATTGAGTGCTGCGAGCAGCCGACTAGAAAGAATCTCCGCAGCCCTTGTGGAGGTAGATGAAGAAGGTCATACCTCGTCGGATGCCCCTTTCCAGGACCGTGGGCGACGGGACCGACGGAGCTTGCCTTCACAGCTTGCAGTGCCGGAGCTGCCCATGCTCCCTGAGCCAACTTCATCACAGACCCCCGATGCCACCGATCCGCCCCCGCCCGTCGAAAAGGATTCGGTCCGTTCGGCCAGCTCCAGCAGGCGTCGTCCGGTACCACCCCCGAAGGATAGAAGGCGTTCGCGGCCGAGCACATTGCACGTTAGTGCGTCGCAGCCGGAATTGTCACAGCGCGATGGTATCTCCCGGCGCCGTACCAACCGCCGTCAATACCCGATCATCAGTCAGCTAGCATCCCTCAAACATTGGTTCGTGGAATCAGCGAAGCGGGCGAAGTCTCCTCACAACACCAAAACCGCTGGTGGGCCCGGAACGCATCGAAAGTTCCTCGCGGAGAAGTTCAGTCCTGCCAAAGCGCAGGAAAACAACGCCAAAAAGTCCGTGCCTGCCTCGAGCACCTCACACCCAGGGGAGCTGGCTACCCCGACTCAAATCAAGCGCGCATCCAATGCTAGCAGCCTGGCCCCAAGTAGTGCTTCCTATCCTAATCATCGGCACTCGTTCCCTCGCCAACCGCGACCTCTGAGCACCAGTCACAGAAGTCACCGAAACTCACTATCTCCTTCCCCAATTACGCCGAGGGGCTCTTACCGACTATCCTCGGCTGGCCTACGTGGTCGCAAGTCAACATCCTCGTCCGTTTCTTCAATCCGGAGCATTCATCACACGCACACCCACTCGAAAGCATCCTCCGTATCATCCAACAGCATCGGCTCCGCATCCACGCCGACAGCCCGGTCGTCAAGGTCCCCCCATCCATCGCTCAAAGTCCTGCCTACCACACCCAGTGCCTCCTCCCGCTTCCCAAACAACATCCGGCTGGTACGCGGTACGAACAACGCGCCCCGCGATCTCGAAGAACCCGGTAGCAGGATGAACCCCTTCTTCAACGAAGCTGCGCCGGGTCCGTTCCTTTACTCTCCTTCCACGAGTCTTGTATTCGCACGTCGCAAGCGTTCTGCGTTCAAGGGTCCCATGGCCCATACCGGCAACCCCTTGGTATCTGGCGGCATGGCAGAATCCGAATTTCCCAACGGCGCCGCCGGTATGGAAGAGTCCTCCACCGCAGCAGCTGCGCGGCCAAGAACACGGAAGAGCCAAATCATTGAAGAAGAGGAAGACGCAGAAGACGACGAAGACATCGAGGAAGTGGATACCTTCACCGGTACTGAAGAGGAGCCTGGCTCACCGATTGACGCTAAGCGCGACGGCCACAAAACTGCGGATAGCCCAACAGAGACCGGCGACAGACGAACTCTGGCTCCCGCGATTGACCTCGAACCGACCACGCCATGTCCACCTCGATCATCCTCTCTGAGACAGGCCAATTCGGAAGTGAAAATGCAGTCGAGCCCGCGTAACAGTGAAGACAAGAATGCACCTGTCATATCTTTATAATTGACAATTGAACAGGTTGAAAGAGAAAAGATAGATGACTTGTTCAGATACGTCGGTTGGTTTCTTTGATATTTTTGTGCTATATTCTATACCCCCTTTGCGGCTGTGGCGCTGGTTTGCTTGGTATATCAAACAAGTCCCTTTGATATGAGAGCGAGTAATCACCATGTTTCTTTTATTTAATTTTTTCCCTTGCTTATTGACATATGCTTGTCTTTCTATTACGGGAAATGTCCCATCCCACCCCGTCCATCTTTTTACTATCTTTCCTTTCTGTGTATAATTTCACCACCAGCCTTGCTTCCTCTTTCACATTCTTTTCATTCATTTCCAAGCCATCATTGATTCAGCCGCTTTTACTTATTACATCTTGCTTTACCTTCTATCAACAACACTTGGTACCTACTTGGAGATACCCCGTGACATAACATGTCTTTCATATGTTGAATAATTTCCGCAAGTTGTGCTTTTTGGGACTGGTTATTCTAATGATTTGTGATTCTTCTACATATTGCTTTGATATAGATAGATCTTTATTTCTCTTAATTTGTCTGTGACATGTTTTGCTTCTAGCGAAGCGATGTTTAACCATTATCGTATCATGAAACACATTCAGTCATGGCATATCTAGCCTCATACATACATACAAACATATCTAAGTATCCAGAGAAATTAACTCAATCACAAAACCAAAACCAAAACCAACAGAGCGAATCACCCCCCAACCTTCCTCCCCGCATCCTCCACAAAAACCACCCCAACCCCACTCTCCACATCCTTCCTCTCCACCCCATCACCACCAGCACCACCAGCCAACCCAACCTCACTAGCCCCGACCTTATCAACCGTATCCCGATAAGCCGGCACGAAATTCACAGCCACAGCATAAGTCCACGCAACGACCATGAACATCGTCGGCACGATCATCGCCAGGGCCATGTCGTTGCGCATGTCAGCCACGTGGGCCAGGATGGGCGGGACGACGGCGCCGCCGCTGACGCCGCCGACGATGAAGCCCGAGCCGCGCTTGTAGTGTCTTCCGAGGCCGCGGATGCCGAGGGCGACGATTGTGGGGAAGCAGACGGATTCGAAGAAGAGGGTTAGGATGAGCATTGCTTTTGACTACTGTTAGATTATTTTGTATTGAGTGGTTGGGGGGGTTGATCCGTTGATCGGATGGATGGTGGAAAGGATTGGTGGATGAAAGGAATGGGCGGTAGAGGAAGAACATACCAACACCAGATTGATTCTTCTGCGTAGTCGAAGCAGCTATGAAAGCTACCGTGCATGAGAGGTAAACGAGGAAAACCCAGCGGCCTTTGACGAATTTCATGAAGAATGCGCCGATGAAGCGGCCGACTGTGAAGGCTCCTTGGGCGCCGGCTAGATATTTCGAGCCTGTCGAGTTGGAGGTTCCGGGCCAGGTCTCGACGACGTAGTTTATAAAGTAGCCTGCGATGGCGACTGGGGTATGTTAGGTTGGTTTATTTGAGGGGGTCATCAGGTAGAGGAAGTCCGGGGGTACGGAGGGAAGGAAAGAAGGAAATAAAGAAATATACCCTGAGCACCTGTATATGTAAACTGCGCCAACGTCGCATGAAACAACTTGAACTGTTTCCAAAACGGCTGCTCCTGGTCCCCGACATGCGTCTCCGCGACTTGGAACGCCATATCCTCGTCTGTCACTTCTGGGATGTTCGACATGAAGAACACGCCCGCCAGGAGGAAGACAAACACGCCGATAGCCAGGTAAACCCACTGGACACTCTTCAGGGCACTGACGTCGTCCTCGGTGTCAGTGAAAAAGACGAACGATGCCAGAACGGGGGCGACGCAAGTGCCGATGCCGTTGAACGCCTGGGCGAGGTTGACTCGGATTTCGGCATACTTAGGGGGACCGCAGACTGCGGTGCTGTCAGCCGGGTGGGACCCAATCTGAAGATTGCTATTTTATAGCAGCTTACCTGCTAGATAAGGGTTGGCGGCTGTTTCCAGCGATCCCAGACCCGAGCCGATGACGAACGTCGCTGCACAGAAGCCTCCGAATGACTGGTTCAAGCCCGCGGGCCACATGCAAAGGGCGCCGATGCCGTACAGGATCAGTCCGAAAATGAAGACGCTTTTATATCCATAGTGGCGGAGCATGTAGTTTGCGTAGCCCATCGATGCAAGAGGATAGGCGCTAGGGTCCATCAGTGAGTTATTCCGAGATCATAGTTCGTGGGTTCTGTATTTGTGGAGCGCGCACCCAAAGTACGCTCCCTGGAGACCCGCTGAACGTGTTCGGTCGATGTGTAGGGTGTCTTGGAAGTGCTTGTTGAGGGTATCCAGCAGACCGTAGGCAAAGCCCTATAGACACACTCAGCATTGTCGATTTCAAGAAACGTCGTGTTCCGGTCTTACCCATAGAAAGAACAAGATGGTGACAAGACATAACGGCCAGATACTCTGACGCAGAGTCAGAGTTGCCGCAGACGTTGTCCTACTATTGTCGACCTTGAACCCGGAGCGGGTCTTCACGAATGTCAAGACGCCCATTCTCGAGGAAAAGGTGAAGGGTAGGGGGAAAGAGATAGATAGATTTCAGGACTCCAAAAGGCACAATACATCAAGAAGATAATAAAAAAAAAAAGTTAAACAGAGGACTAGGCCACCCCAGCTCCTTATGTACTAAGTGAGGACAGCGATAGTGCATTGAAAACCCGCCTGCATTCTTTGCCCCCCGCGGCCTATCATTCGCGGGTCCCAGGTACAAGCCGCGAACGATGGCACCATCTCCTCATTTCGTATGCATGGTGAGGGGGAGGGAAGGAAAGGATATGCGTCCTCGGCAAGTCAATGCCAATTCATCCCTTGGGGGTAGTTAGGGTGTCTTGGAGCCGGTGACCCCGGACTATTCTCTCCGCAAGATCATCCAATCCGGGGTAAAGATCGTCGAGAAGAATCTCCACCACTAAGACCGCACGAGGACGCCCATGGGGAGTACCACGAGAGCTATAGAGTAAACCCATCCCGGGTCTATCGACCCAAGCGGTCTAGTTCGGTGTGACATTCCTGGTGACGCCCGAGCAGGTGGTGGCTGGAACCTTGCGTTTCTGCGTCGCTTCGCATTCTTTCTCGAAGGCGCTGACCGGCCTTCCCCGCATGAGGTGATTGATACTTTGGAAAGCTAGTGGAGCTTCGGCCCGTTGATTGGTGTCATATTATGGTTTCATACTACGTTGGCAGTAGTGACGCTACCTAATGGCCAAGGTAGCGTTGCTAGTCAGTCGTCTCCTCAAGCTGAGGGCTGTTCTCATGCTGCGCTATTATTTTCTGAGACCTTCGATTGGGCTGGAGAATCACACGGTGGATCGCGAGTAGACATTATGGGCCAATAGAGTCCGAGACCAGCTATCTGGGGTAAGGGAGAAGACGCGATGCAAGATCGTCGAGAGGTAGGGGTGGAAATGGGAAAATGACCAGGTCGGATTTCGGGTTGATTGACAGCGAAGGGAGCCCGGCGGTCACGAGAAACGTCCAACGTGACCTGGGCTATCATTTGCCTCGTACCAATGGAATGTATCAACTATGACGACTATTTTTTTTTTTTCTTGGCCTATTTCATTATTGCAACTACTATAATCATCTAGTGAAAAGACATTGGAATGTGGCTCTCCAGCTACAGGGCTTATTTTTCAAGACTGATCACCGAAATTCATCTTTCTATCAACATCTACATGCGAGAGATTCTTGTATAATGCTATCATACGTACACACATGCCAACAGGTATCGAAGCAAGAAAAGAAAGTCAAAAAAGAAAAAGAAAACAAAAAACAAAAACCAACGTCAAGGTTTACCATGACACGTCCGTTGACAATCGATCATCATATCATCACCCAGAATCTATGCCTTCTTGGGCTTCCCAGGGGTTCCGTTCTGGTAGTCAACCGCGTGGGCGGGAATATTGTACAGGCGACGCTCTACAAACTTGAGGGCCTCGTCGATGATACTATCAACTTGTTAGCAATATGAACCGGTAGTATATAGTGGGCAGGATGACATACATAACAGGCGCACTAATCGCCACGACGGCCTGCCACTCCGTCCAGTTCAGAGGCACAATAGAGAAGAGCCCCTGTAGGAATGGAACGTAGAGGATAGCAAAGTGCAGGGCCATCGACAAGATGATAGCGTAGACCAGCTTCATGTTCTTCCAAAGAGGGAAGGTCATCAGGGACTCGCTCGACGAAAGCGCGTTCATCGCGTTGAACATCTCAATCACGACCAAAATGGACAGAGACATGGTGGACGCAGAGCGGGACATGTCATTCGCGAACATTTCACAGCCAATCTCGGGGAACTGCGACGAGCACTTGTGGAAGTGAGACTGCGCAGAGTTAGCAAGGTGCATGACACATCGGGGAGGTATCTAGGTAGATAGCTCCCTAGGAAATAGGTCTACTTACCAGGTGCCAGAGAGAGATTTGAGGGCCCTCGGGGTTGTACACAAACCACCAAATATAACCAAAAACAGTAGCGACACCAACATACGTGCCAATGACCATGTATCGGAACAGGAGCCAGCCGCCAACAAGCGGCTCGTCACGCTTGCGAGGAGCACGTCTCATCACATCATGATCAGCAGGGTTGAAGGACAGAGCGGTGGCAGGGAGTCCATCAGTGACCAAGTTAACCCAGAGAAGCTGAACGGGAATCAAAGCCTCAGGCATACCCAGGGCGGCGGTCAAGAAGATTGACACGACTTCGCCAATATTGGACGAGATGAGATACCGGATGAACTGCTGAGTGTTGCTGTAAATCGATCGTCCTTCTTCCACGGCCACGGTAATGGTCGCAAAGTTATCATCGGCCAGAACCATGTCCGCAGCCAGCTTCGCCACGTCAGTACCGGTACCCATCGCCACGCCAATGTCGGACTTCTTCAAGGCCGGCGCATCGTTGACACCGTCTCCGGTCATGGCAACCACGTGGCCCAGCGACTGCAGGATCTCGACCAATTTGAACTTGTGGGCAGGCTCAGTCCGCGAGAACAAGCTGGCCGACTTGACAGCCTCAATCTTCTCACTGTGCGACAGGTCGTCAAACTCTCTACCCGTGAAACTCTTGCCCTTAAGATCCTCGTCGATCCCGAAAACTCCAATTTGACGACAGATGGACTCGGCCGTGTTCCGGCTGTCGCCGGTAATAACAATGACCCGGACACCCGCTGCCTGGCACTTCTTGATTGAACCGGCCACCTCGACCCTAGGCGGGTCCAGCATACCAACAAGGCCAACGAAAGTCATGTTTTGTTCCAGCTGAGCATATTCTTCGGGAGTCGTGGCGCTGTGCAGAAGAGGGTTGGCCCCAACGTCGTCAACACGCGCCAGAGCCATCACACGGAGGCCCCGGTTGCCATACTCCACGGACTCGGAGGAAAGCAAGTTAAGATATTCTTTTGTGAGAGGGACACGGGTACCGCCGGCTCCCAAGAGGACATGAGAACAGCGCTCGAGGATCGACTCGGGGGCGCCCTTGACGAGGATCTTCTGCTCCTTTCCGGAACCGACCAGGACGGACATGCTCTTCCGGTCGCGGGAGAACTCATACGTGGTGTGCAACGGCAAGCGGGACTCGTAGTACGCGCTCGACGCATGGAGTCTCTGGGAGGCGGGTAGGCGGGCAAGATCAGCATTGATGGCGGCATTGTCGGTTCCAATCTTTTCGACAAGGACTCGTAGAGCGCCTTCGGTGGGTTCACCGATACAAGAGAAAACACCGCTCTTTCCATCATGGGCGAGAGTCGCACTGTTGCAGAGCGCCATGACCTCGGTCATCTGGCGAACGGTCGACGAGGAGGCCGCAACGTTGGACAAGGCCTTGCCAGCGCGGGAGATTTTACCCTCTGGCGCGAAAGTGGTACCTTCAACATCAAGCTCTTCAACATCGCTACCGGACTCGTTCAGGTAGACAACCTTTTCGACGCTCATCTGGTTGGTGGTCAGGGTGCCCGTCTTGTCGGAGCAAATCACACTGCAGCTGCCCAGGGTCTCCACGGAAGGAAGGGACCGGACGACGGCGTTCTTTTGAGCCATCTTCCGGGTTCCCAGAGCCAGACACGTGGTGATCACAACGGCCAGGCCTTCGGGAATGGCGGCCACGCCGAGGGAAACGGCAATCTTGAGATAGTAAATGGCACCTTTGGTCCAGCCACCATGCGAAGGGTCGTTGAAGTGTTCGATATTGATCAGCCACACCAGGATACAGATTACCGTGATCACCTTGGCCAGCATGTCACCAAAATCATTGAGCTTCTGCTTCAACGGGGTTGGCTCCGAGATCTGAGAGGTGATACTCTCGTGGATATCACCGATGGCCGTGGACCCACCAGTCAAGACAACAAGAGCCGTGGCATGTCCGTTGACGACCGTGGTACCGGAGAAGAGCATGTTGATCTGATCCTGCTTCACGGCCTGCTTATCGGAGACGGCGCGAGTATCCTTGGGGACACTCTCACTCTCGCCCGTCAAGATGGCTTGATCGACGCGGAAGCTGTTGCTATGGATGGACAACAAGCGGCAATCTGCGGGGATGCGGTCACCCACCGCGACGTGGACGACATCACCCGGCACCAGATCCTCCGCTTTCACGCGCTGGACTTTCCCGTCCCGAACCACGGTGGCTTCATTTGCGGAATATTCCTGGAGAGCAGCAATTGCCTTCTCCGCACTACTCTCCTGAGTCACACCGACGACGGCATTGAGAATCAAAATGGTCAAAATCTGTATTTGTGCAGATCCAGTCAGCAACACTCGTCAATACACCGAGCTCCGCCCGTTCCAAGGTCACATACCACGGCAGGGTCAACGAAAGCGGTCCAGTCATCACCTTCCTCGAACAGGGCCAGCGCAAAGGACACCGCCGCCGAGCCGAGCAGAATCAGGACGAGCTGGTCTTTGAATTGTTCGAGGATAAGTTCCCACATAGGGGTGGGGGGGTCTTCGGCAAGGGCTAAATGGAGAAGGGAACGTTAGCGCAGACCGCTATTGAGGGTTGAGATGGGACTATCACGAACCATTTGGGCCATACTTCTCTTTGGACGAAGCAACCTGAGCTTGCGACAATCCAGCGTGCTCCGCAACGCCAAAATGACCCAGTGCCTTGTCCGGGGAAGTGAGATAAGCTTGCTCCATCATAGAACCACGAAGTAAACAAGCAGTCAAGACAAGAGGGAAGGGGGGGGAGGGAAAGATGTGGCGAAAAAAGAACGAAATTTACGCCGATCGAGACATGAACGCCAGGTGGCTAGGCAATTCTAATTCGAAGATATCTGAATTGAGTCGCCCTGTCGGGGAAACGGACGTGGACGGGGGGAGACACAAAGGGAGGAAGAGCTGGTATAAATATAGTAGTATTCCGAAAGAGCGGACGAGACAGACCGCCGGGAAAAGAGGGTGCGCCGAAAGGAACGGAAAAGAAGGAGAAGGAAAAGCGAAAGGGAGAAATCGGTCAGCGACAGTTTAGTACGCACAATCTTTAATATGATCTGCGACTTTAACTTCAATTCAACGATCGCGACAAGAGGGACAAGAGCGAAGGCAAAGCCAGAAACCGGGAATCTGACCAAACACTTCTCAACGTGTTCTTTTGCGATGTCTGGGTCCGGTCACTGGTCGGCCCCGTCGCAGCGTAAAAACTGCCGGTCAGAACACTTGCAGGGCTGAACGGTAACTTTACCCACCTGGAGAACAACCCCACAGTATTACTGATAACATATTTGGATCTTTCATTATACTTATAATTGATGATTGTATAGGGAAATAAGATATAGATTCCATTGAGATTTATTGCCTGAAACATCCCTGTTGCTTCAATCCCTCCCCAGCCCTCTTACGGGAGTTTCGGGTTCGGGGCCGTTGGTCGGGAGTATTGTAAAATCAATACATATCATGTATGGGCACGTTACGCCGATTTCCAGTCTCCACCAGAGAAGGCAACGATGATGTCTTGCCTAGGGGCTTCCAGATCGCGGCGACGAAACCCGTTCCACCGATCGACCTACTCTGTACGGAGTAGTATTGTGAGATGGAGCCTAACAATGATCTTGGCCATTTCAGATCAACTCCAGACCCGTATTGTCCGCAGGATAACGACTCGGGTTATAGTCACTTATACCGTGATGTGAATTTTGTAGTGGCGAATCCCTAATACTACGGTCGGGTCTCTGGTGGTTTCAGTACTTAATTGTCCACATGGTTTCCTGGGGCGCTCCATAGGTGGTTCTAGTGCGAGTCATTTTGGGTTGGGTACAGTTGACATTGATGCTCTTTCTCTCTTTCTGTACATATATATGTATGTATGTATAGAGAATAAAATCGACAGGCAATGGCTACTAGAGTGTAGATGAAAAACGAGGCTGATGTGACAGAGAGATTGATCAGTTGGTCGTGAAAAGGCTGGCGCCTACATTGTCCACTCACAATGACAATAAAGGGGCATCAAAGAAAAAAAAAAAAAAACATTCAAAAACCACTTGTATGAGGTGGGGCGGACTAGCCATGATGATAACAGGCGCAGTGATAGGTGAGATCGATGCTACCTTGTCTGTTGGCGGAGAAGCATAGAAGGCAAAAGAACTATGCCTTGATGCCTCAGTGTTCGACAGCCTCATTCATGCCTGAGGCAGACACCGCTCAAGAAGTTCAGCTCTAGGAGATAGGAGAGAGAGAGAGAGGAAAGAACTAATGAAATAAATCGATAGATAGGGAAAAACGGCCAAAAACAGCCAAAGGGAAAAGAGAGTCTCTCGCTAGATTGGAACCTCAGCCTGTCGTAGTGATCTCCCATCTAGTAGTAGAGGTACCTTTACCTTACCTGCCTATCCACTCTTCCCACTCTCTCTCTCCCCCACCGCCCGCCCTCTCCCTCTCTCTCCCTCTCTCACCTCTCCCTCTTCCAACTTCCCCCCCCCCCAAATACATTCTATCAACGTCGCTACCACAAATTATCTCATCTTCTGTTTCATCACCACTCTCTCCTCTACTCCATCTCTCTCTTCCTCTAGTCCTTCTTTTCTCCTCCTTTTTCTATCCGCCTTTCTACCCCTCGATCTTTCACCATGACTTCTGAGGTATGTTGTTCCAGCCTAACCCCTCTCGGCTTGTCCATGATGTTGTTTATCATACCGTCTCCATCCACGCCATTCTCCAAATTCACGTCGTGATGTGGTCCACGTGTGCCTGGCAACTGGTCTTCTGCTCTTCAATTTTCTTCCTTTACCTTTTCGCTTTCAATCATCTTTGTGCTTAATTGGTTTATTTGGGTTTGAATACTAATCATTTATCTATATGGATAGCGCGATAGGTAAGGATCCCGACGGTCTCGATCGACACTTGGAAAAAAAAAAAAAGAGAAAAAAGAAGGAAAAGGGAAAAAAAAGTCAAGAACAGCGACCCTAATGTCTTTCTCCTGTGTAGCAAGACGTTCCTCGCACGTCTGTGTGAGCAGGCTGAGCGTTATGATGGTGAGCTCTACACGTATTATGGTAATTCAGGTGTCTTGTCATGCTGATCCCTGGCGTCTACAGAGATGGTCACCTACATGAAGGTGAGCACTCACTATGATCATCTCACCCTCCTGAGCTTAGATCGCTAATTGTTCCATAGGAAGTTGCCAACGTATGCCGTCGCCTCCCTGTTCCAATACCCTCGTCCCGTGCGCATCCTCGTCTCGTTTCCCTACTAACCCTCCCTCGCTTGGTCAGATCGGAGGCGAGCTCACCGTCGATGAGCGTAACCTTCTCTCTGTCGCCTACAAGAACGTCGTCGGCACCCGCCGTGCTTCCTGGCGTATCATCTCCTCCATCGAGCAGAAGGAGGAGTCCAAGGGCTCGGAGCAGCACGTCGGCATCATCCGCGATTACCGTCAGAAGATCGAGAACGAGCTGGAGCGGGTCTGCCAGGATGTCCTTGATGTGCTGGACGAGTCTTTGATCCCCAAGGCTGAGACTGGCGAGTCCAAGGTGTTCTACTACAAGATGTAAGCGCATCTGGTGGCCCCAACCATGTGTCGATCATCCTGGTGGTTAATGACCTTTTGATGAACAACAGGAAGGGTGACTACCACCGCTACCTCGCCGAATTCGCGTCCGGCAACAAGCGCAAGGTTGCTGCCACTGCCGCCCACGAGGCCTACAAGGTTCGTCCGTCTCGGTCAACTCTCAGAGATCCGTACTAATGGGATGTAGAACGCTACCGACGTCGCCCAGACTGACCTCACCCCCACCCACCCCATCCGTCTGGGTCTCGCCCTCAACTTCTCCGTCTTCTACTACGAGATTCTGAACTCCCCCGACCGTGCGTGCCACCTGGCCAAGCAGGCGTTTGATGACGCGATCGCGGAGCTGGACTCCCTGTCTGAGGAGAGCTACCGCGACAGCACTCTGATCATGCAGCTGCTGCGTGACAACCTCACTCTGTGGACGTCTTCGGACGGCAACGAGGGCGAGGGCTCCGCCTCCAAGGAGGACAAGCCCGAGGAGGAGTCCGCGGCCGCCCCCGAGGACAAGGGCGAGGAGACCAAGCCCGCCCCCACGGCTGAGTCGTAAGAGACTTGAGAGATTGGGCGTTTTCCTTGTGTTGTATCAAAAACCGCGTTCTTGCTCGGCGTGCCTGATTTGGACGTTCGATTTCTCCAGGAAGTACATGTGAAGGTCTGTTTCTAGCTGTCTAGCTGCGTTGACGGGTTTGGACTGGTTCATGACTTCCACTTGCTCGGGATTCGTGTGGGCGGCTAGCGGAGTTTGAAGTTTGGAGAGCGCCGGGAAAGGGGCTGAGTGGAATCTATCTCTCTTTTACTGTCTCTATTCCCACCCCAGCAAGATACATTGTGTTATTTCAGCTATTTCTTACTATTCCACATCCTTAGTTCCAGACCCACAGTAGACTATGACTAGACACAAATCTGTCATAGTATCTTTACTAGACCTCAAATTTGGGCAGTATATTGAATCCCGAGAACCCCCCCCTCCACTTAAGTCACGTGAACACATCGATGACGAGCAAACCCATGTGTGACCTTGGCTCATGTCACTTGACCAACCCGTAGAATTCAACGACTGTCTAGGTATATCAACAGATATAAGCCAAGTCTGGGATATAAGATGAGCTGTATACCAACAACAAAGACAAACAACACTACCTGTTTAGCCTACGACAGAATCCAGTTCAGTTCAATGACTTCTTCCCACATCAACAGTGTTAAACGCTTTTTGATCAACAATGGTCTACTACCTAGATAAAGTGTATAATATGGCTAGGAGAATGGCAGAGATGACTGGGATAGATGTGTACATGAGTGGGAAGAGGGAAGAGGGGAAAGGAATTGATCAACCCTCGTGGTCCGGCCAGTTGGACTGACCAAAGGGTGATATCAACTATCTAATGGGCGCAGCAACGAAGTGTGTAGATGTAGAAACCAAAAAGAAAGAAAAAAAGAGGAAGAAAACAGATGGATAGAAAAGAGGGCGCAATGAAGAAAATGAGAAGGAACTAGATTAAATAGAAAGAAAGAAAGAAAAAATATCACATGAAATCGTCATCCCCCAATCCATCATCATCATCCCCATAGTTAGCAGTATCCATATGCGAATCCCTGTTCGCATTCAACGTAACCTTAGTCTTAGCGGCCTTGGTCTTCTTATTCCCCTTATCAGCAGCCCTCTCCTCCCTCATCTTCTCATTACTCATAGTGGACAGCGCACTGGCAATCTTCTTGACCTCAGCACTCGGCAACTCCTTCACAAGCTGCTTCGTAAACTCCAGCGCCCAAATCGAATACTGCGGCTTCTTTGTCTGGGCCGTGAACAGCGGAATCAGCGTCTGGGTGACCTTCGCAAACTGATCCTTCGTGGTCGGCTTGAAAAGCGGCATAGCCGAGAGATCCACCGAGTTGGTCGGATCCGCCGCATCGCTAACAACAACAGCCTTGGGCGAGCCGCGGTTGCGCATGCGGTTCAGGTCAATGTCGCCGAACAGGTCCTGCGCGTGCTTGAGGTCGGCGTCCTGCTCGGTGGCGCGCAGACGGGCGCGGCGCTCCGTCTCGTCCTCGTCGTAGCTCTCCGAGTCCGAGGCGTCCGCGGCGCGCTGGCGTCGCTCCCGCTGGTGCTCTTCTATCCGCTGGGCTTTGCTCTTCTTTTTGGCGGCCGCTTCGGCGTCTGCCTTGGCTTTGGCTTCGGCGGCCTTTTTGGCCTTTTCGCGCTCTACTTCCGAGTCTTCTGCTGCGTCCCAGGAGTCGAGGACCTATTTGTTTTATTGTCGGTTAGTCATGAAATTTAGATTGAAGGATCAGGTGGGTAGTAGAGTAGGGGTGTGATTGTTTGTGAGGGAAATATAAGAGGGGCCACGAATGAAGCCACATCAAGTGTAGAACGGGAAAAGAAAAAAAAAAAACTGCACATACCTCGTCCTCCTCCTCATCGTCGAATCTCCGTCTTCCCACCACAGGCGGGGGAGAGGTACTCTCCTCCTCTTCGTCTATCCCAAGTCACATCCATTAGCACATATTATAACAGAAAAGGCTCGGTGGCCATAGGATCAAAGGACGAAAATCAGAGGAAAGAAAAACTTACCCCACTTCGAAGGCGGCATGGTCGTTTTTAGTTGTTTTGTTAAAAGGGTCGAGAACTCGTCGGTATCGTAGCGTCTTGCGGGTCAATATGCTCAAAGGTAATGCACCGGACAGGGAAGATATCCCAGGGAAGTATGCTGTTGAATGAGAGAAGGGGTCTATCACAATGAACAGTTAACTGCGTCGCCATGGATCGGATTCCGTTGGTGGGGCTGTTTGTGAGGTCACGTGACGCTATAGGTGCCGTTGGTGCCCGAACCCAGGGCTCCAGGGCTCCAGCCTCGTAGAATATGTTCTCGCGGTAATCATTGATCGTGTTGCTGATTATATTGTGATTTTACGTGTCCACATGACATACAGCAGAGTACAAGTGAGAGACTACAGGTCATTTGTTTGAAATTGATTAAAATTCACTTTTCATTATGTAGCCACTGAAAATCTTATCATTCATCATAAATCTCAGTCAGTTATCATCGCCGATGCGGACAACCAGCGTAACTTCTTGAGAATAATCCTGGTCGAGCCAGGCCTCCGGCTCCCTTCATACACAGGGTATCAAGCATGATTTAGGAGACCGTGCGAACACATTTCCTTCGTGCCGAAGCATTTAGAGGTTCACGGCGTTCCGGAAGTTGGTGCCGGCGTAGATGGCGTTCTCGCCGAGCTCCTCCTCGATGCGGAGGATCTGGTTCAGCTTGGCCAGACGCTCAGAGCGGGCAGGGGCACCGGTCTTGATCTGGCCGGAGCGGAGACCGACGGCGATGTCGGCGATGGTGACATCCTCAGTCTCACCGGAACGGTGGGACACCATGACGCCCCACTTGTCAGCGTAGGAGTCCTTGGCGGCCTGGATGGACTCGGTCAGGGAACCGATCTGGTTGACCTTGAGGAGGAGGGCATTGCAAGACTTGAGCTCAATGGCCTTCTTGATGCGGAGAGGGTTGGTGACCGTCAGGTCGTCACCGACGATCTGGAAGTCAGAGGTCTTGTAGAAGTAGCTCCAGGCCTCCCAGTCGTCCTCAGCGAAGGGGTCCTCGATGGAGACGATGGGGTACTTGCTAGCCAGCGACTTGTACAGGTCGGCCAGCTGCTCGTAGCTGAGCCACTTGGAGCGGTCGCTCTCGGGGTTCTTGAAGTCCAGGTCGTACTTGCCCTCCTTGTAGAACTCGGACGAGGCGACGTCCAGAGCAATGTGGATCTTGCCGGTGTAGCCGGCCTGCTCGATGGCCTCGGTGATCAGGTCGAGGGCCTCCTCGGGGGTCTGGATATCGGGAGCAACACCACCCTCATCACCAACGTTGCCAGCAGACTGGCCGTACTTCTTCTTGGCAAGAGCCTTCAGCTTCTGGTAGACCTCGGCACCCTGGCGCAAACCCTCGGAGAAAGAGGGGGCAGCACTATTAATCCCGTCAGCATAGCTTCTGAAACCGTCGAATCTCAAGGTCGACTTACTCGGGAACGATCATGAACTCCTGGAAGGCCAGGCGGCCACCGGCGTGGGAACCACCGTTCAGGACGTTCTGGAAGGGGACGGGGAGGACATAAGGCTTCTTGGTTCCGGCGAGGTCGGAGATGTGAGCGTAGAGGGGAACGCCCTTCTCAGCAGCACCAGCCTTGGCAATGGCCAAGCTGACACCCAGGATGGCGTTGGCACCGAGGTTGGCCTTGTTAGGGGTGCCATCCAGCTTGTTGAGGAACTCGTCAACCTTGGACTGGTCCTTCACATCAAGGTTCTCCTTGATGAGGGCAGGGCCAATGGTCTCGTTGACGTTCTTGACGGCCTTGAGAACACCTGTTCATGACATTTGGTCAGCCACGCGTCTTCTCCCGCGGATGTGACAAGAAGAAGCACATACCCTTGCCACCCCAGTGGGTCTTATCGCCGTCACGGAGCTCGATAGCCTCGTGCTGGCCTAGAATGGAGTCAGCCTCGTTGGTCAAACGGATGAGATCAATTGCAAGATTTACGGACCAGTGGAAGCTCCCGAGGGAACGATAGCACGGTGCAGACCGGTCTCGGTGACAAGGTCCACCTCGACGGTGGGGTTGCCACGGGAGTCGTAGACGGAGCGGGCGTGGATCTTGGTGATAGGCATTTTGGTAGAGCTGATACGATAATCAGTACGACAAGTCTGGGAGCAGAGACAGAGAAAACGAGGGGAAAAAAGGACAATGAGCGGTAAAGGCGAGAAACAGCGATATAAATAAGAACCACGGGGTCCAGAGCTCAAGGATTGTTTGTTGGGACAGGCTAGCAGCGGGGGGGGGGAATGTTCACCGATGACCCAAAAGATTGGTCGGTGATTGGATGACAAGAAGAGGGGAGAGGTGGAAGAAGGGAAGGCTCAATTGATTGGATCGTACTTGTTGCGTGATGATTGACCGACAGGGACAATGATATCGTGGCAGGAAGAGGACCAGAGTATGAGGTAGAGGACACGAACCCAGTAGACAAGTGAGTTTGAGTCTTGGGGGGGGAGGAGGGGAGAGGAGGGAGAATCAATGAGGTGGGGGGATGACGGCAGAACAGTTGGTAGTAGCTAGCTGTAGCTCTGTCGTGGTGGTAGGGAAGAATGGTAGGGTAAGGTGGGATGGCGGGGTCAACCGGATTGAGGTAGAGATACTACCAATTTGGGGCAAACTTACAGGGTACTGAGAGTCAGGATAGTAAAGGTAGGTTAAAGTAGAAGGAGTAAATAATAAAAATCTCTGGAGAAGAGGAAATGGCTGGTTCTTGTATGAGGGTCATTCATCCCCGGGAAAGCTCACGGTCTGTCCCTCCGATTCTTTCCAACGGGATGGTGGGGCAGTCTGTCGTCCTGAGTCTCCCGCTGGCCGAGGCCACTGGTTACTGTGACGCCGTCCTGCGAGATCTTCCGTATTCCCTCGGGGTAAGGCGGAGACTCTGTCGTAGGTGATGATAATGTTGGATTAAATCCCTCGACTGGAGTCTACTAGAGTGGACTTGGAAGTCTGTACGAGAGACTCCCTATGTCTTCCGTGGTTAGTACCTACTTTGGTATACTGATGATATTAATTGTCCCTGGCACATATCATCTTCTAATCAATAGTATCGACCTAGTAATCAGACCAGTAAGAGTGCAGGCTTCAATCGACTACAAATATCAGTACCTACTACGTAGTGGCTACTCCCACGTTTAAAGTAGCTCATATCCAAGGGGTACTAAATGGTCAGAGGAATAATAATAGAGCCAATGGGAATTGTTGCTCAATTGAGAGACTTAATGTCATATAGCAATAGTATTGATGTCGTAATATCTTATTATCTTCGGCTCCATTGGATTATCCCAAGAAGGAGAAGGTCGGAATACCACTACATCATCCGTCTCTGGAAACTTCCATCCTCTCCATGGGAAAGTTGGGATTGCGTAATGCGGCTGGCCTTGACACCTTGCTGCCTGACGGTTCCGGAGAAACATTCACGCGCCTTTCTCGGCGGCTTATCATCAGGCAGAAACATCAGGCATCAATTAGGTCACATGACATAATAGGTGATGTATGATGGTCAGGTGACCTGGCCGCCTTGGGTCCCCGTGAGCTTCCCTAGACAGCTCGGCGAGCTGGCCGCAAGTCAATCCAGATATACGCTCCACATCATCGATCCTTGAATCAACTCCGAACCATCGACAACGCGGCGATCGAACCCTTTTTGTTATTGAAAGATTCGATCGATCTGCCCATCCAACTCGATATATCCCTCGGTTCGCCGTCCCATCCACGATGAACGGCGCCAGTGATCCAGAGCGTGACCAGGCGCTCGATGATTACAAGAGGAGTCTGATGGACTTGAGGGAATGGGAGGCCAAGCTTAAGTCGCTCCGCATGGGTATCAAGGATCTGCAAAGAGAATTTGATATCTCGGAAGAAAACATCAAGGCCCTGCAAAGTGTCGGTCAGATCATCGGCGAGGTGTTGAAGCAGTTGGACGAGGAGAGATGTATGACTTCTTTGTTTCTCCTAGATCTATCTTGAATTATCATCTGTTCGGATGGTGATGTGTGGCATATACAGAAGCTAACGTGCAACAGTCATCGTCAAGGCATCATCTGGGCCTCGATACGTTGTTGGCTGCCGCTCCAAGGTCGACAAAGCGAAGATGAAGCAGGGAACTCGTGTTGCCCTCGATATGACGACTCTCACGATTATGCGCATGCTCCCCCGTGAAGTCGACCCGCTGGTATATAATATGTCGTTGGAGGATCCCGGGCAGGTTAGCTTTGCAGGAATTGGTGGTCTGAACGACCAGATCCGAGAGTTGCGAGAAGTGATCGAGTTGCCGCTGAAGAACCCGGAGCTTTTCCATCGGGTCGGTATCAAACCGCCCAAGGGTGTGTTGCTCTACGGGCCTCCCGGTACCGGAAAGACCTTGCTTGCACGAGCGGTAGCAAGCTCCATGGAAACCAACTTCTTGAAGGGTAAGGCGCGAGACACCGGCGATGGGGACAGATGGACATGCTTGCTGACCAACTCTAGTGGTTTCGTCCGCGATTGTCGACAAGTACATTGGCGAGTCCGCCCGGTTAATAAGAGAGATGTTCGGCTACGCCAAGGAGCACGAGCCCTGCATTATCTTTATGGACGAAATTGACGCCATCGGTGGACGACGTTTCTCGGAAGGAACCTCTGCTGATCGCGAAATCCAACGTACACTGATGGAGCTTCTCAACCAACTGGACGGCTTCGATTACCTTGGGAAGACGAAGATCATCATGGCTACGAATCGGCCCGACACACTGGACCCTGCCCTGCTGCGTGCCGGACGTCTAGACCGCAAGATTGAGATCCCTCTGCCTAATGAGGTCGGCCGTCTTGAGATCTTGAAGATCCATACCAGCTCGGTCGTATTAGACGGGGAGATCGACTTTGAGAGCGTGGTCAAGATGAGTGACGGCCTCAACGGAGCTGATCTACGCAACGTTGTTACTGAGGCGTACGTCCCTCTTTTGTTCCCTACCTTTGATTTGAATGATGTCTGACAGGTTTTAGTGGCCTCTTCGCGATCAAGGATTACCGAGATTCTATCAACCAGGACGACTTCAACCGGGCGGTGCGTAAGGTGGCGGAGGCGAAGAAGTTGGAGGGCAAACTCGAATACCAGAAACTGTAGATGAGTGCGATGTTGTTGGTGGATAATCATTTAGATTTAGCAATTTCAACCTCTGCTTTGTTTGAGGCAACCTTCAAAAATACCGTACCTAAGTCACTAGATAATGGCTACTAACTAGGTTTCCGAATGTCCATGGTAGACCAAAAGCGCCTGTTGCTGCATCTCCCCTCTTACTTCGTATATACTCCCCTGTTATAAATTTAAACCGCCCAGATCCCACCTACCACATTCCATGCTAATATAACCATGATACCCTATTCAACATGTCCTTTGTCCCTGGCACAGTGAATGGATGAATGGATTGTCGGACGCCAAGGAGCGGGTCCGCCGCCAGCTCTTCGGGGGATCTACAGCCGTGGCCAAAACACTTCAAGGTGGCCACACCTCCAGCAGAGCGCATAGTTTCTATTCACTCCCATGGCAATGGCCACCGCTACGCCTACACACGGTGGGATCAATTGATATTTTGGATACTGACTGACCGCACGTGGGAATTCACAATAGTAAAGTGTGCTTGTGTTGGATAACAGAGGCGACGTTGCGCATTGTCGGATGCTGGTAAGTTTGCCATTCACCAAATTCCTCCCTGATGAGGGGAGACGGCTCCGCCATGGACTTAAATACATTTCTAATGTGCAATCGCTTTTCTATAGATCTGCTCGGTTTTGAAAATTTGAGCGATTGTCAGCAGCCAATGCTTGGAGAGCAATCGCCATCGCTTCCTCGCGAACAGTTGCGCCACGGACCACCACTTTTCGCTCTCTGATTTTGGCGACAATCCGCCTAGCGAAAAGCGCCTTCAACCCTCCGCATCCAGACACTAGAACCTCAGTTCGACAACCGGCAAGAAAACCATGTCTTTCCAGCCGCCACAGCGCAAACCATCACTCTCCCCGCACCGCCCCCTCGAAAGTAACTACTGGCGCACGAGTCGCAGCCCAGGACCCGGACCAAACAGACTACCGGGGTATGGACTGTCGCAATCACCAGGAGTAACCAACAACGTGGGTGGATTCTTCGGAGGCGAGCGCACGCTCCCGATGTACAAGGACAAGCCATACTTCGCGCCACGGCGCACGGGTCCGAGGTTGAGGCGGAGGAGGATCATGTACGCCGGGGTTTGTTTGCTCTTTGTCGTGTTTCTTTGGTGTTATTTTGTTGGTTATGGAATGGATGTGTCTAGGCCGAAAGTGGCGACTGGTGATCCGGGAGCGGAGTTGTGGAAGTGGATTGAGAGCCTGGATGGTGCTCAATCGGGGGCGGAGAAGGATGTTGATTGGGATGCGAGGAGGGAGAAGGTCAGGGAGGTGCTCATGGTCAGCTGGGATAGCTACGAGAATCATGCGTGGGGTATGTGCCTAGCCCCAAGGTCACTTGATGCATTCACAGTCTTACGAATACTGATCTTACCTGCACAGGACGAGATGAATACCACCCCATAGCCAAAACAGGCCGAGACATGATCCAAGGCGGCATGGGCTGGACGATCGTCGACGCGCTCGACACCCTCATGATCATGAACCTCACATCGCGCGTTCAGCACGCGCGGAGCTGGATCCACAACTCCCTACAATACGACCAGGATCACGACGTGAGCACGTTCGAGACGACGATCCGCATGCTAGGCGGGCTTCTCTCCGCGCACTACCTCTCCACCACGTATCCAGATCTCGCTCCGATCAAAGACGACGACGCGGGAGGCGAAGACCTGTACATTGAGAAGGCGACTGACCTGGCTGATCGACTGATGGGTGCGTTTGAGAGCGCGTCTGGTGTACCCTATGCGAGTGTCAATCTCCACGACTCGCAGGGGCTCCCATCGCATGCGGATAACGGCGCATCGTCTACAGCCGAGGCTACGAGTTTGCAACTGGAGTTCAAGTATCTGGCGAAGCTGACCGGCGAGGCGGAGTTCTGGCGCGCTGCGGAAAAGGTCATGCAAGTGGTGGATGCGCAGAAGGCTGAAGATGGGCTGCTTCCCATCTTCCTCTATCCGGAAACTGGGGATTTCAGGGGTGAACAAATCCGCCTTGGAAGCCGTGGCGACTCCTACTACGGTATGTCCTGAAACTCCTCATTCCTGCCACTCGTAACCACTAACATGTTTGCTACAGAATACCTCATCAAGCAATACCTTCAAACCGGCGAAGACATTTACAAAGAGATGTGGGACGAGTCCCTCCTCGGCATCCGCAAACACCTAGTCACATACACCAAAGATGCCCGCCTCACAGTCCTAGCGGAGCTCCCATCAGGCATCAGCGGACCCCTCTACCCCAAAATGGACCACCTCGTATGTTTCCTCCCAGGGTCCATCGCCCTCGGTGCAACCGGCGGACAGCCCCTCTCCGAAGTCCAAAAGTCCGCCACCTGGACTCAGCGCCAAGACGAAGAGATTCTGCTCTCCAAGGAACTCATGAAGACCTGCTGGGCGACCTACCTCGCCACGAAGAGCGGGCTCGCGCCTGAAATCACCTACTTCAAGCTCGACGAGCCGCCCGTCATGGAGAAAGACATGTACCCAGACTCCACCCTGACAACAGGAAACCGCAAATCAAGTGGAAAGGACCTGCCGCTGAAATCCAAACCCCTCTACCCGCAACACAGCGGCGAAGATCCTGCATGGAAACACGACCTCAACATCCACCAACAAGACCGCCACAACCTGCAACGCCCAGAGACCGTCGAATCCCTCTTCTACATGTACCGCATCACCGGCGACGACACCTACCGCCAGTGGGGGTGGGAGATGTTCAAGTCATTCGTGCGGCACACCGCCGTCGTCGAAGACGACCCTTCTTCTCCCCCCTCCGACTCCACCACCGCAGGGAGCACGAAGAAGAACCCCCGCGTCGTAGGCTTCACGAGCCTCAACAACGCGGACACGATCCCGACTGCCAAGCGCGACAACATGGAAAGTTTCTGGATGGCGGAGACGCTCAAGTACATGTATCTGCTGTTCTCGGAGAGGGACTTCCTCCCGCTGGAGGAGAATATCTTCAACACTGAGGCGCATCCGCTGCCGCGGTTTTTGCCGAGTGGGGAGCTGAAGACTGGGTGGGAGAGGGAGAAAGTGAGGGTCGTGAAGCAGGCGGGGGGGAGTACTGGGGGAGATAGTGCTGGCGGAGAATAAATGATGTGATGTGTTATATATCTTATTTTATTTGTTTGGTTCTTTTGACTTGTCTTGGGCATTGGCTTTATGCTGTTGATATATATATATATAATGTAAGGTCATGTCATGTTTGGATAAGTTTGTTTGGGTTTGGTGTAGCTAGTATTGTGTATAGTGGGTGGTTGGTTGGGTGATAAGATGGTTGACTTCTTTCTTTCTTTCTTTTTCTCTTACTATGGTATATATGGAGGTACATATAAGTGTATGTAAATGAATATATGGAAGCGTACATGGACGTTAACTCGTGCATATAGCAAATCTATCATAGCTACATTACTATATCCTAACACATGCGCATTGCACCATTCAATACAATACAACCAAGCATCCAACAGAACCTCAAACCAAGCATTACAACACCAGCACACACCTACAAAATAGATCACCTCGCCAACGCAGCCTCAACCAACCGACGATACCCCGCAAGGGCACTCTCCAGATCCCCAACGGTGAGAGACTCATGATCACCATGCGCGACGTGGATACTACCAGGCCCATACAAGTAGCGACGGACGGGCTCGCCGTCCGCACGCGGGTGGATCTGCAAGTTCGGCACATCAGTGCCGTAGTTCACAGTGATGATATCAAAGCCAGCGACGTCCGTGTCGAGGTCCTGCGGGGGGTATGCCTCGTCGTGAGAAGCGAAGTCGACGAAAACGTCTTCGTCGCCGGCAGTGGCGTCGCGGACGGCGCGGCGGATGATCTCGCGCGCTTCGTCGGGGGTGCCGGCCGCGAGGCGGACGGCGACGTCAGCGACGGCTTTGGCGGGGACGACATTGGTGGCGACGCCTGCGTCGACGCGGCCGATGTTGACGGTCGTGGGGCCGTACTTGGGGCTCGGGGGGAGGCCGTCGGGGAGGGAGCCCAGCTTGTCGACGACGGAGAGGGCGGGGAGGATGGCGGAGACGGCGCTGCGGCCGAGCCAGGGGTAGCCTGAGTGGGCGGCGTGGCCGTTGGCGACCACTTGGAAGCCTAGCATGCCTTTGTGGCCTGAGACGAGGGCCAAGTCGGTGGGTTCGCCGAAGATGACGGTGTGGAAGGGGGAGGGAGAGGGGTTGAGGGATGGGGAGTCGGAGAAGGCGCGCATGCCGTCGCCGCCGACTTCCTCGCCGACGACGAAGAGGAGGCCTAGGGGGGCGGTGGGGTTGGAGTCGAGGATGTCGAGCGCGGCGAAGACCTGGGCTGCGACGCTGGCTTTGGCGTCGACGGAGCCGCGGCCGGAGATGCGGATTGTTGATGGGGAAGAGGAGTCATTGGAGGGCTGGTCGAGGGAGTAGGGGATGAAGGGGGGGACTGTGTCGATGTGGCTGGTTAGGAGGATCTGGGGGGATGGTGATTTGGGAGGGTAGGCGAAGACGTTGAAGCGGCCCTCGTCGCCGACGGGCTGCTTGATGACGGTGAAGTTGTGAGACTCGAGGAACTCCGCGACGAAGGACCCCGCGTCTTGTTCGTGGTCTGAGACGGATGAGGTCTGGACAAGACCACGGTGGAAAGACAGGAAAGGTGAGGCGTTGATGACGTCGTCCAGGGAATCTGTCACGGACGGGGATAGAGACTCCAGCAGAGACGCATCGTCCTGGACCGCGAGATGCAGTGGAGGAAGTGCGGGGTGCGGAGAAGCCGCGGACAACCCCGTGGCGGTTAGGAGGAGAGCCGAGGAGAGTTTCATGGCCAATGATTCAGTTCTGACCAATTGACTGGATTGGATGTAATCAATCAATGGATTCACTTAATGGAATCCTTTCCAGCTGTAGGGTACAGGTGATGCGAACGCAGGGAGTGTTGTCTAGTCCTGTATCCACTCACTACCTTGGTTATGGAGAGACTCGGAGTGAAGCGACAGAACAAACAACACAAACATCGGGTGTTGACACCGGATTCCTTGCCTGCTTTGGGAATAGTTTCACTTACCAACTCACCATTGACTTGAACTCTTGTTATTTTATTTGTTGGTCTGACTCATAGTGCAGTCTCTAGTGATTGCTTTCCTTGATTTGGGAGTTCGTTGATCATGATGCAAGTGGACTTGACGAACTATAGCAAATCTATCAGTTGATCCATGTGGACCAAGCTCCGATCTGATCTCGCACTTTCAAATTGCGCTGTCGAGTGAGTAGATAGTATACACTGTACACTATCCACTACAGACATGGTCTTCCGTCCGATACATATCCGAAGCCCACAGGGTGACGTTTGAGGTTGCCAAGTGCCAGTCAATCCGCGGAACCGGACCACGCCAAAACCATATCCATCCACTCACAATGACTAGAAGGCGTTCTCTTCCCATTCCTTGTCTTCCTCTGGTTCAGCCAAAAAGAGTTGGGCTCCAGCAGCTGAACCACATGAACACGGCTAGGTTGCTACCATGTGGAACTTTGACGTCGGCACCAAATGTTTGGCTTGAACGGTTGGCTGAATTATGTCTCCAATTGGTAATATATTTGTGTGCCCGCGCCATCGTCGACTGAGGAAAAAGCGAGCATCCCACAACACCATACTAGTCAATGGTCTTGGAGGGGAAAAAAAAAAGCAAAAAAAAAAAAAAAAAGAACCGGGATTTGTATAGGTTCAGGTATGGATTCAGGTATGGATCGGCTTTCTCGTCCTCACCAGCTGACACCGCAACCCCCTCCTCATGGTTTCGAGACTTCTTACCATTGGGTGAATCGGTCGCAACCTGATCAATTTTGGAGAATCACTCGCATGAAATCGATAGAGTCCGACTGATGATTGGGATGATGCCTAATGATAATGATAGGTCACGGTACTTTTTCTAGTTTTATTGTATTCCTAATATTATCTCATTCTTAGGTAGATTTTTTTTCGAGGCTGGTCAAAGCATGACGATGCGATGTCGCACGACAATCCCGGAATCCACCCGCCACTGGAGCTCAGTCAATCCGATGGAGTCGTCGGTGTTCGATCAGTCGAGTCGGTCAGAGCCTAGATGTCGACGGGGACTCCAGTTTTGTCTGGTTTCTTGTTGATCCGCCCCTCTTTTCGGACTGCGACTAGTACCTATATAGTTGGGGCGGGTCGACAGGACGTTGCCAGACCGTTACAGAGGGGAGAACGAAATCGACGGATGGACGGGAGGCTGCTGTTGAGCAGATCCATCTATTTTATTTGATTTTGTTTTTTTCGGGGACCACTGTCCGAAAGAATTCCGACTGTGCTCTGTATAGTTCGCATCCTGTATGGAGTCCTCTGTACTCTGTACGCCGGAGGATTCCAACACGTCTTCTGTTTCAGCCATTCCCTCCGTCATGAAGCATGTCAATGTACATGCATCTATGCCAGAACCCAATTGTTGATTTAGAACCAGTTAACCGCGTCTCATACCCGTTGGTTGTCGAAACCACAGAGAGGCCAGGAATGGTTAACACGCCGTGGCAAACAGGCGGGCTGACCATGGAACTGTCTTGTCTTCCCGGATCATAAAAGAAGGGAAAGAAAGAAGGAAAGAAGGACAGCAAAGAGGAAAGAAAGAAAGAAAGGGTCAAGAGAATAAGAAAGGAATCGAAATAAAGAAAATAAAATAAAGAAAGTAAAGGAAAAAGATGTCGGGTATCACATCAGAGTGATCAGACACTCGGTTGGGAATGTTTCTGTCTCTTTTTTTTTTTGCCTCCACTGGGTTGATTTATTGGATAGATTCGATCTTGTCGATGGATGAGTTTTAAATGTCTTTTTATATTTTAGAAACCTGTCTGAACGATCATTCCAAACGAAGGTTGGTCCTCCATCTTTTTACTACTCTGATTTATCTATATTCAATTTTTTCTTTCTTTCTTTCTTTTTCTTCTTCTACTTCCACACTCGTCATCCTCTTCTTCTTTTCTTTCTTCTCTTCTCTTCTCTTTCTCCCTCTATCTTCCTCTCTCTCTCTCTCTTTGTACCTCATATCAGCCTCACCGATTCGTTCATCCTTCCAACGGGCAGCGATTGACTGCAGCACGCTACTGAGCTGTCAATCTCCAGCTGTTCGACTCGGCATCCACTGACGGGCTCCACGTCTTTCGCTCTTACCTGCCCTACCGCCTGCAATTCTCCTCGCTCCTACAGTTCCCTACAGTCTACAGTTCCCCCACCCCATTCTTACTGCTGTTCCTGTCGGTTCGCTTTGGTACATACTTCCCCAACCGTGGTCCCTTCCGCTTCGCTTCCTTCCTCACGTCGGGTCGCCTTTTTTTCACCGCCACGGCCACGTCTGCCCTCGCTTCTCGACCATAAAGAGTCATCCCAGTTCATCGGTCGACTACTGTCGAGATCTTCCCCCCGGATCTTTTCTTTCGGCCTTTCTTCTTCTTGACTGCTCCACCTCTTTTGAGTTCTCCGTCTCAGACTGATTATTCAAACTAAAAAAAAAAAAAATCCCCCCCCAATTTATCTATACCCTTCCATGTGTGGATCATGCTGTTGCCGCCTCTCAACTAAACTCCGATATCGACGTGTCGCGCTTGCTTCCCACTGATCTCCTTCGGTGAAGGACAGCCTCATTTTTTTGCCTTTGATCTACACACCATCAGGAACGTCAACCCCAAAAAAAGTTTACTGCCTGTATCTTCCTCATGGTTAAACTCGCGCAACTGCTCGACGCCAGAAGGCGTGATGGCGTCGACCCCACCCCAACCTCGCCCTTAACCATCGCGTCGTCCACCCCCGTCTCACCCGCGGTCTCTCTCTTTTCTGCAAAGGGCCATACGCAGTTTTCCAGTTCCGTCTCCTCATTGGTCTCCTCTCCTGGCCACGGAAATTCCATGGAGAGCGCGTCGCGAAATCCCTTGACAGGAGTCAAGGAAGAACCCTGTGGGGCCCGCGCGAGGGATCTCGAGGAGGAGTATTTCCGTACGTTGCCCTTGCTCCCAGCCTCGTTCCTTTCCCTCGTTCCCATCAAATGTTATAATTTTTTTTTTTTCCGGCACGATGGTCCGGCCTGCTTGATCTACCCGACTAACCGATGCATGGGATTTCGCAGAACATTTTGATCAGGGCTTGTCCGCCCTAGAAGACTCGTATCTTTCGTCAGTCGACTACTCCAACAGCTACGACCTGACTGATTCCCCCATGGATGTCTCTCATTCGCCCAAAAAGAGACGCTCCGACAGCGTGTCGGCCAAAGGTCTGTCCCGCATCGGCTCTCGCATCTCGACCATCTCGACGCGCTGGAAGTCCAAGCGTGTGTCCGATGACCCCAACGGCCCCGACGCCTTCGTGGGCGGCTTCCGGTCCCGCACCAACTCTGCTTCGTCTGCACGAGGCTCCCCGGGTGGCGGCGCGGTGCGTTTGGATGCCGCCACTGTCCCTCCCTCGCCCGCCCGCACGATCTTCGAGGAACGCATCAGCGAGTCGGGCGTGCGGCCAATCGACATCGCACGGGCCAATCACTCCGGCTCCGAAGATTGCGTGCCGCATGCGACCACCCCGTTGCTGCCACCTTTCATGGGTGACGAACCCATGTATCCCGTCGTGTCCCGCGTGCACTCTCCGCTGCAGTCTCCGTCTGTGGCGGACATCTCCAATGAGCATCTCGACGGCGGTGCGGTTCAGGATCAGCGCACCGCCGCCCTTCCGTCACCCCCATTGTCCACCAAACCATCCATCGCGTCATTCAACCGCCCCCGCGCGAGCACGACACGGACGGTGTCCACCGAGGTGCCCCCCTTCCTCCTGACCGATCCCAAGGACGAATGGGCGAAGAGGCTCGGCCATGCCAATTTCACGATCTACCCCGAACCCTACGCCCCGGAAGTTTGTGACGTCAAGTCTCTCGAGCAGTTGCGCACCCACTGGGATCTCGCGCACTGCAACTTTACCAAACACCTGGTCCGGACCGGCGAGCACTACGGCATCACGTCCAACATCTACAAGTTGACCGAAGAGAAGTGGGAGTGCATCAACAGCGAGTGGAAGCACTGCCATGAAGTGATGCTGTCCCAGCTCGGCGAGATGGGGGGCGCTTTCTTGAGCCTTCCCGAGTCCCATTCCGAGCTCTGCGAACCGGTCAAGATCCCGCGCCTCCACGACGAGAAATTCCCCGATCTGGGTGACGGTGAAATTGTCGGGCCCATGAAGATCGTCGCTCCCGCATCGAACGGCGCGGGCCTTTGTCGGACGCGATCATTCAAACGGAACCTCGTCCGGTTTTTCCAAGACCTCGTTTCACGATCTTAGCCTTTTTCTTTTACCCACCTTTCCTTTATATTTGCATTTGCATGATTACGACCATAGAATTACAGCGAGGTTTAATGATGTACAACATCTAACGACTCCTACGCCTCTCGGATGAACGATACAACAGCATGTGACGATTAATGTCTTCCTTTTCGTTTTCTTTTTTTTTTCTTTTTTTTTCTTGTTACTTGCGATGTTTTGTCCCTTACCCTGGACTTTATGCATGTGTATCCGAACTGTGACTGATAAATGATGACTGATGATTTCTGTGCCTGCGACTACTGACTCGCATGGTGCATCCATTCCTTTTACGCTCAAGCCCTTTCTTCTTTTTGTTCTTGTGCTCCTCCTGTACCACGGTTGATATGTTACACCCTCATGTATTAGTGTGGCCTTGTGCTACCTGAATTTTTAATGTTTTGTCTCGATATCGCCTTGCATTTGGTTGGCCTTGCATGTTTGTTGGCGTTGTTCCGAATGTGGGTGAGAAGAAAGAAAGAAAACAAGAAAGGAAAACAAAAGACGTGGTTCAGGAGGGGTGGAATGGATGAATACTTACTACCACGATTTCATGGGCGCTGGTGCTTGGGCCGTTTCAATCCTTACTATATACCCAGGGTATCTGTTTTATGGCCACTGTATTTCATAGAGTGTGTGCCAGGAAGAAATAAAAGATAACATACTTGATTTACATAGTAACTACTGAATTAAGACAATAGGATCACATTCGGTAGAACACCACAGCGATATTGAAAAGAACTTGGATAATGGACGTGCAGTACTACATATACATACATACTAAGCCCACAGACCAAGTTGAACTTACATGGTTGTACTTAGTACTTACTAAGTACTTAGGTATGTAGGTAGATGGATAGGTAGATGGATAAGTGAGTAGTAGGTAGTAGGTAGGTAGATCCATGACAGGGAGCGAAAAAGGAGGGAGGGGGTATAGGATCAGAAAAGGAATAGGAATAAGAAACACGAACAGGAACAGTAAACGGAATAGAAATAAAGAGACTATACTAACCTGGCTGAAGAATGCGAGGCCAGTCAGTCCGATGTGGTCCAGTCGTGTAGTTCAATTAGTCCAGTTAGTCCAGGTCAAATTCAATCAGTTCGATCAATCGGATTGAATCCAGGCATAGGCATAGGCATAGATAGATGCATGCATGTATGTATGTATAACTATTTGGAATCAATGCTTGGGTACTGCTACTCGTCACTATTCTACTTTATTTTATTTTCTTTGGTGATATACTGAGCTAGGCTATGCTACTAAACACTAGCTAGCTATGCTGTGCGAAGAGGTATGTATTGAATTGGGAAAAGTATGTATTCAGCAGGGTATAGTATGTATACAACTCCATAATGCAATATAGATGGTACAAAAAACTACTCTATACCCTAACCGATATCCATCCCAAACCAGTTAACAAGGACAAGCCATTAGATCCAATACTTCCCCCAAACGCCCTTACTCTCCTCACTGCCGCGGAAGCGGAAATCCACGCGGACGATGTCCTCGAAGCCCTCCGACAGCGAGGGCTCTTTGAATCTGCGGCCGAAGTCGCCAAAGGCGATTCCGGGGAGTAAGGTGCGGGATTCGGGGTTCTATTCATTTGATTAGTTTATTTCATTATTGAATTGGGTTTGTTTATATGTTTTGACTGGGTAGGAGAGGCGTGCGTGGCCTGCTGGGTTCTGCATCTGCATTTGCATCTGCGTGTTTGCATGTTCATGTTGTATGCGAGTGGTGTGTATGCGAATGCTGTGTATGCGAATTGTGTATGACAAATGATGGGTTAGGATGTGAGGAGGGGTATATAGGCAGATATATACCGGGTACGGTGAAGAGAGGTCTATGCTTCTGCAGATATGCGGGGAGAAGTAGAGATAGAGAGGGGTAGGAAATGCCGCGCAGACTCTTCTGTACAACACCGGGATGGACGGAAAGCGAACTCACCAAGTCTTGATTCGCTGCCCGCACAGCGTTGTTATGTCGGCATAGATCCTGCGATGCCGTGAAATATACACAGCGGATGGGGACGCCGGATTCTTTGGCGACTGCTACCCAGTGAGCTCTTGTCTCGGGATCGGCGTTTGTATTATCTGTTTGAGGTTAATACTTCCTCGTTTGACGAATTCTACAGTGAGGGAGAGTTTGAAGACTCTTCAAGAGGCGGGGGGCTTGTCGGACGGGCTGGATACCGCCCCGATGCATGCGTAGAAAGCCAGCCACTTCTATATCACGCAAGGGTCACATACCGACGACGACAGACTTCCCGGCTGCAAGGTATTCCTTTGCCACTTTTATACATTTCGGGCGCTAGTCAAACGCTGGTTAGCATGTTCTGCTCATCTCGTGCTGGTTTTCCGGTTTATGCGGGTGCCTGTCCCCTGTTTCTCAAGTCTAGACAGGCATTCGACCTCTGGCCTGATCCAGTCGCCACTAGGAAAACCCTGTGTATACAAGATTCAACCGTACGAGAGGGTGTGAAGAACTCACCGTCTTGAGAAGATCCTGGTTCACCCGTTCATAACTCAGCGGCTCCAGATAATTCCAGTAAAACGTTGATTTGCCCGCCCCCGGACTCCCGCAGAAGATCACTAGCTCCACGGGACTGTTCCGGGAGAAAGGGGCGGGGGCTGCAGAACGATCCGAGTTAGCATTGGCTGGAGCTGCAGGGTCTGGTCTAGCCCCGGTCGTGGACGCCAGGGACAAACGGACCGGGCCAGATCACCGCGCATAGACCACCTGCTCGTCATCACTTACCGTCATCTGTGGGATCGGACTCCAAATACTTTGTGGGGTCGAAGGGTTCCACGAGCGGTTCTGGCGTTGCGTTGAGGAAAAATTCTTCGGGAGTCTGGAAGGGGAGTCCGACGTTCACAGCGAAGCCACTAGATTGGTAAGTCTGTCTGTTCAAACTAGGTGAGAGGGAAAGAGGAAACGAAAGTCATACCGATCCACCTGGGAATGATCTCTCGGCCGACCAGCGGCGTCCCCAACGTAAATCGAGCCTTGGAGATCAACTCCCTCAACATCAAAGTCCTGATCATCCAAATACTCCTTCCACATGCCTGTCCTCGGCTTGCGGTAATTGTCATCCTCGGTCGCCGCATAGACACTGATGGGGATATCCAGCTGTTCCATGACAGCAGCGGCACGTTCTTTGAAATTGGTGAGGCTCTTGGAGTCGCTTCGGCCTGCCTTGATCTCCTTTTGTATGCTGACTTTCTTTTGGTTCGACAAGATGACGACGTGGTATCTGGCAGTCATTAGCTAGTGGCTCAAGACCGGCAGCGAGACAATGAAACACACCCATCTTTGTTAAGCTGCTGGAGTTTGGACGGGACCGTATCGTGCCACCATTTCCAATCGGATGAGTTTCTGGGGAACGTATTCCCAGAGGCCGTAGATACCAACGTGGAGTCCTACGTAGACTGTCGCATCAGCCGTGCTTTCTCAACAAGCTCTTCTTCATAGAAACCAGATCTCACCAAATCAAACGCAGCAACCCTAGGCTTCCCCCCGTCGTGTTTCCGCTCTCCATCCGCCGAGTATCTCCCCACAACGAGGCTATTACTCACAACCCGCCAAGTCAACCTCTCAGGCTTCTTCTGCGAGGTAGGCGTGAAGAACGACGACGCAGCTTTTTCTACCAACCGGTCAGACAGTGAAACCTAAAGTGGGGTCTGTTCAATTAAGAAGGGGGCGTACTCGTTATCGTAGATCCAACCTTCCGCTTAAGCGGCGGCGGGGAGATGGCACGGTCGGGAGACCCCGGCCTCTTGGTGGCCCCAGCACCGGCCATTCTGAGGATATGGAGGCGGGAGAATATCTTGACGGGTCCTCTTTCAGAGGATGGAAGTGAAATAATCGTTTGGACTAGTGAGGGGTGTTTGATATCTAGTTGTATGGTAGGTGAGGTTAGGCAACGGCTGACGCGCTGGTACGCGCGGGCGGTTGCGCGAGGTCACATGTTCTTTATTACTGGTGTTGGCGCTGCCAACAATCACAGGTACTGAAGGACCGTTGAGCAACTCTATTTTTTTATTCATAACGATTGAATATCAACTGAAAGATAATACTGTAGAGATGACCTTGTAGGTAATAATATTCATTTTCTATCTTGGGAATCATTACCAAGGATACTTTTAGTCTACTGAGAGGCATCGCCCCGGGGTATATACGGCATTAATCAAGGAAAACCAAAGCAAGGAAAGCCAGAACATCCAACTACTTCGCCCGCGTATCCAGCGACAGTCGATCCGCCTGTTCGAGCCGGACGGCGGATTTTAGCTGTTCCCGCAGTCCAAACAGGTGCTGCGACGCCGTCTTCATCATCTCCTGGTTTCCGCCGTCTTGGACGGTGATCGAAGCCTGCAGGACATAGCTGCCCGACCGTTCAAGCAGGACCATGTCCGAGAGCGGGGGAAGCTCTCGCCGCGGCTCATGCGACTGGGGCTCCGTCGGATAGTTCAGGACCCGATGCAGGAAGATGACAATGTCATCCAGGACGAAGATGTCCCCCTCCACCACGTACTCGGAGACAAAACTACGTGCGATCAGCCAACGCGATCGATCATGCTATGCGCTGATATGTCATCCTTCGAATAAGATGGTGGGGAGAGAGAAGGAGAGGGGGGGGGGGGGGGGGGGGGGGGGGGGCACTCACCTATATCCCCAAGCCGTCATGGGGGTGGAAATATCACCTTTGGGAAGGCTGGAGCTCGCCATCAATCGCGCCGTCACGGCAGATCGAGTGCCGGCCTCGGGAATATCTCGAAACTCCAACTTCCACGGCTGATTTTCGTAGCTATAGGTAGGACCATTGGTGGGAAGTTCCTCCGTGCCGGACATGGCGGCATCAGGATCTCCAGCGGACGACCGGTTGAGGCCAAAATCGGACTCGTCCAGTGGGCCCACGACCTGAGTGTAGAACATGCCACCGTTGAGCATCTTGTTGAGACGCTGCATCTCGTTACCCTGCAAATCCTGACTGGCGCCCACGCGGGTGTTGATCAGCCCCGGTTTCCGATAGGCCTTGAAGATCAGACGTCGTTCTAAGCGATGACGAGGTTGCATGGCCGTGAGACCTGCCAACTGTTGCAGAAGCTCATGATGCTGGTGGGCGGGGACCGAGGCGAAGAGTAACAGCTCATGCATGATCACAAGAAAGGGGGGAGGCCGACGAGAGTAAGACGGGATTGAATCTGGTTGAATGCGCGAAACCACCCGGATCACGGGGGATGAAGATCAATGGCAGCCGATTGGGGGGAGCTCCAGCGTTCTGCCCAGAGTTCACCTTCGGTTGGATGAGGGAGTGGGCGCTAAAATTCGATGATTATTAATGTGAGCCGGATAAAAAAATAAGAATAAAAAAAAAATAATGTAGCATAAAATCAAGGATTGAATTTGGTAATTTAAATGATATCAGATGGTGTGATGTGGGAGAGTGTGAGAGAGAGTGTGTGTGTGAGTGGGCAATATTAGTGGTGTCCGGGAAAAGTCGGAAGATGAGAAATGGCCCAAGCTTTCCCTTGTTCTGCCGAAGGAGGGGGGAAACACGATCAAGATGCAATCAACCTGGAACTTCCACTCGCTTTCCTGGGAGAACAAGAAGAAAAGGATTGAAAACCACCAGTTGGTTGTATCAGTTATAGGGACAAAGAAGAAGAAACAAAAAACTAAATCAGGTCCAATTCGGGATCCACGAACTGGTCTATCCCAGAAAAGAACAGAGTGCGGGGGAGATGAAGCGCTACAAGATCGAGGGTAAGCTTAAACGAACAATCCAGCCTGTCAGGCACGCGATTCCACAACGCCTTCACCGAGAATGCGGGATGGGAAAGGATCGCAGGGGGGGAGCGAGCATCTGAATGGTCCGGGGAAGAGAAGGAAGATGCATGTGTTGGATCAGACCACGAACAAGAGTACCGAGTGTTATCTTCATGACTAAATGGGTTGAACCACTTTACCTAACCTCACAGAATAACGGCTCAGATAATCCTCCTACTCCCGCCCCAGTCCGGCTCTTCCAACCCGGTCCTCGCTTCCCGCTCCTCTACACTAATCTACTTCTTCTCTAGTCTGCCTTTTCCTCTCTCCTCCTCCCTCCTCGCTCTTCTCTTCCTCCACCTCCACCCTCCATTGCAATTTTTCTCTTCCTCCCTCCTTCCTTTAACAACCCCCTCCTCCTCCTCGGTCGGTCTCTTTCGTCAAACCCCGTCTCTTGCAAAATTTTCAGATTCTTCAAATTCTTCAAATCCTTCGTGCGGTTCGTCCCACTGTATATACTGTAACTTATCAATCTTTACCCTCCACCTCAAAAGTCTTTCTCGGTCGCGTCGGACCCGAGCGGATCTCACCTTGCCATTCAATTGAGCAATCGACCACCGAAATCGCCCGTTCGCTTCATTGAAACAACACTGGGATTTTTTTTTTTTGATCTTCCACATCCACACAAGAATCACTCAAAATGCGTGTCACCATGGCTCTCGGAAATGCTGCCCGCACCCCTCTCATCCGCTTCCTCGGTCGCCGTTCCGTCCCTAGTGAGTTCCCAGAGAACCGTTCTCAATGTCGTTAATGGATGGACGCCTAACCTCGTTGTCCTACAGAGTCTCTGGATCACACTCCCCGCCCGCATCCCGCTTCCCCCTCGGGCACCCTCCCCGACTCGTTCGCCGCCTACCGCGCCAAGGCCCAGCAGCATGGTCCTCTGGGCCGTGCCTCGTTCGTTTCCGGTGCCATCGGCCGTAACGCCGGCGCTTCCCTCGGCCCTGTCCAACCCAAGCAAGGCGAATTCTTCGACCGTGATGAGCTCCCCTCGCGCTTCCACCGTCTGCCCTTCACCGAGGCCGAGATCGAGGCCGTTGAGACCGGTGGCGCCAGCCTCTACGCCTGAATGCTGTCCCAGCATTGAGTCGTATGAGCGATGATGCAATGAAGATGGTCTTCACGGGCATGATACATGGAAATCCCCACCCCTGCGGGACGTAGGTCAGGCGCACTGCGGCTCATCTGGCGATGAGTCGCTGTTTGGATCAGTTCCAACTGGCGCGGTCTGATCGTCCCCACCTCTTCTTCCCTTCTTTTTTTTTATTCGCCGTTTCTTTAGTTCTGGCGCTGGTGGTTTTTGGATTTGCTAAGCGGTTCTCTACATGATTCTTGGGGCGCGCTTTTTTTTTTTTGGAGGGTTTTGTTATTAGATGGTTGGCACTGGGTTGCTGCGATCACAAGCACTTGTGTATTGATGGTCATTCCTTCTGGGAGGGCATACTGGACGGCGGTGCTTGGAAAAGTTCGGTCTGTTGCGGATGTATTACTATCAGACAGGACACAACTGGCATAGTCATCGGAATGCATAATATCTACTATAAATAAGTTTTTCTGGGTTGAGAAAAGAACCAGCCAATCATGGCTATAATCGGGGGATGTGATGTAAACCTGGGGAGCTACCTTCAAAACCAGGTTGGAACAGGTGTCGATCACGGCACACGTGCTCTGCATCCAATTAGCCAGTCGGCCACGCTGTCTCAAAGCGCAGCGCCTCCCAGTCCACCGTCCTCTCTCCCCACCCAACCCACTTGGTTCGACAGCTATCTTCATCACTACATCACAATCCATCAGTCAATCCCATTGGGCGATCCAATCGGAGACATGGCTTCCAAGCAAGATGACCCTTTAACCTTTACGGAAGTTGACGAGGTCGGCCATCCGACAGCCACATATATCTATTCCAGATCAAACAGTGGACGATCGACAACAGGACGGATTGATGTATTGGTAGGTGGATCAATTCATTATCTGTCTACAGGGGTGTGCATGGGCTTTCTGACCAGCTTCATCGTGATGTTTATTTCCTATATTATAATCGTTGTTGCTTCTACATTATATAAATGAGGCTTTCACCTTACATAGATGAGACAAATGTTAACATTGCAATAGCATCCTCCCTTCTCAACCTCTTTGTCATGGTCGATTGCTGCACTCCAGAATCTCCTCGTTGAGGTCTTCCTGCCTGCTGGGTACCCGCATAGTGTTAGTGAGGACTATGTCCCGTGAGTCGGTCGTATCTGCACCGGTCTAGTTGAAACTAATGGCTTGTAGGTATCAAATATTTGTTAGTCCTGTCCATGGTTAGGGTTATGGTCGCGGAGCTAACGGCTATTGCCAGGACTCTCTGCAGGCATTCTGCAGCTCAATAGCAGGCCTCCTATCTTCAAGAGCAGTGCTACAAGGTAACCTACTCGAACAATACCCACCATCCATCCTGCTCATTATCCTTCGTGGATTATGCTAACTGTAACAGGCGTCGGAGTCGGCAATGCCAGCGCATCGCCCACATCAGCCTTGCTCCTCCACATTCTGCAAGACACTTCCGGCCGGATCGCAACGATTCTCTTCGCGCACCGTGTGGGCACCGCGCTGGAGCCAGAATGCAAGATGTACCGGCTCGCAGCCGACGTGTTCAACGACCTTGCCATGATCCTGGACTGTCTGTCACCGATGATCCCCGCCGGTAGCTGTCGTGTGGGCGTGCTCAGTACGGCGGGGGTGCTGCGGGCTCTTTGTGGTGTCTCTGGGGGGAGTTCCAAAGCTAGTCTGAGTGCCCATTTTGCGAAATGGGGGAATCTCGCCGAGGTTAATGCTGTATGTTATGTTTCATTGGGGCAAATACTATCCAACTAACGTATACTAGAAAGACTCGTCTCAAGAAACCGTCATCTCGCTGATTGGAATGCTTGTATGAAGCTCCCGTTAACCTAACCCCATATTTATCCAATCAATAGAAGCTGACACTAATGCAAACGCAGGTCGGCTCCCTTGTGGTGTCGCATATCACCAGCTACACCGCAACATGGATCTCCCTGGTCACGCTCCTAACGGTGCACCTGGGCATGAACTACGCCGCCGTACGCGCCGTCCAAATGACAAGTCTTAACAGACAGCGAGCAAACATTGTGTTCTCCACATTGTTGGATTCCGATCTACCCCATGCAGCTTCGAACATAATAGCAGACACAACCCTAGCCCCAAACACAACTACAACTCCAACTCAAGCAAACCACCCCCCGCATTGGAACATCTGCACACCCGCCCAAGCCGCCAAGCAAGAAAGAATCTTCTCACGGGGCAGTATACTAAAATGGACCACAGCCCAAACGGTATCAACCGTTGGAACGTGCCAAATCGGCCTATCATTCCACCAATTCATCACTTCCCACACTGATTACACCTACAGTGTAACAAAAACAAAAAACAGCGCAAGCACAACCTCACTCAAAACACCCCTGCCCCTCCCCACCCTTACAGAAATCTTCAAGCACGAGCCCTACATCCTCTTCTTGAGCCGCAGTAGCAAGCAAAAAAGCAGCAGCAGCTGGCACGCTACCATCCTCCTCAAACCAACAAGCACTACCAAAGATCAGCTCAAAGCGTGGATGCATGCTCTTCTTTGTGCACGGTTACTTTCAATCTCTCCCAGTTTTCCTTCTACATCCACATCTACACAATCAACCCCAGACCCAACCCCAGACCCAGAAGAAACAGAAGAAACAGAAGAAACAAACCCTATCCTAAAAACAATAACCCACACCCTCAACATCCTCAACGAAGACTCCCGCTTCGAAAAGTACCTCTCTGCGTTAGCACACGCAGGATGGGATCTCGACGTCGCGGCTTTGGAGACTCGGTCTGGGAGGAGGGTTTCATCGTCTCTTTCTTTTCCTACTTCTACTTCTACTTCTATGTCTTCTTGATTGGATTGAGATTGAGCTGTAGGCGAGGTATGCGTGGGGTGGGGTGAGATATTATGTACTACTATCTATTCGTTGATATATATCTAGCTAGCTAGGTAGTTGGTTAGTCACTTGTATAGTAAGTAAAGATATCAAGCCATAACTGAGTCAGTATATATGTGCGTATATACGTATAGATATTGATATCAGTATATCAATCAGTCGGATCAGGTTCAATAACTATGCATGTACAGTCGATATGTACCAACTAATAATTGAGATCAGTTTACTGATTATTTAGTCTAATCAAATCAGTATACATGAATGTTCTGCTCAATGTATCCTAGTATCCACTGGATCATAGCATGTATATGACTATCCATACCAGTAAATAGATTCTGTATCAATAGACTGTTCACAGTATAATCCAAAACAGTAACATAGAATATCCAGAACAGTAACATGAATATTCAAAAAGCAACATCAATACCCAAACAGTAACATAGGAAATTCAAACAGTAACATAAAATATCAAAGAGTAAAATGTAAAATCTAGGTAGGTAATGTAACCATATCAGGGTATCTATTGTTCAAGTATATGCCAACACCAAAGGGTGCAGAAGGGTAATAGGTAATAACCAAGCTAAGCGATCCAGATGCAGCCAATCAGTCAACAATCAACAATCACTCGTATCAAAAAAAAAATATAAAAACAATCCATCTATCCATCACTCATGAGCGGAAAGTAAAGTAGTAGACCAGAGTCTGTGTCTACCGGTCGTATCAATCAGAGTCCATGATAAACCATAAGAAAATAAAAGATAAAAAAGACAACGCCATGCAACCTGGCCCAACCCAATCTATCTGGGTATGGACAAGGGAATCAAATGCTCGCTTGCTGGCTCGCTCATTCAATCATTGCAAGAAACGCCCAAAAATGCATCCCAAGAAAAAAAAAAAAAAAAATAACGAAGGGGTAAAAACAAGGCAGAGACGATAAGTGCATCCACTGCTTTCAGTGGATGGTTCATAATGCATAGGGTGAGTGAAGATCATTCAGTCGATAGGCAGAGGTCACTCTTCCAGACCCGCCATTTTCATACTGCCCGAGCTGCCATTGCCCGACCGCTTCTTGAAGCCCAACTTCATTCCCATCTTCTTCCACGGGTTGTCCGTGCGGTTCTTGGGACTGTGCATCAGCTGCATGTTGGGCTCACTGGAAGGCGGCGTCGTGGGCGGCGTCATGGGCTCGCCCACGCTCGTGTGGGACCCGAAGCTGCCCGAGTCGTCGGTCAAGGTGGCCGAGACGGAGTCGCCGCTGGCGCTAGAGACGGGCCCCGACGTGCGGTGCGTCGCCTTGGTCATGGCCGTCATGGCGCTGAGCGAGAAATTGGACCGACTGCCGGTGCCGGCGGGGAAGCTGTGGGCAAAGTTGGCGCCCAGGTCCCGAGAGGACTGAGGGGAGAGGCGGCGGGCCTTGGACTTGGACCGGACGCGTCGGACGGCGTGCTCGTCGAACCCGGATCCCGAGACCACCGACACGCGCTCCTCGACGGTGCAGCACGGTTCCTGCGGGGAGAGCAACGGGGTGGAGGCGGCGTGCGCGTTGAGAAAGGGCAGGAAGATGGACTCCTCCATCAGGTCGTGGACGAGTCGGGTGGCCGTGTCCAAGACGTCGGGGGCCGGCGGGAACGGGCAGTGGGCGTGTCGGAGGATGTGCTCGCGGACCTCACTGGACACGTTGATCTCGCGGGGGGCACCCGGGAGAATGTAGGCGGTCAGCAGGCGCTTCCAGAGCATGCGCACGCGCTGGCATTGGGGCGAATCGGCGGGGACGGGCGAGGGCAGGAGCGGGTGGGAGAGTTCAGCGTAGGCTTCCCGGTACCGCTTGGCCTCCAAGGTGAATTCGAGGGTCTCGAGGCAGTGATTTTGAGAGAGGTAGGCCATGAAGGCACTGAGGGTGTAAGGGGCGGGGGCGGAATTTGCGAGGACCTCGTCCAACGTCGGTCGCATGGGACCAAAGACGCCTGGGGTGGCCGCGAGGCTCAGCGGCCGCGAGTGGGCGGGGTCCATATCCCCGTCGGAGTCGCTATCCGAAGAGGAGGTGGTGGGGGATAGTTCGGGGGTGGAGGTTGGGGTGTGGTTCCAGAAGAGTAACGGTGGGTGCAAAGCCTTCTTCCTGAGCATTGCGTAGAGGGTGCGCCGGTTGTTTCGACGGCGAGAGGGACACCGTTGCACCCCAGATGGTCCCGGATGCCGAGACACTGCGAGGGGGGAAGAAGAGGTTTTGAGATGAGAAAAACAGCCCTCCGCTGAGTGCGGAGGTTAAGAAAGGAATTCCGAGCGATGTTGGGGCGGAATGGTGCGAGGAGATATGCTGGTGGTGAGTGAGAAACCCCGCTCCGATCGGGTTTGGGTGCGGACGGATGGGCAGGCGTAACGAGGGAAATTGGTCGGTTGAGGAGAGTTGAACTTTCAGAAGGTAAATTCCAGAAGGATAGGAAGATCTCAATGAATGAAGAAGAAAAAGAGATCTATCTGGTCGGACAAAAAAAGAGGAACGAGTCGGGTCAGTGTGGCCTGAAGGGGTTTAAGAGAAGGAAGGTTCGAAGAGATCAACCAGGAATAATGATAATAATAATAAAATGGAAATCATCAATGAAATAGAATAAGAATAAAATCAAATCAAATCAAACAAAAAATCACACTTCTAGACGAGTCAGGCAAAGAAAGGGTGGGAGCGGAGCAGAGGGGGGCGAGTGGGAAAGAGGAATACTAATAATAATCAACGACCAGACGGACGAGCAAGATGACGCCAGGGAAATGAAGAGCAGAGAACGGGGCGCTTCTCTGGTAATCTTGACAACCAACGAGAAGCGCCAGAGGGTGGGGAGGGGTTGCTGCGATGATGATCAGGCCCTGGGAGGTTCCCAAAACCTGCACGGAAGCGTCGAAGGAGGAATTGAAAGAGAAGTGGAGACGGCACTAGAAGGAATGAAGAGTGGATTGGAGAGAGAAGAAGTGGAGACAGGAACAAACCCAGAGGGGAAAGACTCTTGACCACGGGATTGAGACTTCCCGGTCGATCAGAAATAAAAAGAAAAATCCAGATAAGAATGTACAGAATCACATACTTCAGGAGGGAGTAAGGAGAAAGATAAATCCCGCAGTGAATCCTCCATTATATGTGTCATATAAGACATCATTTCTTGACATACGATGTCTATCACCTGATATTTTGCTTTCTACAGAGTATTTCTCTTCTTGAATACGACTCTGTAGAATGATGAAATAATCAGTACCATGAATATGATCGATATCTCAAATGTAATAGATATAATAATATAAAAATAAAAATAAATAATAAAATATCAAAGTCAATAATACATAATACAAAATCAATCAAATGTCCCACCACTGTGGCAAGCCAAGGTTGGGCAACTGCTTGTCAAGCTCCAGTGCCACTCCCACCTGGATCGAAGAAGAATCGGATGATCACTCAGAACAGAAGAATCGGCCGAACGATGCAACTCCTCCAGACGAACAGATTTCTTTGTCCGTGTGCGCCTAACCGTGCATTTCCCCAGAAGATATGTTTGCTTTTCCTGTCTCTTCGGTTTCTTTGGGCAACTAGGGGAGGTTACCCAGGAGGTACTAGTCGAGACTAGTCGACAAGTGACCGAGGACCCAGTGGATCAGGATCCAATCCCAAGCACAGGAAGAATGCAACCGATCTCATAGGTGGGTGGGCAACAGAGGCAGGCGTTGTCAGTGGAGACCAGGCTGGATCTGCAAGGATGCCAAGAGAGGTCAAGGCTGTGCAAGTCTCCACTCTTCGTAGGCAGAGATTTGATCCTTCTCTTGGATTATTTGAATAATTCATTCGTACTCAGAGTCGATGGGTGAAGATTCCATACGAAGAACCATCCTCCTGAGAATGAACCAAGAAATGATAATGATATTAACAAGAATGATAATAAGAATCAGAATCATAAGGAGAAAATACGAGGTGCGTCGTACGTAACAAATTACGATGGATGGCGTGGTATCCCCTGTAGGCAGTTCTTTTCTTTTTCCACTTGCGATCCCCAATTTTATCTGCAAGGGCTGCAGTAGTCAGTGGACAGGATCATGATATGATCATGATCAGGATCGTAGGGATTCATCATCATACTGTTTCCGGATGATTTGTCAAAATATAATCAAAGAAAAATAATAGTCATCATAATAATAAGTGGGGTTTCCAGAATATCAAGGAAGGCGGGAAGAATTTTCAAAGAATCATTCATTCTGTGGTCGGGTTCCATCCAGCTTAGTAATAATATCATTAAGATAATCTGAATGATAATAATAATATCCATAATGATAATGATTGACTACGTGTCGAGATCCATCAATTCAGAGATACTACGTGATCCGTACCATGTCATGAATACAGCTCCTGTTCCGATCCTTGTGCAACCCAAGCCGTCCGGAATGAGCCATATATTGGCATCGTCTCCCTATCGGTCTCCCTATCGATCCTCCTGCTGTCCTCCCTCGCTGGAAAAATCCTGGGGGAAGCACGTAACACGACAGGCGAAGACTCGAGGGAGGCGTCCCAGATCCACTTTCCTCCCCCTGTCAATATATTCTTCATTATGATTGCTGGGATGCGTGCGATGCAGGCGGCAAATTTATCAACGTCATAGCTGGTAGCTCAGGTTTCTTCTGCCATGTCGGAGTTGGATTGAGTCTGGTTCTGGTTCCGGTACCTGAATCTGCAGATCAACCAACGATCAAGTATCAATGCTCTCTCTATCAATGGTGGACTTTCTCCTCCAGATCGAGGAGAGAAGAGGGTGGACATTCTACTCCGTACCACTCGCCTCATCCTTCTTGATCGAGAGGATGGCAAAATGTGGCTTGAACCCACGCGCCAATTGACAAATATCGAACAAATAGTTAATGAATCCAGCCGCAGGATTCAAGTCCCAAAAATAACAACCCGAGTTACAGAGTACAGAATACATCCGGGCATAAGCGCCAGCACATTCTAGAACCGAAATGGAAGCTTCTCTCTACCCGACAAAGGATGATCGGAAGGCATTACACAACCTGATAAAGATCAGATCAGATCATTCCGGCCGATGAGGTGATATAGTCCAGAGTATAATATAGGATCGTCTCACTTGCCACTCTACCGGTCGGCGAGGACCCTGTTCTTCCCGAGCCGATTCAATCTCACCGAAATAAATCAATTCAAATAATATAACGAAGGAAAAAAAAAAAATTCTTCAAGTCACACAGCATGATCGAGTCCAGTCCATGCACGCCCAAGTGTCCACTGCACATCCACACCGAGATATCGATTGAGTGATCGATCGTCGGGCACGTCCTATCCCGTGGCCTTTCATTATCTATCTCCACCCGATGCCCTGATAACCGACCACTTCCTAGAATTTTCGGGAATGGTGTCACTGACTTTCGGCCGGGACTGTCAGGGATCGGGTGATGTTTCATCGATTGATAACATGTTTCCATTGTCCTCCTATATAGTTTATACTCTATACTATAAAATAGGTGCCCAACCAGCCATTGGACCACGAGTTACAAAGACACCACCCTACTACCTAGTACTCAGTACCCAGAAGAAAACAGTACAGACACAACGGCAAAGCAGACCCACGTGTCATACATACATAGTCCAAATAGAAAGCCAACCGCCGACAGCCATCGGCCACGTTCATCCAACAACCCAACTCCTTGACCGTCTACGGAAGAGGATTGCATAAGATATACCACGCACTGCAAATAACACACTTAGGCGCGCGCCCGCGCAACCCCTAGGCAAGTCGATCCGAAACCACCGGAGCAACATCAACAAAGAAAGAAAGCCAGCAAGATCCACAATTTTTCCGTCCTTGGCAAGGCTTTGGCGCCCTTCCGTGCAACAGGCCAGGATGTCTAGCTCGAACTGGACCTCGACCTTAGGTTTCGACCGGATGAGCCGTACTCCGTAGAGTGAGTGAGTGATCTGTGCGTACAGCACCGGGGAGGAAAAAAACAACGCCAAATCCATCTATTCTCTTGGCAATGGAACCTAACGCAACGCAACGCAACACAACCATGAGGGTGTGGGTGCTCGCCATCATAACTCTATCCCACTCCTCCTAACTAGGAGTACTCTAGTCTACTCCATCCATAGTAAGTAAACAAGATCCACACACAGCATACCCTCCCTCCGTCCCTCCCCCCTCCCCCTCCGGAGAGTAGTGTACTCCGTCGTGTAGCGTAGTAGTGCAATCCACTCCGTCCTCAGTGAGCAACTCAAAGTGGATACGCCAGCAAACGAATCAATCACATCAAGCTCACCACCGACGATACCCGGGCTATTATCGGACTATCGTGCACTAGTAGAAGACCGGTCTTTTGTCCCGGTCGTTTCCAAGTTATGCGCCCGCTTTCTGTTCTAGACTCTGACTGTGGGGATCTTCCCTTGGCCCACACACACACACTCAGTCACTCACGCGCCTCCACAGGGACGGACTCAGGGGATGATGCTCCTCTTCCTGGTTCTAGAGGGTTAGTTGGGCTAGGTAGGGTCAGACTCAGACTCAGCCGCTCGAGTGGAGGAAGAGTCTGTCAGAGACTGTCAGGCGGAGGTCGCCTACGATGGTGGGTTTGTTAATCATATTATCCTATGCTTTCTTATATTATGATACTATATCATATCGCATCACATCATACCCATTGTAGATATTAAATCCACATATACGAGTATATCAAACGGCCAGACATGCCCAAGTCAAAGTAAAAGCAGGTAAAACTCTGACAACCATGTGATGCTATCAAATAATCTTGATTCTGACAACTATAAAAAGACACTCCACTGTAAACAGTGGGACTGTCATCCATCCTCATCCTCCAGCCTCGTCCGAAACAGCGATCAATCACACACCCAACACTTCCTTCCGCAGCGCCCTCGCAAACAAGGCTCCATTCGTTCGTACTTAGTTTGCTCACTAAGCTACTAACAGTGTGTATCTCCTGATCGACCGTTTCACTTTAGCCGGTAGTGGCAAGTCAATCCCCTCCAGTTGTATTCTCTTATTCCGTACATAGAAGGAACCCACAGTAGTCCTCCCCAGTAGCCCTCCCCAGTAAGCCTAACCGTAGTAGTAGCTGACTGTGATAATCCTAGGTACTAGGCAAACAAACCGGTTAACTAACCCCGCCTATACAAATGACGACATCATAGCATACATTTATCATTTCATCTACCAAGTATCTCAAATCTCAACAGGGTATTGTCTGGTCGGTGGACAGTGCGAGAATGCACAAACAGACACAAACGGGATGAAGACTGTATTATAGCTTGCTGGCGCCAAGATGACCAGGGCTGTCCCCGTCCCTGGCTCTGAGTCTGCAGAACATGGTAGGACCTCTTATGCAGTTGGTTATACTTTATACTTTGTACAATGATTGTTTGATTTTATATACAGGGTAGGTAATATGTACACCTTGCTGAGTAGTACATGGTAGACTACCCTATACAAAATGGCATATCTACTACGTAGTACTCACGGCTACTCCCCATAGATGCTGGGTACTTAGCTATACTTATTCCCTGCAAAGTACATACCACAAGACAGCAAGACAGCAATACATAAAAAAGAAATGAAGAATATGAATGAAGAATGAGAAGAAAGCCAAGCCAAGACACCCCATAGCTATAACCCCTCCAAATACTCCTCCGACGAACCAAGTGACCGTGGAGTACCTACCAGAGCTACTACCAAGGTAGGTATAATGTCAACTTCCCCTGCGTCTTTAGCGCCCCTTTTCCACCCATCGCTTAGACCACAGTCTAACTAGCTATTCTTCTTTTGAATTAAGCTTTGGGGAGATTGGGTTTTGTCAGTTGGGTTGTCACTTTTAAGTCTTGTGTATAAATATGAGTTTATACATGTGTGTGTGTGTGTGTGTGTGTGTCCTGATGTAGAAGTTTAAGTCACTACCTCATATTCCGTAGTGGTGCTTTCATTCTACATCTACACCATGTGTTCCTCCATCGTGAGAAAGAAAAGAAAAGATATAATCACTGAGTGCTTACCTACCTACGGCTACGTGCTCTATATCTACGTAGTCAGGTGGTAGTTACCACCGAGAGTACCAGGTATTAAGAATCAGGACTGATAACTACTCATTCCGTGGTAGTAAGCTGTGGGTGGTAGGTAGTACTGTATGTGAGACCAGGAGTCACCAGGGCAGACGTACAAGTCTAGACAGACAGTGCAAACAGTACCAAGACAACAAGTACCTCATGTGCTAACTGCCACATGATTTCGATAAACCCAAGTGATATACAAGACAGACATGATCATGTCAGACATGACTTTCTCCCGGATGTGATATCGCAATGAGCAGAAGAGGGGTAGGTTTTACTGTTTATAGTCCATGCTGATTTTTGAACGGTGTATACATTACGCTGTCAACTCATTATTTTTACATGAATTACTCGAATTGTGAAAGATCTCGTCTATTGATTACATATAAACATCGCCGGCTAGGTTGAACGAAACCAGGCGTGCTCTGTATAATTTACGCCATTCATTGATGTGCTTGAACCTATCGGTCATTGGCACATTCAATCCAAGATGCAAATGCAACAGAAGGAAAGCAAAGAAAAAGGAAAAAAGAAAAAACGAAGAAAAAACGAAGAACTGTCAGGGGAAATAATAGATAGAAATAAAGATAAAAAAAAATCAAGCTGAGAAAAAAGGCATCGAAGAAATGCTATCTGAAACCCATAAACAACCCGCTGCTAAACACATGTAAACAGAACAGGCAAACACTAGATTCAACCGGCAAAACGGAGCGTATATGAAACATTGTCTCTGTCGAGGCCCTGCGCCTGTCGACATCCTGCATCGGTCCGCGACAATCAAAGTCAGAACACACGTGTGCCAACCGGGAGTCTCAGTGGCGAGAAGTAAGGGGATCGGAGGCTGTATTCTGTGGATATCCGACGTCAAACCACCCAGACATGCGAGTCCAGCCCATGAGACACGGTTCCACAGCAGATAAGACACAGGCGGCAGGGTGAAAGAAACCTGCAAAGGTCATGTGCCATCATGTACCAACGGCTAAGCATGTTCCATGAAGCCCGTAAAAGACTCTTGACAGGACAGGTCGTCGTTTCAATCTGCCCGGAGACACATCTCCACAAACGCCAATGTTCCACACAAAGGACCAAATATTGTCGAGAGAATGGGTGTAGAAAATAGGATAATCGAGCCGATAGATCATAACCATGACCATGCAATCAAACGAGGCGAGAAGAAAATCTAGTATTAAATGGCTCATGCCGGGATGCAGGTTCAAGTGAGAAGCAGAGGGCAAAAAAAACAGAAAGTGAAAAATTCAAGTTCGCCGTTCCGACCGTAGCACCATGAAAGAGTGAGAGATGACGAGTGTGATGTGGTGAGAAGTATAGGTATGGGGACATTAAGTGGGGGCCTTTCTCAGTGAACACTGATCCCATTCCGCGTCGGGCTTGCGTTTGAACTAGGTGACAGCGGAGGTGGCCGGTGACACCGTTGCCAACTACAGACCGTCAAACAGACAGAATTCCAGGGGTAAGACCCTGTCCTACCGCCTCATCGGTCCGTAGCATCCGCAAAGCCAGAAGCCCAATCCAAGAAATAACAGGAGACCCAGGTGCCAAGTAGATTGGCATGTCACATTTCAACACTCCCCAAAAGGTGATGACGAGAACAAAAGAAAGGAAGTTGGAAGCCAACGTGACCAAGATTACGTAGAATTACAAGACTCAATGCTCAGCCTGGTGTCAACCTGGACGCTAGGATGAGCAAGAAGCCAGGGCACTCGGGCGTCGTCAAGAGGGTCACCTACCGCAGCAGAGGGCCTTCATCACTTTCTGGACGAGAGTGGGCTGCGGCTCATTGTTCCCCTGCGGGCCCTGGGCTTGCTGGTTGGCCTTGTTCGGATTGGCGGGACTCCCCATGTGACCCGAGATGTTCGCGTTCGAGTTCTGGAACTGGGCCTGTGTTGACGCGGCCGGCGTCGCTGCTTCCATCCCCCCGCTCTGTCGCTTCTGTGGCATCCCGCCTGAGACGTTTGGCCGCTCGCGCGCCTTCCCCGCTCCGGGCTTCGCCGGAGAAGGGGGCGGGGGCTGCGCGGCGTTTAAACGAGCCTCCGTCACACCGGGCCTCTGACTCATCCGGAGTTGCTGCGCATGGAGCTCCCGGGCAGAGGAGTTTGGGAGGGCATTGTGATGCTGCTGCGACGAGTACGACTTGTATTCCCATCCCCGGCCGTTGTTCAGTTTCATCCAGTCGTATTCGCCGTCTTCAACCTCGCCTGAACTCTTGAGGGCCTGCGAGAGCAGGTCCTTGAGGTAGTCGTAGTCTGGGGTATCTTCGAAACCGAGGTTGCGGACATAAGTCAGGTATTTGGTGAATTCTTCTATGCCTAGTTGATTAGTGCTGCCTGAAACTACCAGTTCGGATGGAGCGGGGTGTGAAATACCTGGGTATCCCTCGCACAGATCTTTGATGGCAGTCGTCTGCTTCTTCTCTCCAATCTTTTCGTATTTTTGCTTGTTGGTGGCGGCTTTGAGTCCTTGCCACGGAAGGCCTCCCCGTAGGAAGTAGAGGAACACGTGCCCCAGAGCCTCCAAGTCGTCCCTTCGCGACTGTTCCCGTCCCAGATGGGTGTTGATACTCATGTAGCGCGCTGTACCGGACAGCGACTTCCGCTCGCGGTAGGGGATATGCTGCTTGGTCTTGGGGTCACGGTATTGCTTGGCCATGCCGAAATCGACCACGTGGATTACATTGGTGGATTTGGTGTTGGGACGGCCGATGAGGAAGTTGTCGGGCTTGATATCACGGTAGATGAGATTCTTCTCGTGGATCGTCTGGACTCGGGAAAGCTACAGGTATGTTAGAGAGCGAAAAACCAAGATACAATGGGAGGATTCTCACCATCTGCTTGGCGACCATGACGACAGTCTTGACCGAGAACCTCCGGTTGCAGTGGTCAAAGAGGTCCTCAAGACTCGGGCCCAGGAGATCAATGACCAGGATGTTGTGCAAGCCCTCCTGACCAAAGTAGTAGACATTGGGAATCCCAGGACACCCGACTAAGATCTTATAGGTCCGATATTCATCGCGAAGTTGCGGGGCATCACTCTTCCTCGGTTCCTACTTCCGTTAATATCGCCCATGGCCACAATCATTGGGGTCAGGCCAACGCACAAATTTAATAGCAACCTGCTGATTGTTCAAGAGGTTCGTTCCCTCGAAGATGACACCGAACGATCCCTCTCCGATTTTCTTTCCCACTCGGTAGTGGACACCCACCACGTTGGAGGATGAAGAAGCCATGGTCGCAAGACGAGAGGCAGGGGTTGATCAGTCAGGTTTTTGAATAATAAGACAATTGAATCGGGCAACTCGATCAACGGCTTCGCGCGTGCAAGGCTAGCCTAGGAAGGTGGGCACGGTCAGCGAGGAGAACTATGGGCGGGGGGTAGATGGTTCGATTCGAGTTCGGAGAGTCTCACAGAAGGCTGCTGGATTACCAGGGGAGACCATTCATTCACAAAACCAATATTTTCCAGGGTCAAGGTGCGGGAAGAGCGATCGGAACGGAGCCTGCGGGCGGCAAACTAGTGTTGTCGCACAGGTCCGATTGAGATATCGAGTAGCCTTGAGAGGGGGGGAGTTGGAAATCGTCGACAGAGCGAGTTCTTCCGGGTACAGACAGTCGGGGGCTGCAGGCTGACAGATTCGAGGGAACACCGGTGTCAAGGAGGTGGAAGACGGATCCGAAGGGTTGAGTTTTGGGACAGGAAGGGTGATCAGGTATGAGAGAAATTCCAGAGAAAAGAAAAAAGAAGAAAGTAAAGGGGGGAGAGGAAGAAAAAGGAAAAGCTTGCACCCAGGTGCTAACCAACTGCGTGGCAGTACGATCGAACGCACTGAGCAGCAGCGGTTTGAATTGAGACGGGGGGACCAAGAAGGGAGGGAGAGGGGGATGGGGGAGAAGGAAAGGAAAGGGAAAAATGGGGGTGATGGATGGAGAAGAGGAAGGCGGATGATGAGTGGGTAATCAGGTAGTCTAGTCAGGAATACACCCTAACAACAATGAACCTCTGAATGACGAGTGAGAAAAAAGGGAATAATGAGGCGGAGAGAGAGAAGGGAAAAAAACTGGATGGATCTGAAAGGGAGAAGAGCGAGAGGGAGAGAGAGAGAGGGAGAGACGAGGGAAAGGGAAGAGATTGGATGATGATTCCCGAAAGGAAAAGGGTCGACGGGCTCTTGTCACTGGTCGGCTCCGTATTCTAGGCTTAGCCGGACTACTAACTAGTAGTGGCAGTAGACTTCCCTCCGTCTTCCCGTTCTCAACCGTACTGGATGTTATACTCGAGTTATAGATATGGTTTGGATATTGACATCGATCTTTTACTGATTATGTATGCCATGACATTTCATCGATTCAATCATGCCCAAATTATCTGGTCGACCACCATCTCCAGTTCCAGACTCCAGGCGCATCCCGTCATCCTCAACGGTACGGTAAGTTTGGTATCGACTCGGTATTGCATTGTGGGTATAGTATACCACGGCTCATTATTACTATGGGACACTGCCTTTCTGGCCCGTTTGGATTCCGTATTAATTTGATGGTTTTATTATTAGCAGTATTGATACGGGATCATTTATTATGATCAGGAGACCAGCCAGAGCCACCACATATCAGCAGGATCAAAATCAAGTAAAATCGTCACCATATCAAGGAATACCATCTCTTCTCCTCTCCCATCTCACATCTCAATCGTCCAACATCGATCAATTGTAGATTCCCGTCGGATTTACCAAAGGTCCAAAACAAGAAACAACAAAACAAAACTTAAAAAGAGACCGGAAATCTGGATTCCGCCGTCCACAGGGACGCTTTTACCTCCCTGGCTTTAGCGGCGCCTCCTTAGCGCCGGAGCTGTTAAGCGGCAAGTTTAAGGCGGCCCTGTGGGTTGCGAGGTGGCTGTACTGAATGTTTTTTCAAATTGGTGTTCAAAGAAGCCAATCTTGAGTCTGGAGAGATACCGCCGTGGATATCACAATGTGTAAGGGATCACCATCACACCGATGCCGCTCAGAAGATCGTATCGTGTTACTACGGTTACTCGAGGGCATCATTTCTGCCTTTGTCGGTTTCAATAGAACCGACTCCTAATGACGGGGAGGGTGCGCTGCCCCCTGTGGTTTCTATTATTGGCCTGAACGAGCCACAGGTAAGTTTGGTCTGGTCTTGTATGGTAATTAACAACCCTATCTATCAGAGTGGATCGGGGTATCCGGTACGCGGAGTACTCTTATACTCTAGACTATACTCCGTAGAGAGGTACGGGAGGAAAGGCCGGGGCAAGACTCATGAGGCCTCCGTATCTTACAATTCAAAGCCCCATAGGAAATACCAGTTTCCAGCCGATGCCCTGAACGGTATCGTAGATTACTAGACATACTCCAGCCTATACCTAGGTAGAAAGACCGACAGGGGAGCCAATCCAGCCGAGCGATGATTTGCGCTCTGCAAGCTCCTCCATGATTCCCTTCTACCAATGACCACCGTCCGTCTTAGCTGTCAATCCAGCGGCTAAAAAAACTACGCCCAATGCTGGCGATGGATTCCGTCTTGCCGGCGGTGTGTACCCCAGTTCTGTGACATGTGCCATCCATCGTCTGAGAGCGCGTCCAATTGACTGTAATGACTCTGTAAGATACTACGCGGTATGTCGTGACAATAATAATTGAATCAATACTCCGTAATAATAATGATCAAGGCAACTGTCATATTAGCTATCACTCAACAAGCTACCACTCAACAGGGGTGGAGGGAGGTATCAACCTTTCCATCCTATCGATTGGTCGATCGCGGACCGTTGATGGCGGCGATTTCAGGGGAAGCTGCCGCCCCATCGATAGTGACACTACCTTGCACTACCAGAGGTAGCCGAGATGCGGCTTCGGTCGTTCGGGCACTCTTGTGTGGATGTTTCGGTCGAGTACTCCGTGAAGTAAAGCTAAGCAAGACTCCTCTGGAGGTCAAAGTTTAAACCTCGAGGAGGGGTATGCATCGTACCACTCACTGATTGATAATAGTACTGCAGCTGGTCAAGTCATGTCGTGTTGAGCCTTTTGAGTGGTCAATTGGGCAGCGTTAGTCCTACATAAGTACTCCGTAGTGGCAGCTGGGAAGAGGAAGGCTGTGGGTTGTCACTTTGGTGTGCGTTCCCCGCGACAACAGGGTTTTCTGTCGTCCAACGTGGCGAGAGTTTGGCCTATGCTTAGATGTGACTTGAACTTTGCTGCTCGTCACACACGGGCTGTCTTGGTTGTCACATGAGCTCGAGGTACTCTCTTTTAGAGAACGCTTTAACATTTCATCCTTTTGAATCAACAACCTCAGACCCGGTCCTATACACCTACATCCATCCATCTTACATCAACTGGTCCCTTAACTCAGTTGGTTAGAGTGTGGAGCTAATAACTCCAAAGTCGTGAGTTCGAGCCTCACAGGGACCACATCTTTTTTGCTTTTTTATTTTCTTTACAACTACGGATAGTTGTTCGGCGATTAGCTGATTAGATATTTTTTAGGTTATCTCGGTAGATGTCGGAGTCACAAAGCTGACCGGCGCAAAAGAAAAGGCGGTGGAAAGCAAGTCATCCAATAAGCAATGGTGAACTCCAAGTTACCGCCCTCCGCCTTGGGTGATAAACGCTATGGATGATGAGAAGCTTGATCATCTACTTGCCCTAATGCACTGCAGGTGGGTTGTTACATGGTAATAGGTAAAAGGTAATATAGTAATCTGTACCTGGCAGACGTGGCTGGCGCCCGTGGCACGTCATGTCATCAGCAAAAAGTAAAAACAAACAGTAACCAGCACTATATCAGTATCGGTGTTTAATTGGTTTCCCCAGAGGGAAGAATAGAACATGTACTCTGTAAAGAACAGGTGGATAATCCATGAAATGGGCAAAAAAGAAGTGGTCCCTGTGAGGCTCGAACTCACGACTTTGGAGTTATTAGCTCCACACTCTAACCAACTGAGTTAAGGGACCAGTTGTTGAAAGATGTGAGTTTCTTTTGTTACATGACTGGAAATGTATTCACCCCTAACATTTTTGGTGCATGAGTACTTGCTACATGTATGCCAACATACAAGGTTTGTATTGCCAACACATAGCCTATTGTACTAATGAATTAGCGTAATGCCTCTAAATACTGTAATCCATCCCAAGTGACATTTGTGCGCGATTGTTGACTTCCTACATAACGTAGGTGGTGGTTTTGTGGTTTACGGCTTGGAGATATATATACATTCGCACCGTTGAGCGGCGCCAGATAAATGGTCACCACACAGCCAAGTAGATGTCCAACTTTAAAGCCAGGCGAAATTCAGTATCCTTGTGTAGTAATTCAGTATTCCTGATTAAAAAATAAGACACACAGAAATACAACACAAAAAAGTAGCAAAATGTATGACAGTACCAGACACCAAACTATACATATACAATGGGAATCAGCGCAAAAGCAGAATACTTGTGCCGAGTATGCCACTCCCATTTCATTTTGAAAGACCTGCGCAACTGGATCGATCATCGCTACTACCGCTGCCGCAGCTTCCGAGTCGAAGGTCAAGACCCAGGCCATCGAGTGTCGCTATTTCGACAGTGAAGGTACATACATTATCCCGTGCGACGGCCGCTCTTCATATGCCGTGGGCCAGCGGGCAGATATGTGAGACAATCCGACGCACTACCCAGCAGCACTACAACATAGAGAAGTACGGGTAGAATTTGGAAGAAACACATCTATGTCCCGACTGTAGCGAGTCTACCGGCAGTAGCCGTCAATTGATTTCAGCACATGTATATAGTAACGCCTCATAGCTGCTCCTCTTTAACATCTTCAGCCTCGCTTCCAAGTTCATTGGCGACAAGATCTGGATCGCCGTCTTCGTCGTCATCGTCCTCACCCTGTCCGTCATCATCGTCGTCATCTTCCTCGCTGCTGGAGCCGCTGCCGTCGGTGTCGGTTTCACTCCCAGGATCATAGTCCTCCTCGTCTTCGTCCTCCTGGTCCTCGAGCTCGCGCTGCGCCTTCTGCAACTCGCTCTCTTCTTCTTCTGCGGCGGCGGCGCCCTCCGTTTTGACCGCTTCATCGTCCGCCTTGTTGGGGTTAACGTTATAGCGCTTGGCGCGGCGTGCCTCTGCGAGACTGGCGTCCTGCAGGCCGTGTTTTTTGATATACTCGTCGATGCCGCTGAAGTTGGCCTGGTCGATCATGGAGAACTCGAACTCTAGCGGTTCGTCGCCCGTGAGCGGGCGGGCCATGATGTTTAGGTTGAATGTCCGTTGCAGCACAGAGGTGTATGATATCGAATCAACGGTTTCAAAGGCAAAGAAGAGCAGTGGCTTCTTGAACCCGAACATGATCCCTGTCGGCAGAAGGAACAAATACCCTGGTCGATTCAGTTAGTCAATCCTACCCAAGCACATGGAATGGCAAGCCTACCTTCTTTACTGCCACGGAAGGCCTTGACATGGAAGGCCTTTTCTCCCTTTCGATGCGCCTCGGGCATGGCGCTGACGAACTCCGCCTCGTCCGGACGCACGACCTTCGTCTGCGACAGATGGTCGTCCAGTATCTGTCGCACTAGCTTCTCCGCCGTCTCGCCTTCGCCGATTCCAATCTGCTGCCCGGAGCCTGTAAACGCCGCCTTGGCGGGGCCGTCGTTGACCGTGAACACCATGCATTCCGGAGCGAGTTCCCCCTGCGGAGGCGTGTTGATACCGTCGCCGTACTGCGGGATGATACAGAAATTGAACTGTCGCTGATTCTTCTCAGGCACAGGGAGACACACTACATGTTCTGATTGGGACGAAAACGAACAACACCGTCAGTGACCATTACATGGCGACCAACCAAAGAAGGGAGAACAGCCAGTGAAAAAGGTGCAAACTCACGAATCTTATGCATCGGAATCCCAAATTCCACCTCCTTCGAAGCCTGATTCCTAGCGCGGAGAATCCCGCTCCCGGCGGTAATCTCCAGCGTCAGCTTCTTGCGCTGCGGAATCGCGAACGACACATCCTGCATGTAGAACTGTAGCGGCGCCGACGACTTGACATCGACGCTGGACTGAGCCGTCCCCGTAACGTCTCCATTCTGCAGCTTTCGCTTCTTCGCGGCGGGACTATCGGTGGCGGCGGCTGCCTCGACGGCGGGCTGAACGATGACGGGCGCACTCGCTGTCCTGGCCTGCAGGCTGGAGGTGTATCGCGCAATGTCTTCGAAAAGCGGTTTATACTGTGGGGTGGCGCCTGTAGTGCGGGAGAAAGAAAGTTAGGTCAGTGCCGTTCTCTTATCTCCCCGTCGCGATTTTGAAGGGTTGTTCCGGTGGGTATACGCACCGATCGCATCGTAGACTCGTTTCTTCAGGTTCGGCTCCGCGGCGAAGGCGTCTTCAATGGAGGGGATGACGGTGTTGGGAACATGGCGGCGGTTCGCAGCGGATGAATTGATCGTGGCAAATGCCATGCTGAGATTATTGGGAGAAAGCCAACTCGAGACAATTGAGTAGAGAAATGGGGGACCTAAAGAGAATAGAAACCCCCGAGTAGGATGATGGGAGGGGAATGGAGGAAGGTGGAAGGAGGAAAATCTGGGGTGCGGGAACTGATCGGATGGGATGGGACTTTGCGCAGCTCGCCTGGCAGTGTTGAAAAATCCAATCTCTGAGATATATAATAAACAATGACTAGTATTGGAGGATCAATGCCTTAAATGCACTCTCTAATTCGCCTACACAGTATTACATAGGCGCAGGCGCCTAAATCCAAGGAATGAAACCCTCCAACTCGAAGTGCAGCCCACACAATTCTGGAAATAATTCTTATTGATCTTATCGATCTTAATACAGTCATGATCTATGCTACAGGGATACAATTGTATACAGAAAAAAAAAGAAAACAAACATCGCGGAACAAATTCAAATGAAAAGTTGGCTCGAACCCATTTCCCCAGCACCGCAACCAGGTGCTAACCTACGCGGACTTGCGCTCCTGTAGGAACTTCTCGACAAACCCAGCCGTCTGGTCATCCATGATCAGATTCCCATTGGCATCCTTCCTCGCAGCCAGGCGGGCCTGTTTCTTAGCCCGGATCATAGCCATGAGCTCTCCCCTGGGCGTCAACAAAGACCTGCTCTGAAGATATTCCTTTCTGTAGTCCTCCATCTTCTTCGCCTCCACGTATTCGGGGTCGTGCCTCGTGCGGTATTTCGAGAACTTGTTGCGGAGCTCGTCCAGGACGCTGGGCGGGAACGGGGCGCTGTGCAGCGACGGGAGCCAACTCGGCGTCTCGACCTCCATGCGGAGCGTGTCGCTCTCCTCGTCCTTGAATTTCGGTGCCTCGCTGCGGGGCCAGGGGATCTCGATGTTCTCTCCTGCGATGTACCGGGTGTGTCGGGGGGTCTCGGTTCCCAGTTCTCGCTCCAGGAAGGGTTCTCCGCCGTAGACGTGCTCGACCAGGACATCGCGTGTTTGGCCCGTGGCGGGGTCGTCGAGGGCGACGACGAGTCTGACGTTGTCCATGGGAATCGGGAGGTTCATCGTGTTATAGGGTTTGTTGTTGCCGTGTTGTTCGTTGAGCCATTTGGGGAAATGCACATCTGTCTGTAGACGTAAAGCTGTCAGTTAAAACCCACCAGGTAGTATTCACGGGAACCGCAATTTCGGAAAACGCACCATATTGACATCCTTGACCATGACAGTCTCATTGGTAGCATCAACCCGGACCACCTCGTTGATCTTACCCTGGTCCCTGCCCTTGATGATACACACCCGGTCTCCGGCAGCGATGTTGATATATTTCCGGCGGAGGTGCTTAGGGATAACCGGCGGGTTCAGCGCCTGCGGGCTGAGGGCACCGAACTGTTTCCCATCGAAACCGGCATCACGCTGAGGGGCGAGGGGCCCTCGCATCCAGTCCTCACGGCGTCGCTGTCTCTCGGCGCGGACGTTGTCCAGTTCCAACCGGTTGTAGGCAAACCGCTGTCTGAGGGAGTCTTTGAGATCTTCACGCTCGGCATTCTTGGAGGCCCGGATCGCCTTCCGTTGGGCTTGATTCCGAGCCAGAGCCGTCCGTCGAATGACTTTCTGCATTTTGAACCACGCGCGTGCCGACAATGGCTTGACGATGTCGCAAGATTTGGTCCCTTCCAGTCCGTCATGGATGCTCGGGAGGGAAAATTGCGGCCGGAGTCACGTGCTGGCTTTGCGCCCGTGAGCCAATCAGAGGCTGTTCTGACTCTCCTACATTCTCCAGGCAAGACCAGCATTATGCTGCGTCCTAGACCAAGTTACGTTTTTGGTTTGAGCTTAAGAATACAATATGGTAGGATGATCTATGATTTTCATTTTGTTTATCTATTATTTGACTTGATATGAGTTTTTTTTGGAAGTAGCGGCCGTATTGGCAAATATACTGCCTCCGCACCTTTGTTGCAGCCGGTCTTTCGGCTCCGACCTTGCGGAGTAGATCAGACCATAACGTAAAGACACGTCTCGATCAGTCCCATATCCAGCTAGCGATAGGACGAACGATATTCCGGAGAGGTGTTGCTGCCTAGGGAGCTCTTCTGGAGTGTTTGGGGATGACTCACGGACCATATCACGCGCGGATTCCGTGCTTTGACGATATTTGGTTTCAGTGGGCAAGAGACACATACCGAAAAATTTGCCACAGTTTTGGGGAACGCCAAACATTTCGCCAAACGCGCTCAGGTTTGGGGTTTCAGACAGGGAAGCTGACAGAAAATGGACCAATCCTGGAGCAGCGCTGGGCGAGCCCTCAGCTTCCAGCCAAGCAACAGAACACGAAACCAAAAGCCTTGTTGCGCCCGGGTGCCACGGGGCTGCTGTTTTACTCAGCACCAGAGACGCAGATCCACGGGTCGGTTCTGTGCTCTGGGCATCGTCCTTGCGTTCGATGGGGCCAGACGCGTTGGATATGACCGTTCGACTGGGGGCGAGGGGGATAGTCATGGGCGGGCGTTGAGCGTTGACTGGCGGAGGTAAGAGGACCTGCCGGTCGTAAGCAATGGGCGGATCGCTGGACACATCACTAGATGCGTCGATCAGATATCAGCATTCGTTAGCTGCTGCGGCAAGAGTGTTACAAGGACACGCAAGGCCAAGGCACAATCCAATCCGCGAATGGGACTCCGCTATGTGTTGGCGGAGAAGATAATCGAGATACAGGTTGCATGTGATTGCGTCAGGGACAGGGTAGAGGGGAAGGAGGTCTTGTTGTGCTTGTTGTCGTCAGTTCGTAGCTCTGGTTCTTTTCACAGACTGTCAAAACATAGGTCGGGAGCTCATGTGGCATGTTCTCTATCGGTACATCCACAGTATACGCCTTCCAAATAGAGTGAACATTGGAAAAAGCAAGCTAGAATGTCGGTCAGAGCGGGCCAGTAACAGATTGGCCAACCAGGTGGGTTGCAAGGCAAACCGACGACGAGACCGACTGTGGCCGCAGAGTTGTTCCTCCCAGGCAGAAGGGTGGGACGCGGTGAAAGGCAGCTGCAGGGAGCCCACCTGCTTGGCTGAGGCAGTTTCCGTCAGGTTTTGTGTGAGCAGGCCTGTGGGAACGTGTGCCTTGTTGGTCCGGGGAGGTTTTATCGGAACCATCGCATCGTCAATTTCTATACGATGATGCTCTTGTGGAGTGCCATGCAATGTCCAATTGGGGATTACCTGGAACAGAGGAGGACCAATTGCAGCTGATGACGTTTATTATTTCGCTTTCGTCCGGGTTCTTTTCCTTTTCCTTTTTCGCCGTTTTTCTCATTTTCTTTCTTCCATTTGGGTTTTCTCTTTCTTCCATTTCTATTTCTTACCATTGGTTGATCTCACCACAGAGTACGGTACGGACTCCGGGGTAATCATGGCAAATAGGGGGCTGTGGCATAGTCCCCGCACCGCCACCCACTTGTGGCAGTGTGCCAGTGACCCTAGTACGAGCTTCATTTCTTTCAGCCCCGTAGCCATTACTGGCACAGGATCCAAGCCACATAATGGTGACGCTTTGGCGCTTACAGTTTTGAATCCTGTAGGTCTGAGCCACTTGATGGGGAAATCTGGTCGGATAGGATGAATCTCCTCGTATGATTCGAACAGGAAGTCGTGTTCTCCGGAGCAGCAGATACTTGGACTTAAAAGGATGGGAGCGTTTTTAGCCATCTCGTTTACCTGGGACAGTGGATGGTCTTGGATCTTGGATCTTGTCGAAAAGAGGCAATCCGGAGTGAATATCATCGTGGTGGATGTCGGGTGGCACAGACAGCAGGAATGGTCATTCTGATTTCACAGCCGAGCCTCGAGGAGGAGGCCTGATGGTTGGATATGAATGATGAAAATCCTCGGTATCAGCTATGTTGGTGGTCGTCGTTGCAGTTCCAAGACCTGATTCTGTCGCATTTTTGAGGTGCCTCTATATGCATTCTTGAGCCGCATTGACTCCCCAATGATTGATTACCATTGAGTGTCCATGGGCTTCTAGACTATGGGATCACGATGGTAAATTAACAGACGATGGCGGCAAGGCTTTCGTATCATTGGATCCGGAAATTTACACGGTCAAGATTGATTGTTTACAACGGTACGAAGTAAAGGTACTGTTCGGTACCAGGTTACCTACCCAGATAGCTGGCCAGATCCTCTCCTCAGGGGGGCTGGATGCCTTGGCCATTTGTGGGTTAATTCGAAATATCGAACCCTATGATGTATGTGTGTGGTATTCCAACTGTGGATGACAACAATTGAAATTAAACGTCTCTTCTGGAACCCAAGTGGACCGGCTGTCTTGAGAAAGGGTAAAAAAAGGCTCCAGAGAATGGAATGACAATGTCATTGGGCCATGGGTCGGAAGAGCGCATCCATGATATGATAATCATCGAGACGGGTATGGAGGTTGTCGTCAGTCGTCACATTTCGGTCTTACGCGTATGTATTCTCGGGGTCTGATTGAGCGTTCAGTAAGGGCGGATACAGTATTCTAATGATAAGGGTGCTTGAGGTACGGAGTACACCGTATACCGTATGGACTAGATTAGCGGTTCTTCCGAGTCTTCAGCCACGGTGGCTTTTAACTGCGGAAGCGCAGGATCGCCGATTAGGCACCTCAATAATCAATAAAAACATATCAATACCGAATGGTTTCATTACCAAACCAAAGAGATTCCTCTTTTTCACCTCCATATTGGTTCATATAATCAAACGGATTTGGGAGAATGAAAGAGAGAGGAAAACAAGAAAGAAAGAAAGAAAAAGATAAGAAAATACTACCGTGAAATAATACCAAACTCCTTTACAACATCAAATTATAGTCAAAGAATAATACGGTTTCAAATGGCATGGCTACCTAAGTTCACTAACCCATCTTAGTCCGAGCCTTAGTCAAGAAGGGACGGAAGACAATGGCCCAAGTCAAGTCAAGGAGTCTCTCACGCTCTCTCGGTGACTTCTGTCTCCTTCTCTCTCTCCAACAAAGCACATAGTCCAGTACCGTCCAAGTTTCTATCCAAAGATACCCTCCTTGTACCTTAGTTCAGTACTTCCTGGTAAGTCGAGAGTCTTTCTTTCTTTCTGCCTCCCCTTCTCCCCCTCTCCCTCTCCCTCTCTCTCTCTCTTCTTCTCGTGCTTCTGCTTTACACCATCCATCATTCCATCATCCCCGTCATTCCCATCTCTCCCAACTACTCTTTTTCTTGTCCTATTTATTACTATTTCTTTATTATTATTATTTATTTTCCTTTGATTCCCCTCGCTTTTTTTAGGGAAAACCTTCCTAATCTATTGTCTTCTCTAATAGTCATAAAGCATTTCTTTTCTCCTTCTCTAATTCCATCATCTCATAATCGGTCCGATATCTTTTTTTCCCACCTCTCACATATTTTAATCAGCGCCGTTGCACCTGCATCGTACGTGATAACCCTTTTCCCTCGGGCGCCTGACTTGCTCCCCTTCCCACTCCAACTTCCGCCCGTCTATCACCTTCAACCTCCCACCACTTGCTGCTCCCTTTTCCATATCCACCATCTATCCCATCCCTCTCTTGTCATTCTTACCACACTTAGACGGTCGACTTTTCTCGGCTTGGATATTATTTTTGACCTCTCTTGACACGTCTTCGTCACCGCTAACCCTTTTTCCCTGATAAAGATGGCCGAGATCCGCCGCAAGCTTGTTATCGTGGGTGACGGTGCCTGCGGTAAGACCTGTCTGTTGATGTAAGTGTTGTGCTTTGATCTATCTTCTTCGATCACCGGGTGGAAAGAAAACATACTGACTGGTGATGCTCTCATAGTGTGTTCTCCAAGGGAACCTTCCCCGAGGTTAGCTTCCACCGTCGTCTCTTTCCCTCCTTACCGAATTTCTCGCAGCTTCCCCCCCCCCCCCATCATCGTTCCTCGAATCCATCGATAATGGAAATGAAATCCACGGTCTGACTGATAATCATTCTTCAGGTCTACGTCCCCACCGTCTTCGAGAACTACGTCGCCGATGTCGAGGTGGACAACAAGCACGTTGAGCTCGCCCTGTGGGATACTGCTGGCCAGGAAGACTATGACCGTCTCCGTCCCCTCTCCTACCCTGACTCCCACGTCATCCTGATCTGCTTTGCGGTCGACTCGCCCGATTCCCTCGACAACGTCCAGGAGAAGGTAAGGGATACCGCTTCCATTCGCCATCTTGAGTTGTCAGGCTAACCGTTCCATCAGTGGATCTCCGAGGTCCTCCACTTCTGCCAAGGTCTTCCCATCATCCTGGTCGGTTGCAAGAAGGATCTTCGCTTCGACCCCAAGACCATCGAAGAGCTGCACAAGACTTCGCAGAAGCCCGTTACCCCTGAGCAGGTATGTTGATCGTGTCCCTGGCGCATGCACAACGGTCGCTAACGTGAACAACAGGGTGAGGAGGTTCGCAAGAAGATCGGTGCCTACAAGTACCTGGAGTGCTCCGCACGAACCAACGACGGTGTCCGCGAGGTCTTCGAGGCTGCCACCCGGGCTGCCCTCCTGACCAAGAGCCATAAGAGCAAGAAGAGGACGTGCCTGATCCTGTAAACTACTCTCATTACCCTTGGCAGAAAGACTGTTCCATACGGAGATTGTATGAGCGGATAAGCGTTTCGAATATTTGGTTGTTTCCTTTCCATCAACTCCGAAGAAGGGGGCCTCCGTTGGCGTGTTCCAATCAGTGTCTGGGTGCGAGTGTGGATAATGGTCAATCACGGGCACATGAAGCTTTATGGGATGATCTGGCTATGCAGTTGGTCGATTTTCTGATTTTGCAGACTTTTTCTTTTCCTTTTTTCCTTTCCCCATTTGCCCTTTTTTTCTTTTTATTCTAGGGAGGCGTTGTCTTCATAACCTTGTGGATTTTGTTCTCTTTTTTTCCAGCTCTCCAATAGCGCCTACTGGGCGGTTCGATTACCATGGCTAGAGGATGCCCGGTTTCCTGGCAAGACCAAATGCCCTCAGTACATCCAAGGAGTGCTGACTGGAGGGAATGACTCCGCGAGGATGAATGGCGTTATTTTTGCTTGTGCCCAGACTATGTTGGTCCACCAGATCGAGAATTCGGGCTATGATAGAGCATCCTGTCGCCTCGCATGTTTCCCCAACGGGGTTTACTGTTTCTTTGTCTCGTCTTTCGGTTAAAAGAGAATGCATACATTTGCCTTGATCCTTCCACATCCGACATTTGGGCAGACTTTGAGATACCAAAGGATACAAGGCAATGGCTCCCATTTAAGTTAATACCATTAATATAGTCTGTTTGCTAGTGAAGAACCAAACCTAAATACCATTCGACTCGATCTCTACTCTTGACACCATTCCATAAATCCAATAGACCCCCACATAGAAGTACCCACACGAGACAGCCATGAAAGATAAACGAAAGGAACCAGATCGATCACCCTATATAATTTTAATAACGAGTCCATCCATCCATTTTCTCAGAAAAAAGTGGACCATTGCTGGTATCTTTAGAGTATCCGCACATCCTCCGAACATGTAAACAAGAGTAGATGTGGATGATTATAGGACGTGTGTAAAGATAGACCTTTCTCTCCCTTTCTCTTTCTTTTTCTCCCTTCTATGTTAAATTTCTAATCTTGTTTTTATTTTCTTTGTTCAAGTGGAAGGCATAATTACTAGCCAGCTAGGCAGGTAGCTAGAAGGTAGATAAGCAGGTGGCTAGGTAGTTACCAGAGCCAGCTAGTTACGTACCTACATAGGTACCGCTGTACATACTACGTAGGTAGCTACCTACAGTATACGTCGCCGGGCGGGTAAGATACTAAGGTAGTGAGAAGCTAGGTGGTTAGTTACGTATGCACGTACTTTGGTATCTCTGGGCAGTTGGTACGGAGTCTTAAGTAGGAGGTACTAAGTAGTAGGTACTCAGGTATTGGGTAGTAGGTAGCAGGTACCAAGTACAATTGAAGTGAGACCATAGTAGGCCAAAGACAAAATGACCAAGCTACATACCTACCTAGGTAATAGGTAACAAGGTACCAGCCAGCACATACCACATCATCCCCCATCCCAACTAGCGCCCAAAACGCTTTATCAGAGAAAGTAAGCGGGAAGCTATTTTAAGAATAGGAATAGGGATAGGGGAAAAAGGGTGGGGATATCATTCTGACACAGGGGGAAGAGAGAGAGGCAAGAAAAGAGAGACATGTACATGTATAGTGGAGAGTCAGGTACTAAGTTTAGGTAGTAGGATCTGCTTAAGCCTTTTAAGTGTCGTTGGTGGAGCCGGACTATTGATTTGGGAGTTCTGGTTTTGGTTTTGGTTTTGGGGGACTAGATTGGACTAGATCGTTTACGATGTACTTCATTTGTCTGTACTTTGTACTATGGGGATGGACTTGGTATATACTACGTGTGTAAGTATTTGTGGATTGGGTCTTGTGGGTGAGGTTGAGTTATTGGTATTTCTGATCGAGTGTATCTATAGTGAATGTCATCTGGGGAGGTTAGTATAAATCTAGATCTCTCTCTTTGGCAAGACATGACACAGCTGTCAATACTGGCCCGGTACTATTGTTGTGGCTTACGGCATGATTCAAAAACCATTTAGTTCCCACACGAGCGAATGATTGATTGACATAAGTCAGATAGTCTAGTCCACCAAAGCGTCCGTCTGACACCGCCGCACCATTATCTATTCAAACTCAATAAATTCTCAATGTACCGCCTCGCGTCCAGGCCCAGTCCCTCGACGAGTTTTCCCGGCCCCGTATCTGCCGCGCTCCGGGACGACGCAGACGGTAGTCCCGGCGACGACGGAGCGCCGCCCAGATCCCTGAAGAACCTGGTGCCGCTCCCGCTGCGACTGTGAGCCACAGCGGGGACGTGATCGCTTGCCTTCCGGATGACGAACGCCTCCTGATGCTGCAGGTGTCGGTGTCCGTCTCCGTCTCCGTCGTCTGCGCTTGAGAGGTCGGATTCGCTGCCCCCGCGGTTGGTGGAGTCGGACATTCGGACCCAGATGACCCACCAGCCGCGGCTGGTCTTGCAGGTGCGTTCGGTTTCGAGAGGCCGCGCGCGCGTCTCGGCGTAGGTGCTTAGCAGCCTGTGGTGTATGTTGAGGCTCTCGACGCGGGACCAGGGTGTTTGCGTGTTTGAACTGGAACCTGAACTTGGGGGTTCGGAGGTGGAGATGCCTAGGTCGGGGATGTTGGGGATGGAGGAGCGGATGGTGAGGTTGGATGGGTCGTAGACAAAATCGTAGATGGGTTGGTTTTTGGAGGAGAACCGTTGGTTGATGTCGGTTGTGCTTCGAGACATGGATACTCGCGATGCGGCTGTTGCCGGCGAGGTGGAGCTGTTTAGGGCTTTTTGGATGGGTACGAGTTGGTGGTGGATGCTTTGGTAGAAAGCGTGGTCGGTGAGAGAGGGTGTCTCTGGATTGAAGAGAAATGTGTATATGAAGGGTTGGTGCTGTGTTGTTTGTCAGCTTAGTGATTTGAGAAGTGGATTTGGTTTAGAGGTTAGCATACTATATAGATGACAGCGCGTAGTTTCGTAGCAACTGATTTGAAGATGTCTGTTAGTATTGGAATTTTGTTGTTCAATGGTGTATATGGACTTTTACCGTTTGCGTTCTGCTCTGATGGCTCTCCTAGATGAACATGCAGTGTCCTATGCGAGATCTCGGCTGGTTCTGACGACTCGTCTACTGGATCAGGATTCTCTGATGATTTCTCTAGCCAGTCCTGGGATCCGATAAGAAATTTGCCACAGCTCTTGGGTTTTGAATTATCCCCTGATTGGAATGCGGTTTCTGTAGATATGTCCTGGGGTTGTGTATCTGTGGACGAACCCGATTGCTTGCCCTTGCTGGGAGAGCCGTCCGCTCGTTTCAAGGCCTCGACCCGAGGATGAGAGCTAGTCGCCCCGGATGAGTTTCCCCAGGTAGACCCGTACCCAAGAGTCAGGTACTTCACGACTGTCCCCGTCTTGAGCCGCATCCAATCATTTCCTTGCTCGCTTCCCCCAGCCGAGGAGGAGCCATCTTCACTTGCAGGGGCGTCTGCTGCGTCCTCATTATCCTGAAGAGACTGGGATGGCTGTGGTGCTCCAACCACTAGTGGGGGTGGGATGCCCGGCGAGAAACTGCGATCTGGACTTGTAACCTGGGGGTCATGTGTACTAGGAGGCAGGTTTGCGTCTTTCGTAGAGGACCGGCCCTTTTGCCTGCGCCGCTTTCGACGCCGCGGAGAGGTCGGGTCTTCGCCGATCCCGTATGCGTCGGCGCCGTACCTATAGATCCATTCCATCCACTGGGAGACCCGAGCCAAGGTAGATCGTGAAATGGCGCCTGTTCCCGAGAAGACCACCCCGTCTGACGGACTGGGAAAGCTGCTAGAACCTAACCATCGTCTTTCGTCGTCTGACTCGTCTGCCGTATCCTTCGGCGCATACGGATCACCAAACCGGGAGACAACGAGGTCCACAAGGCCGTCCGTCCTGCTTATAAGGTCCTCCAGAACTGCTCTTTCTCCGCTCCCCCACTCCTCCTCGCCGACACCCACACCCAGCTCGCCACCAGCCGAGAGTTTGATGCCATTGTAGATGTCGACAGCTGGATTCCCGTTGAGAAGAACATCCCAGCCCCAGGAGAATCTGCGCCAGAAATGGTCGAGAAAAGTACAGAATGTGGGCCGGCCAACGCGTTCGTACAAGGCATCAAGCGTAAAGTCGTGCTGAAGGAGGAAAAGCGAGTGTGCCCGGCGGAGCTGCTGGATTAGCAGCGACGGGGGGCATATCTCTCGAGAGGAGTAGTAAAAGGTGGAAGCATCAGGAGAATCGCGTTGAGAGCGGGGTTTCTGCGAAGCGTCCTTATTGGGAAGTCGGGTGAGGTCGATCGACTAGGAAAGTATTAGATGTGTTCCCAGCTATGAATCCGATCAACCGGGGCACACTCACCGCTACCACCCACCAGTCTTTCTCTAGTTCATGTAGGACAATAAGGGTCTTCCCCGTTTCCACATAATCTATAGCTTTGCCTTGCGAGAAGTTTCTGGACGTCTGTCAGTTCAAATCGCAGTGCTTCCCTGGTAACGATATCCCCCACCTGGCAAAGCTCACCATGCCCTGCGCCAGACCTATCTGGCGCAACCGCTCGTTCCACTCGCCATTCACTTCTTTGTCATCGTTCGTAACTGTCGAGTTCTCGATCCGGCGCGACCTGCTGGACTTGGAGGTATAGAAGACGACCTGGTCCTGGATGGTTTCGTCGGTCGGACCAAGGCGCGGATTGTAGATCGCCAGAAACGAAAGCTGAGCGGGCTCTACCGAATTGAAGGCGTCTGGCATGGCATCGTCGAAGTATGAGTAGGGCACTCGAGGGACGAGGGAGTTTGGAGACGTTGGTGTGTTCGATCATTCGGACGGCAGATGATCGCGGTGACATCACGTGGGGTTACCGCGGCTAGTGTTTATAGTATACGGGTATGAACTATGGAGCCCAACGATGCGCCACCCATCTTACGAGGTATTGGGGCAAAAGATTTCTTGCGCAGATTATGACTTGTACGTGAAAGCAATTCAGTAAAAACATACACTGCTGATTTCTGGCCGATTCGTGCTTTGCTTAGTCCACGAGTGTACCGACATATTCTGTCTTCCTCATACCCTTCCACATTTGCTTCCCTCCCAAGCCAGGCCATTGGACGAGAAACCGATCAGCAAAAGGCAACAGAATCTTCCCCGAAAGACTCAGCGTGGTTACTCTTGCCCATGATTCTACGAAGATCGTGCGTAGTTGTAAGTCACTTCGTGTCAAGCTTGAGCTAGTTGGCTTTCGCCGGGGCCCACACAAAGTGGCCAGGTAATTGTAGAGACGGAGAAGCCTGGCCGCTAGTATGACGCACACAGCTGTAGCGGGCCCATTGGTAAGAACGATGTCTGGATATGGCGAGGTGAGATACGATGGGCGCGATTTCTGGTCAGGGTGAAGACCTCGAAGAACTAGCAGACAAGCCCAGAAAGATTGGAGAGTAGAGAAGGGTGCAGTCAGGTAAGATTGATGTACACGACGAGCGCGAGGCACGGTAACGATGGCGTATGATCCATGGGTGTCGTTTTTGGGTGTTGTACTGTATCCCTGGCCCAAGTAATCTGTTTCGAACTCCACTGCTTTTGCGGCGCTGAAGTTGTCTCCCGAGCTTACAACATATGTTCTGTATCTATACTTGGAGGGATCAAGTTCCATGCGTCGTAGCATGGAGAACATCTCGGCTGTATGACCTCCACTGCCCAGGACAACCAGAAGGTGAGTGGGTGAGTCCTTGAAACGCCATTTCGGTACCGCAGTATTGTGAGAGATTATGAGGGCACGGAAGAGAAGCTGGTACAGTATTAGTATTCATCCATGATCGAAGATTCCCATATATCTGCTATTGGGTGGTTGCAATACACGCACAAGGACGATGACTATAGCAGCTACGCCCCCAAGAATAAGGCCCCAGCAAAGAATGCGAAAACTAGACGACAGCCACTCTGCCATGATGCCAGACAAGTCTCTGACTAGAAGAAATTGCTTTGTCTAATTGTCGCCGCAGGTTCATAGTCGGTAGTGGTTGACAAGGGGTGTTCCTGAATGGTGCTCTCAGTAGGCGTGATTGCCACCGCTAACCCTCATTTTTGCGAGTACAAAGCAATCAGAGTGAGAAGAAGAAAGACAGTTTGTCGCGTAGAAAGAAAAGGGAAAAAAAGAACCCAGAGGGTTGACGCGACAATGAAATGAATGAACTGATAGTGGAAGGGACAAAGCACGTGGCCTGTGCGGTTCGGGGATTAGTCTTGTCTTTTGTCTTAACTCCTTCGCTTTTTCCTCGACAAACAATCAACAAATCCTTGACTCTTTCCATCCTTTCCCCGCGCCCCCACGATTACATTCAACATCTTTTTTAATACCTCACTTCCAATGTCATTCCTGATATGACATGGCTACTCTTTTTTCAAAGCGATTAAACTGCTTCTATTGCGGCCGTAGGTCTGCGCAGACGACTACGGGACCGGTTCGCAAATGGCAGTGTCAGCATTGCGAAGCAGTTAACTATCTTGATGAAGTATGCCCCAAACCATTCTAATATCTCTTCATATTGTAGGCTAACCACTGCTTACGACCATATAGAACGGCGAAATTACAGATCCACCTGCCGCAGAGACGAACGCCCAAGTCGACGGTCTTGGTGCGCCCAGCTCGACTTTCGAGTCATCCGACTTCTCTGGCTCGGGCATCTTTTGCGGACAGTGCCTTCGAAATCAACACTTGTTCACAAATGCGTTAGCTTCGTATCTTCCACCGACGGACGATCCCGACTATCGCGCGTACGAGCGAGAATACCCCAACTTCCGGAAGAATCTGGAAGACCGGTATCCGCAAGTATGCGCCAACTGTGAACCGCGAGTACGAGAGCGCATCCGCCAGACCGGCTATGAGGCAAAGTCAGACCACCTTCGGCGGGTGATAGATCGGAGCAAAGCAGGAAGGGCAGCCCGACAGTCACGGACTTGGAATTGGAGAAGTCTTTTGGTTTTCGCGGGCGCAGTGGGCTACTGGACTAGCATTGCCGGGCAACTATATTGGGATGCATGGAGCGCCCTGGCTGCTGAAGAACTACGCTATCCAACAACTCTCTCAGGGTCACCGGCTGCATTAGCTTGGATCCAGCGGATCGCGCAAGACCGATTTGCACCGAGTCCTCGCCCGGTTGATCTAGCATCTTATGCGCGCCTGTCGCTCGTGGCCGGCATCCTCACCCTTTGGTACAACCCGAAACTGCGACTCAAAGTGGAAGGGCGAGGTGGTCGATTTGTGGGACTGGGTGAGTATTACAAGGTCCAGCTCATTGTCATGGTGGTGCGGTGCGCCTTCTGGGCGATGCTCAAAGATCCTGCCTCGAGTGGTTTAGAGCCAGCTTTACCACCGGCGCTGCATTTGTTTATGATCTTATTTACTGTGTTGGTATGTTTAACCTTTGATGGTCCCATCATGCAGCTCTTGGATGTTTGCTTACGAGAGTCAGTCCGTTGCAATCTCTCGGCGCATTGTGAAATACGATACTCGCCCATTAGTCACTTGGACCGAACTCGACCCTGCTCCTGCCCCAAAACGAGATGCAGAGGCGACTCCTGTGCCAAAGACTGTGAACAACCAAATCTTGGGAACCCCAAGTGAAGGATTTCGGACTGCGCCGCGTTTTCCAATCGAAAAGCTGGCGCCCCCCAGACAATCACCCCTGCCAAGTCCGGCAACAGATATATCCATTCCAACTCCCCCACCCGAAGACGATATGGACTGGACTCCTTCGATACAGCATAACATCCGGCCGACGGTGAGCGTTCACCAGCGGGACCAACCGTCCGTACTCGACGGGCCGATGCCTTTCTACGGCTCAATACCTGCCGCGCCAGAGCCTCCAGCATGGGCTTTGCGTAATAGAAAGAACAAGAAGCCTCTTGACGAGGTGGTCGAGCCGAACCCTTTCCATCGCACACCGACGCAGGCGTCTAGGTCGTGGCAGCGGGGCCCCGATCGCGCGGGAAATGTGTTTGCGCCCCCGAAGTTCTTCCCCATGAGCGATCACGATTCCACGACCGGCCTCGAGAGCTTATTTGATCGAACCTTTACCATCAGGTCACCCGAGGACGAAGAAGATAGCAATTGGAAACGACAACAGAAACAGCAGCAGCGGGCCTCGAACGCGAAACAACGCCTGTATCCTGACTTCCAGGGGGCATTCGTGTTCCAATACCTCCGCATAGGACTCTTGCTGGTGTCTCTGTTTGCCTGGGTATTGTCACAATACGAGCATCTTTCGGTTACTGGAAACTACATCGAGGTAGCTTCTTTGGGAAGCGCGAGCCTGATCGCAGGCTTCGGGTTACTGGAGGTATTGAAGCAACCGATCGTGCAGTGGAATGGCATGGAGATTCTCGTCTATCTTGCCGAACTTTCGGCTGCTGTCCACCTGGGTGGAAACCTGCCGCATGTCTCTTTGGAAAGGCAGTACTTTGATAGATACGGAAAGCTGCTTCTGGTATTTATGGCCGTGCAGGAGGCACTGGGACTGCTCGCTCTTTATCAGGCCGCGCAGAACCATAGCTCCAAAAGTCAAGAAAAGCAGACGAAAGCATCGCAGCCTAAAGGGCATGAATCCCCCGATGATTCACCGGGAACCCCTCGACAAAAACAGATAGCACCCCACCCAGAATTCGGATCATTCACATCCCAGACATCAGCAGCACCGCCTCTGTCCTTCTCCTCCACGGCAGCCGGATCGAGCTTCCAAACGCAGCCCCCGGAGCCAAATTATCAACTTGGACGTTCGAGCTACGACGGAGCCTTTGACAAAGGCGGAGCCCTCGGCAAAGGCCATCACTGGAGCCTGAGCAGTCTTAAAGGCGATGAATCGGATACATATGACCCGCTGGAGCACGACTCGGACACGGAAACGACGGTAACGACAGCCACCAACAGCACGATCCGCAACATTCGCTATGGCGGGAGCACCGCTGGGTTGGATCCTCCGTTTTACTCTCCCCGGCGCAGTGAATTGGGCCCGGGCATTGGGGGGCTCAGTCTTGATGATAAGCCTTCTATAGGCCGGGTCACGCGAAGCCAGACGAGAGGACGGCTTCGCAGATGATGACATCACAATCTTTTCAGTTTTATTTCTTAACTCATTTTTGGTCTATACCTTTTGGTGTCCTGGTCTTAGAACCCACTGTGGCTTTTGTCATTTTCTACACTGCACTGCACTGCATAACAGGCGTCCGGCTCTTCAGCTACATCACATATACAACGGGGAGTACTTCCCCAAACCCGCTTATATCTTTGATTTGTCTTTGTTTGTTTATATGCATGGGGAGATCAGCGGGACGGTTCAACTTGCATTGTCATTGTGTTATTTATATTTTTTTTGTTACACTTGTTACTTTGTTTACAAAGATACTCCTGTACCTATTTATGATGTGTGCCTTAGAAGCGAATATACGATTCACGAAGTGATGTCACTTATATAATTGACTCGATACTGCATACCTGTAGTACTAGTTGGCTACTGCGACGTTATAACTCACACGACACTGTAGAGAATGTCGAGATGTGCTTAGCAGGCAGATAGCATGGAACAACAAAACAAGTTGGAATATACGCCACTGCGAAGATGCTATACTTCACAGCACGCTCAAGACCCAAACCAGCCAGACCCTCTACAGAACAATCCAATAGAGATAATAGGTGCCAACTTATTAAACAACATACCAACAGATCAACAAAGATAGAAAAGTACGACCATTCCACATCCTTTACTAATTATTAAACAAGAACGAAAAAACTAACTCGCAGATAACAAGGTATCTCCATAACGGATCAAGGCTCTTAAAGCCCCAAACCAAAACCAAACATCCAAAAGAGAGAGAGACGAAACAAACTACACCCGCTCAATATGGACCTCGTCGGTGCCCTCTTTGCGATCTCCTTCTCCGCTCCGCGAATAGGTCCGCTCGCCGCTCGGCGAGGCTGTTCGTTCGACGGCGCTTGTTTTGGCGTCTGGGGCGGTGACCCCGAAGAGTTCGTCCATTCTTTCGAGGGAGAGGCCTTTTTTTTCATTGTTAGTTTTGTATTTACATTTTCATGTGCTTGAGAGTGTTTGTCATATGATTTGATGGAATGGGTGTAGGCAGACAACGATAGATAATCTGGAAGAAGGAGAAGGAAAATACCTTTAGTCTCCGGGACGAAAAAGAAGACAAAGACGCCCATTGACAGACAGAAGCAGGAGAAGATGATATATGTCCTGCGTATACCGTCAGCAATCATTTCCCAAGCTTATATGAAAACAAACAAATAAAAACTCACCCATAACCACTAGCCCCAACAGTCGAAATCATGACCGGCACACTCCTCGCGACAACAAAATTAAACAGCCACTGTGTAGCCGCCGCAAACGAAACATTCAGACCTCTCAGCCGCGCGGTCGGAATCTCAGAGACATAGATCCAGCAGACGGGGCCCCAGCCGAACTGGAAGCTCGCGGCAAACAGGAAGATGCAGACGAGGGCGACGTAGCCGGCGGGGATGACGGGCTCGCCCTCGACGGGCGGGGAGATGCGGATGTAGAGGCCGATGTAGAGCATGGAGAGGCCCTGCGCGGCGGAGGTCCAGAGCAGGGAGCGGCGACGGCCGAGCGAGTCGGCGACGAAGACGAGGAAGATCGCGCAGGCGACGACCTTGACGATGCCGTAGACGCCTGTGGCGAAGAGGCCGGTGGCTTGGCCTGTGACGCCGAGGTTTTTGAAGATGAGGGGCGCGTAGTAGTTGATTGCGTTTGTTCCTGTGTACGAGGTTAGGAAGGGGTTGAAGGGGTGATTTGTGATTTGGAAAGGGGAGGATGGGGATGTGGTACCTGTCATCTGCTGGCAGACCATGAGGAAGATACTGAGCAAGACACGGTTGCGGTTTCCAGTGATGAGGAACATCTCCTTCATCAGGTCCCAGAAGCTGGAGCCGCCGATGAGCTGGCGCTCGGATTCCAGCTGGTGCGCGATGTCCTGGAACTCGGCGTCGACGTACGGGTGGGTTGGGGGCAGGTTGCGCACGCGCGAGAGCGTGGAGCGGGCTTCTTCCCAGCGGTCTTGCTTAGCCAGCCAGCGCGGTGACTCGTTGCAGAGCAGCATGCCGAGCAGCAGGAGCACAGCTGGGAGCCCCTGCATCGCCAGGGGGACGAGGTACTGCGCTGCGTTGTTGATATGCTGGAGCGAGCCGTAGTTGATCCAGAAGGCGAGCATGATGCCCAGCGTGATGAAGAGCTGGTAGAGGCCTGTGAGGCCGCCGCGGATGGCGCGAGGGGAGTTTTCCGACACGTAGAGCGGATTGACCATGGAGGCGATGCCGACGCCGAAGCCAGTGACGAGTCTAGCCACGTCTCACGACTGTTAGAGCCTGTCGCTTCATATTTGTAGAGGAGGGAGGATCTGTGCCCACCGTCCGATATACATGGCCTCTAGATGCCCACTGGCGGCGACCTGCATGATGACGCCAATGATGGCGAGGATCGACGCGGAAATCAGACCAATCTTGCGACCATACTTGTCCGCAATGACCGACGCGACGAGGGCGCCGAAGAAGCACCCCGCTTGGAGGGTGGAGACAATATTCGCACTGAGATTGGCCTCTCCTACGGAATCGAGTCCGTTCAGGCCATATTTACTGGGCTTGTCAGATGGACCAATGTTGGCATAGATGAGAGGGAGAACGCGTACTCTTTGAACGGGTCCATCGTGAGAACACCGCCGATAATACCAGTCTCCATGCCAAAAAGCATCCCCCCGAAACACGCCTACGAGCTGTGAGATTGCGTCCGTACTGCGGGAACGAGTGCGACTGACCGAGCAAGCCAGCATGTAGACTCGCCATCCGTAAATTTCTTTGGGATCCGATCGCATCGCCTCATTGTGGACGAGCTTCCGTAGGAGAACCGACATGTTGGCAGTATCAGTATGCGGCCCCGAGCTCCAGCTTGCGAAAAAAAAAAAAAAAAAAAAAAAAATTTAAGATAGACGTTCAAGCAGACAAGATATCGGTTAGTCCAGGTAAGGATCAATTAGAAGCAGTCCAGCTGCTGATATCGTTCAGAGAAAGAAGGTCAAACAAAACCCTATCTCCATGGAAAATTCCCAGACCCGGGGGTGATCTTATATGAAAGGGTCACATCTCGCTGTGACTAGAGCACGACCAGCTGCCATAGTCAATAGCCGTCGAGCAATCACAGCATATCCGGAGAAATCAACGCAGAAATAATTCCACGAATCCCAGCAGACGAGGCGCAGAGCAAAAGGACAGGGCCTTTGCGCGCGACGGGAACCTTAACGAAAAGCAATTGCCGTCTGGGCATCCAGCGCCTGCAAGCAAGCGTCCCGGCCATGCCAGAGCTACCTGGCAAAAACAGCCAGAAATTAACCGGCGTGCAACCGCAGGTGCTGGCGAGTGAAGACGGCTTGTCGGACCAACCCGCGACGGCGATGTGAGTGGACGCCCCCGGTTGGGGATTGCGGGGAAACGGCGTGGACACGAGTCGATCTGCAGGGATGGGGAAATTCAGTTGATCAATCCAGTTAGAATGGCGAATTTGGAGACCATCTCACCTGTAATAGGGAAAGCTGGCATGATTGGGATGCGGGTAAATTGTATCGATCTAGCATGTCGCGGTGCAGTTCTAGCTCTAAATGTTTCTGTTTGATACGCTTACTGGATAGAATATAAAGGAAGAAATTCAGGATATATTGAGTAGTCATAGATCCGTAGAACAAGTCTGTGATGTCTCAAACATCCAATATTGCATAGATAGCCAACAGTGCTGTCACTCTAATTCAATATCATTATTCAGATAGATCAAGACGTCTGCCCTATCCAGCTACGACTCGATCCACTCCAGCAGAACTATCCAAACAGATCCATCAAACCACCCCCCAACCCAACCTCCCCCCCCTCAACAACCAAGCCCAAACACCATCCACCACCAAGATCTCCCCAAACGAAAACACCAAACTGCCCCCAAACACCAGCCCATGATACGTCCACGCATTGCCCGGATTCAGCTCCACCACCTGACACACAATCGCCCAAGGCAGCACATAGCATAGATTCGAGACAAGCGACTGGCCCAAGTACCACGACGGGCGCGTCGCCAGGAGCACCGTCACTAGCTGGGTGGAGATCGCGTACAGGATGTAGCACCAGTCGATGGTGCGCCACATGTGAGCGGTGATCTCCGCGACGGTCGTGGAGTGGCTGAGGAAGAAGGCGAAGGATTTGCAGCCGGTGAAGGAGAGGATGATGCAGAGGGGGGTTTCGATAGCGGTGGCTATGAAGGCGGAGAGGAGGGCTGGGCGGGTGATTGCTGTGGGGGTTAGTTGATTATTTTTGTTTTTTTTTCTTTATTCTATATGGAATGAAGATGGGAAAGAATGGGTAGGGACGTACTGTAGATGTCGTCCCAGGAGGTACGGGTTCTTCCCGTCGTGGGTTTCTCGGCTTTCCACTGCCCCCAGGCGTGGCCGACGAAGGCTAGCGAAGTGGCTTCCAAAGCCTGGACAGGCACCATGATCAGACCCCATCGGATGGTAGTGAAGACGCTCCAAGCGGTGGCATAGTCCGGCGACAGGGCCACGATGCCCGAGACAAGCCAGAGGTAAAGCGCATTGCGAACGGCAGATTCAACCAAGGTGAGAACGCCCGGCCTCAGAAGCACCAGAAAGGCCTCAACAGACGGAGTCTTGCCCCTCCAGGACCACGTGCCGTGCCAATGATGGCGGTGAAAACTGGTAGACAAGATGAAATAAGCCAGACCAGCCAGCGCAGCGACCATATCGCAGCCCAGCCGGATGCCAGCTTGCATGTTGATAGTCGGAATCCAGGGACCGACGTGGAAGCGGGAGATGACCAGCAGGTCCAGGACGATGTTGACGAGCACTTTGACCGTGCTGATCAGGAGCGGGATGTCAGGCTTGTCGAGTGCGCGGGTGGCGTTCGAGACGGCGACTTCGACGGCCGAGCTGAGGGCTGTGAAGGCGAGGACGCGCACGTAGGTGATGCTGGCGTCGCGGACGTTGTGGGGGACGAATGCCGCTGCGAATTGGGGCGCTGATGCCGCGAAGACGATGCTCATGATTGCGCCGAGTAAGGACTGGAAGAGGATGAGGGTGTGTGCTAGGCCGAGCCGCGACTCGAGGGATCGGGCCTCGCGGTTGGCGATTGTCACCCATACGGCGCGGGGGAGGCCCTCGTTGAGGACTTCTGCTACGACGCCGATGTAGGTGTAGACATCTGTTGTGGCGACGAGGGAGGGGTCGATGTCTGCTACCCAGAGCTTGACGAGGGTGCCGTAGAGGGCGGGGAGGATGAATGCGCCGATGTTGAAGATCAGGGCGCCGAGGTAGCTGGTTGGAATGTCAGTTAAACAGTTTATAAGTTTGATAGAGGGAGGGACTACCTAGAGCGATGCCACCATGCACCGGAGACGATCCATCCAAGCGATAGGAAGCGGCGCGTCTCATCCTCCCTCGACCTGGGGGCCAGGGGTTCCTCGACAGGGTCGGACATGTGTGACTGGTTTGTGAGTTTACCCAGAGACTCGAGACGATGTTTTACAGTAGGGATGGTGGATTGTACAAGGATGCAGCCAAGAAGCGGGGGGTATAAAACAGTAAGGACAGGCTAAGATGAATTGGTGAATCCCTGCATGTTTGCTTCCTCCACGCCGAGAATGTGGGGTTGAATGTGAATGGCTATATATTAACAATACAGGAATCATTAACATGCCTGCTCATCCAGCGTGGCTACAGACACTCAGCTTCAGACAGTTCTCACCAATTCCTCAAGCCACTGCGGCATTGAAGGAGGCTGTCTCCAGCCCTCGCGCCAGCCGTCTACCTCCCCCTGTGCCGGATACGCAAAGACAGCAGTAACAAACCACCTCTGATCGCCCGGGGCCAGATCCGCACCGAGCGAAGGCAGCAGAGTACGCCCGTACATGATGTTTGAGTTCGGATCCGCGAGGACGACCCTCCCCGCGCGCTCAACAGCCGCCTGGAGCTCTACGATGCCCACGGCGCCAGCAGAAGACACAGTCAACGCCCTCTGGCTCTCCTGCAGCGTCCCCTCTCCCAGTCCCTCCTCAAACGGCCCCAAGAACCGGCCATTGTCGCTGCGACAGCCGTAGATCGCAAACGCGCCCTCGGAGGTCATCAGCTTGCGTCCAGTGCGCACGCGGTGCGCACGAATATGCCAATTGTCGTGCCCGTCGCACGGCGGGATCAAGTAGCTCTCGACCTCGACGTCGGACCACGGTTTCCATCCGGAGACTAGCGTGGGCACGTCGTCGTGCCATTCAATCCGTGCGTTCAGCGCCACCCGGCGCGTCTGCCAGATATCGCCGCCGTCGTCGGACAGCGCCAGCATGCTGTCCGGGGCGTGCTGTTCCAGTTGATACCCGCCCGTCGGGACGGAGTACCCGAAGCTGGCACTGTACGCGAATTTACCGTATTTGGCCTGCGTCGCTCTGAGCGGGTAGTGGCATGCCTGACCGGAGGACAGTAGGAACGAGTGTCCGCCGCGGTGGACGGCGATATGCTTGGGGTACTCGAGGGATTTGACAGGGGAGAGCGCAGCGCTGGGGTAGGGCTCCTCAGGGGTTGTCCAGAATGGATGCGACTCCGGCAGTGCCAGAGGCACAAACGAGAGACAGCACCAGTAGGGCGAGCCGGGTGAGTTGTAGTTTTCTGTGAGGTACATGTTCGCGTACGAGAAGCCTAGGTTGAGCGTGCCGTCTGTGTTGAACATGTCCTCTTGCGTGGCCCACCATCTGAAATGGCGCATCAAGAGACCTTTCACTACGCCCCAGGTGAGCGGGGCCGGTAGCTCGACGTCTGCGAAGGCCAGGGCGCCCCAGAATCCCACCATGGCGAAGCGGTATGTCATTGAGCGGCCGAACGGGATTGCCTTCCCTGGAGGTCGACCACATTACTATCGACTATTCTGGGAGAAGTAGCGAGAAACATACCATCGGGATCAAAGTAGTACACAAAGTCTTTGGCGAATTCTTTCGCCCGCTCACGGTATCTCTCTGCGCGCGGCTGATCGAAGTCCCCCGCCAGCTTGGCGTACAGCAACTGCAGGAACTGGATGGCAAACGATCCAGAGTAATAGTCCATCTGGTGATGACTCTTCGGCCCATCGTTACTCCAGCCCCCTCCCACGTAGAAAGAGTCAAGATGATCCATATCGCGCTCGATCCTACTATGTGAGTAGGGCGCTCCATTGCTGCGAAGGCCCAGATTGGCGAACACGCGGAACCAAAGCCTCAACGTCATGTCAGCCGATACCACACAACACACCCGGTCACCTCCCGGGGGAATTCAAAAACATACCAATTCGTATTCGGCATCTCTTTATCGTTAATACTAGCCAACCACCTCGTCACATTCCCCCTCTGTCTCTCCGTCAACGGATCCCAAAAGACACGGTTTGCAACCGCAAGCGTGAATCCCAACGGAGCCATCTCCACCATCCGCTGATCCATATCCTCGATTGCGCCCCAGAACTCCGGACTCTCGGGATCCGTCCCGGCAATGAGACCGTCACGCCAGCGTACCGCATCGGGGTAGTCGTACCCGCCAGCGAGGAGCGACCCCAGGCCCCAGAGGGGGCGAGCGAAGCCCTCGATCTGGGCGCCGCCTTCGTCGAAGCGGGTGGTCGAGGAGCCGATCTTCACGCGGCTGCATTCTGGGGTGAAGCGGGCGACGAGGGGGGTGAGGAGGGCTTCGCAGGCTTGTTGGAGGTCGGCGCGGGTGCGGAAGGGGGATTGGCTGAAGGGGTGGGTGGGGGTTTTGCCGTTGGCGTGGACGGACATGTTGGTGTTTTGTGGTTTAATTGAGATGTTGTGAGATTAGGATAGACGTATATGCGACTGGATGCTGCCCCTATAAGTGTCTGCGAGCTGCGCTCTTGCTGATTGAGGGGTACCGCAGATCGGCATTTTGTCCGATGGCTATATCAAGTGTTTACGAGCGGGGATTGGAGACGTTGGTTGGATGATGTATGCTATTCAAGAGGTAGGTAGGTACAGATGTCTGAATTTAGCCGAAAGCCAGAGATCAGCAGGTGTACTAAACACTAGGTAGGATGTAGATTATCTTGGTATACATTGAGCCGTCTGGTGGAATGTATTTTTCCACGAATCGGACTGAGTCTGGAGCTGCCGGCTTAGTTCTTACTTCAGGTATGATCTGAGCCCGATACAATGTATACATATCAGCTCTGAACTCATAACAGATTGCATTGCCAGTGGTGAGTTTGTCTGTGGCTTGTTGACAGTGTGATTGAACATCTTTAGGTTCTCCGAAGTCATTCCAGGTGCCTCGATGCTCGATACGGTTCGACCTTCATCGACCATTGATTTCTTCTATATGTACAAATATGGTCAAGCCGATTGATCATTCGCAACCCAGCTTGCTGCCGATAAAGCTCGAAAGCTCCCGAGTCGTATCCACCGAGTCTGGACCCAGACGGTCATGCAGAGCTTCCCGCCACTGCGGCAATTGCAGTTCATGAAGCTTGCGGCCGTTGATGACCTCATGCACACGCGCTGCCTGTTCTGAAGCGACAGACGGATCGGACGACGTGGAGATGTGGCTTTCAATGATCGCACCGTGTTTACAGCGGAGGAATACCCTCGTCTAACTCATTAATTAGAAATTTCGACAGTGACAGGAGTGAGAAAGAAATGGAGAAACTCACCGAAGGAGGAAGAGAGGACGGTAGAGCGGGTCGCTCTCGGGGGTCGTCCTCGATGGGATGTGTGGAGAATGTGAACTGCGGCGTCTGTGTGTATTTCCACTCCAAAGACTGTACCACGTTAGATCAACCCTCTCCGGCTCGCAAAGGTGTACTCACCCGCAACTCATCCAGCCCTTTGCTGATCTCCGGCTCGGTATCGGCCTGGGCCTCTCCTACGGCACCCGCTACCCAATCTTCACCCGCGTAGAGCTCCGGCTCATACACATGAGCCCGCTGGGCACGGCGCACGGCATCGGGCCCGGTTGAGTACAATCGCGCAAATTCGTCCACGATACTGGACATCACCATCTGCATGGAAAAAGGGATGAGGGCATCCTCAAACTGCGACGAGACATTGGCCACGGGCGAGCGGACGCTTTCCACCCCTTTGGCCTTGATGTAGTCCCGCGCCGGCGATCGCAGAAAAGATCCGAGACCATTGATGTTGGGGGAATCCAGTAGACACGTGCCGTGATGCAGCGCTCGATGCCGCGTCAATTTGAAGGCGGACCCGGAGATCTTGCGCGGCTGATCGCCATTGGCCATTGAAAGGACAATATCGTGGCGATCGTTGACGCTTGTGTTGGTGGCTCCCACCCGGTGTAATGCCCGCACCACCATTTCCGCATGTTTGTTCCGGGTGAACGAGGTCCGCGGGCAGATCACGCTGTAGTTCAGGTTGCCTTGGTCGTGGAAGACGGCGCCTCCGCCTGACCTGCGTCGCACGTACAGCGCATTGTCGCTGTCCGAAACGGATCCCTGTGCGCCAGCGACCCGGTCATTGTATAGTTGACGGAGATTGGTCTCGAGCCATGGGTTCTGGTTGCGACCGATCACGACGCAGGGGCGATTGACGTAGAGGAAGAGGATGCTCGAATCCGGCGGGGCGTGTTCGAGCAGGAAGTGTTCGATCGACAGGTTCACGTAGGGATCGGTGGAGTGGGACTGGTAGATCTGATGCTGGGAGGATTCGCGACTGGCTAACTGGGCGAATTGGTCGGGCGCAAGTGACGAGTTATGTCGAACTGTTCCAAAGCCCGAATTGCATCTCGACCGGCGGCAGGAGAAGACGAGAGCGGACGACCATTGGCGAGGAGGGAGAGGGAGACGCATTGAAGAGGAGGTCAGGGAGGCAGCATGAGCATCATTGATTATAATTGAAAAGGATTCAGGAGCATCTAATCAAGATGGCGTCTCGTGATATTGAAGTGGATAAGATGTTCGCTTTGGCATCTCACGGGCAGATCTTCCACCAGCGCGTCTCCGATCTTCGGACACTAGACTGGAGATGGAATAGTTCGTCTGGCGGTCATTGTCTGATTCGGAGTATTCACAGTGTGTCAAGGACCTCTTTCTCTCTTTTTCTCTGGAGTTTGAGTAACATCGTTCTTTTCTTCTTGTTCTCCAGTATTCTGTCTATAAAATCCGATCAAGATTGAAGAGTTGAGAGGAATTGATCGACTCGTCTTCTTGCAGTGAAATCCGGTCAGTGGTTCACCGCCCGATAAACCCCGCCAAATCGATTATTTCTTCGATTCTTCCTCCTCATCGTCCCTCACCACCAATCCTCATACTCATACACTTTCAGAATGTCTACCTGGGGAGAGCATTTCCGGGTCACCACGTAAATATTCCTTCCAAACTATTTCTCCACGGACACTGACCGTTGACCCCCCCAGCTATGGTGAATCCCACTGCCGCTCCGTCGGCTGCATCGTCGATGGCTGCCCCCCTGGCATGCAACTCACCGAGGACGACGTCCAACCCCAGATGACTCGACGACGTCCCGGTCAGAGCGCCCTGACGACCCCCCGGAATGAAAAGGACCGCGTGGAGATCCAGTCCGGTACCGAGTTCGGCATCACCCTGGGTACCCCCATCGGCATGGTGGTCCGCAACGAAGACCAGCGGCCAAAGGACTACGGTGGAAGCACGATGGACCTCTACCCTCGTCCCAGTCACGCCGACTTTACCTACCTGGAGAAATACGGTGTCAAGGCCAGCAGCGGTGGTGGTCGCAGCAGTGCCCGTGAGACCATCGGTAAGCAAGCCCGATGAGTCACTCAAGAAAAAAAAAAGAAAATAAAAGTGATCAAAAAGGTTACACAGTTCAATACTAATCTCACCTCATCAACAGGCCGCGTCGCCGCCGGCGCCATCGCCGAAAAGTACCTGCGCCTCTCGCACGGCGTCGAAATCGTGTCCTTCGTCTCCTCCGTGGGCTCCGAGCACCTGTTCCCCCCGACACCGGAGCACCCCACGCCCTCGACCAACCCCGAGTTCCTCAAGCTCGTCGAAACCATCGACCGCAACACAGTCGACGCCTTCGTGCCCACCCGCTGCCCCAACGAAGAAGCCGCGGCCCGCATGACCAAAGTCATCGAACACTACCGCGACAACCACGACAGCATCGGCGGCACGGTAACCTGCGTCATCCGCAACGTGCCCGTCGGCCTCGGCGAGCCCTGCTTCGACAAGCTGGAAGCCAAGATCGCGCACGCCATGCTCAGCATCCCCGCGACCAAGGGCTTCGAGATCGGCTCCGGCTTCGGCGGCTGCGAAGTGCCCGGGTCCACCCACAACGACCCCTTCGTCGCCTCCGGCGACGGCCAGCGCCTCACCACCAAGACGAACAACTCCGGCGGCATCCAGGGCGGCATCTCCAACGGCGCCTCCATCTACTTCCGCGTCGCCTTCAAACCCCCCGCCACCATCGGCCAGGCCCAGACCACCGCCTCCTACGGCCTCGAAGAGGGTACCCTCGAGGCCAAGGGCCGCCACGACCCCTGCGTTGTGCCCCGTGCCGTCCCCATCGTCGAGACCATGTCCGCGCTGGTCATCATGGATGCGCTGATGGCGCAGTATGCGCGCGAGAGCGCGAAGAACCTCCTCCCGCCGCTACCCAAGACGGTCCCTACCCATCCGACGATTGGTAAATCTACTTGAATGATAGAAAGAAGAAAAGAAATATAATTGTTTTTGATGTTTATGATATCTCTTTATCTTTAGATATTTAATCTTGCATCTCTACCAATATAATATGGCCAACGTATACTAGTGACACTACCTAGTACTAGATCTAATCCTAACCATATCTGATAATGTATGATCAGAAGGCATAGATATTACCTGTTGACTATACCCAGAAGAGTATTGTGTTGTTTGTTAGATTTGCCATTGCTATAGGCACTGGTGTCATTATTGATACTAGACTGACTGACTGATTGATTGACTATCTAACTGACTGAGTATATCCTCAGCTGTTAACTTGACAGCATAAAGACAACTACATCTAATATACATTCAGCATGAACTATAACTAAAGCCTAACAATCTAGATCGAAAGCAGTAGACCACTATTCAATCAATGAATATACGTATACACAGTTGACATACTACTGTCTTGTTGTACTGATCATCATAATAATTCATCTTATTTCATCTCATCATCACGATCATCATTCATCCTTCTCTCTCTCGTCTCAGTCAATATGAAAGACAGAATCGCCATGTGCGCCCAGGGAAAGCAGAAGCGAAAGCCAAAACGAAAGCATAAAAAAAAAGTGAAAAAGAAAAAAAAATACATAGAATAGAAGTATGCAAGCCAGCCAGTCAGACCATTCCACTGAACGAGCCCAATGCCCAATCTACAATCCTCTGTAAAACCCCCAAAAGTAAACAAAAGGTGAATACTGAACTCGCTCAAGACTAACAAAACCAAAAAGGGAAGGGAAGGAAATCAACTGTACCTCCCGCTAGTTGATATTCCTCCCAATAGAATCCACCTCCGAAACATCATCCATATCCCCCGCAGTAGCATTAACGACTCGCAGTTTCTCCTTCGGGACGGTAAACGTGACTTGCACGCGGCGGCCCTCCGCTGCGCCCTCGACGTCCCAGTCGTCGTCGTCATCATTCACCGCCGCGTGGTTATCAAGATTAACCCTTCGGGACGGACCGGCGAGGGCGAAGTCGTCGCGTGTTAAAAGCAACGGGTGTAGATTTGTCAAGTCGCGCGAGACACTATTCCCAGCGCTCCAATCGCGGGCGCCCTGTTTGCGGCGGAGGAGTTCCGCCGAGGCGCTGACGGAGCGTCGGGGGAGGCGGGAGTCGGCGGCGGATTTCTTAAGCGGGGATCCTAGGACTGTGCTGCGGCGGTCGACGCCGGAAGCCATGCTCGCTGGTTCTGGTTCTGGTTCTGTGGTCTCGGGACTCGTGGGGGGCCATTTACGCGTTGCGGATAGTACGCGCCGGACGTTTCCGAGCCATTCTGCGGCGCGGGGTTTGGGGATGAAAAGGGGTTTGAGGAACGTTCCGACAGGGGAGGTGGGCTCGGCGTCTTCTTCTCGGAGTAGATGCTCGCCTTCGGCTTGACGCTGGGAGAGTGTGGTGTTGGCGGTTGAGTAGGAGTCTGAGGAGTAGCGTTTGTCCTGGGAGAAAGCCTTGCTGTGCGCAGACGCAGATCCGGGCTTCTCGGGAGACACTCGCCCGCTACTGGGCTGGCTTATGGACAACTCTGGCAGAATGCGATTTCTCCTGTCCGGAGACGTCGAGCGCCCGTCTGTGTGAGAGATAAACTCCTGGTCGCGGGATCCGGACGGACTAGCCGGTTCGGACTCCCGCCGGGTGCTGCGGGGAGTCACAAAGCTTGCCTCAGTGTGGGGGTAGCCTGATTCGCACGTCGTCATTCGCTGTAGACTATGCGTTTCGTCTTCCTCGCGTTCGTCGATTCGATGGATGTCGTGGACTGCATCTCCCCTCCTGTACCCCGTGTCGTACAATGGGGGGCGGTACATTCGCATATTCGGATTGAGGCGAGGGAACTTCGACGGGCCCGGCACATCCACAAGCAGACCCGTTCTTTCTGCTGCAATGTCGCCGTGGTCTCTCCAGTTCGACGCCCCGCCAAACTCGTCGTTGCGGGTCCATGGGTAAGCGTAGCGTGCATCGCCTCCCCGCGTGGGCGGCTTGCGGATGCTGCTGGCAAGGTCGGGTTCGTCCCTCCCCCAGAAGTGGGGCCGTTGCGCCCCTAGAGCCAGCTGGCGGAGTTCCTGGTCTCGACTTTGGCGCACGTGGCGCTTGCGGTATGAGAGCCAGAGAAAGATCGCCAGCCCTGCGGCGGCGGGGATTCCGATCCCGAGGCCCGTCCCGAGACCGACCTTGCGCGACGAAGAATGGGAAGAGAGTTCGGACGCCGTCGGAGCGGCCGGGGCGGTTGAAGTGGTACTGGTGGTTTCATGGGTGCTTCCGTCGTGGTGCGATGTGTCCGGATTGGTATAAGAAGATATCCAGCTGTCTGAGGTAACGTTGTATAGAAACACTTGAGAGCTCCGTTGGGGCTCGCTGTCTATTCGCTTGGACAATTTTGAAATGTGGTATCCGCCAGCGATCACCATCACGCCACCGGGAAGCATCGCAGCCCCATGACCATACACTCCCGTGCCTGATGCCAGCCCCAAGCTGGCACCCTTCGGAGACGGCAGGCGCCATGCCCAGTCTCCCGAGCCCGTGTACTCTTCACCGATCTCCAAAATAGCCAACTGAGGCTCGGCCGGAACACTCGTGTTTCCAACCCATCCTCCAAACACGATCACCTTACTTCCATCCGGGGAGAGGACCGCAGTATGACCGGACCTGGGTTCTACCGCCGGCGTCTCAGGTTTGGCGTTGTCCTGTACAGAATTGACCGTGACAAAGCTCCAGCTGCTTTGTGGAAGCGAGAATATAGCGAGCTGCGACATGTTGAGGAACGCCTGCTGCGTGTGACCCCCAATCAAAAGAAAGTCTTGTTTCTGCAATAATTTACCCGAAGCCGTCGACGAGTAGGATACCTGCAGCGGCGTGACTGCAAAGCCGGCTTCTGCGATGGGCGGCGCACGGTCGCCGGTGATGGACGCTTTATAAGTCGTGTTGCGGTCCGAGACCGTCTGGCTCAAAACTGTCACGGACCGAGAATAGTTGGCGGCGGTTACCCACGTTGGGCCGGGGCCTAGGGGTTGCGGGCACATGCCCGCAAAGGAATAGACCGAGCTGTTGGAGCTGTTAGAGAAGGCGTAGGCGAACCCGGTCGACAAAAAATTGGGCCCTTGAAGGTTGGTGCTTGTCTCTTCCTCCAGCGCGAATTCCTCCCATGTCCCGTTTCCGATCGAGCTATTGGCATCCGCGGTGAACTGCCACAGCGTAGATTGACGAAGGTCTGCGTGGCAGTCCCCCGCGTAGACCTTGACAATCCCATGCTGGTCAATGACGGGCACAATGGCCGACGAACGATTGCGGCTACGAAAAGGAGCCTCGGGTAGTAGCGTTGTGTATTGTGGACGGGAGGCGTCGACGTCTCCGGAGACATTCAACGAGAGGAACTGCGTTTTCGTGGTCTCCCCGGTGCCGGAAGACCGTAACAGATAGGCGAACGAAGCATCCTGTTGGGGCGAGTACAGGAGATGAGAGGGGGTATACGGAATGGCCGCGAGAGCGGGGCTGACGAGCAGCAGGAGTGTCGCCGCCAGGTAAGCCCCGACTGTCCTGCGCACGCTCTGAGATCGAGGGAGTTGATCATCCATGGGAACTCAAACAAGCCGAGAACACCGCAGCAGTGTGAAACCGATCTCGACGCATCTAGAAGAAATCGCCGATCTTAGTTCGGACCGACCGGTGGGAGACGCGTCCAGGATCAGTCGAACGGCATCAACGCCGTTTCTTCACGGTGGTTTATCACAATCTCGACTTGAATGGACCGTTGTTCCTTGCAAGCAGAGGAGAAGTGGTTCAGTATGAAAAATTAGGAAGATAGTCAGATTATTTTTCGAGAGAAATCCAGCGTGAAAGGTGGATCATAGGGCTCATCAGGCAGGATCTCGAAAGAGGCCCACAGTGTAAACACAAGGCATCATCCAGCGGATGCAGATCTAGACCCGAGGCTCGATCGGGAAGGGGATGTTACACTGTCCATAATTATACTGAAAGGCATCGTCATTCTCCAGTAGCCAATCGCCCCGAATGTGGGCAGTGCGATGGCGAACGATCGATGAAGCGAGTGGGGGAAAGCAGGATGAACCAGACCAATACTGTCAGCTTGATCAACACGGCCGGTTGCGCGGGCAACTACGCGCTGGACCATGGTTCATCAATTTATTTGAACCAACCATGTGAACTACTGTTGATTGACAACATGTCTGGTTGAGGGGTGTATAAAAGACCTGAACCTGAACCGGAACAAGGGCAGTATCTACTGATAGAGGAACATTCCTCGCATCGGATTGTCTGCATCGATCGATATGTTGATCGTCCCAATCGAGTGATGACGGTGGAGACCAAATGAGACAATTCCTTGTCATGTATGCACGGGCCAAATGATCGCGAGGGAGAGCATGTATCAATCGTGCTGTCGATGGAAATGGATTCCAAAGAGCGATCCTCAGTAATTCCACTCTGCTATAATCTATCATCAACAATTATCACGATGACGCTGGTCTGAGTCTTGGCGAGGTGGCGTGGTTGTCAGGCCAACTCCAAGCAATCTTTATCTGGTCAGCACAGGGTAGGACGGTACCTGCGAAGATCCACTGAAAGGTCTGCTATGACGATAGTGGTGAGAATTAATTAATTATTTCTGGTCGCATCCGACCAAGAGGGGATCGGACGGCTGAGACTCATGGCACACTTCAGTGCAGGATGCCTAACGTATCTGATTGTTGCGACCATATTCCTAGCATGGAAAATGTCCTGTTGCTGACAGACGCCAGTCAGTGCGCTCCTTGTCTCCATCCACATCGGGTGTTCAGACAAAATAACCCGAGGAGAAGAGAGGGTGAACATCGGAGGATCCCACCAATCAACGCCCCACCAGTAAACCATATCCAAGGTGACCGTCCAAGGCATAAGGCCAACGCAGACCCAGGGGCGCGATCATTGAAGTGACATGCAACGGCCGGTTGGTGACACTACGACACTACTCTGCCGGATGATTACTTCTTAAACCTGGTCGATACCGGCTTCAATTACCCAGAGGTCAAGACAGTCTCAGCGTGCGGACAGCCTTTGGACCTGTCGACAATAAACACCTGTGATTAATGATCGATCCCAGTCAAAAGGAGATATACCATTCGACTGTCCGCCGGATGTTGGAAGATCCGGTCAGCCTAGGCTAACAGCCAGGAAGTAGTCCGCAACATGAGCCCTAGACGAGATAGTATGATAATATGACAAGGGCTGAGGCCGGAACAATCGATTTGCCGCTAGAATAGTAGCAGGTCATGGCAGTCCTCACTCCCACCATATCGACCTGGTGCAGGAGCCTCCAGTACACATCGTCAGAACTTTCTTTGCCGATACGAAGCGAAAAATTACCTCGCTCCTTCGTCTCAGCCACCGCTTTGACTGAAATCATCGTAGTGGCGAGTAGTTTAGAGTTCGCGTCGACCTATCATGTTCTCCCTATTCACGGCCAGAGCCTCCAGATTGGAGAGGAACTCGTATCCAGGCCGTTCTTGATTGGAACTGTGTGTGTATTATAAAGCATGCTACGGTCTGAGGAGTATGCTGCTGCAGGGGAGAAGAAGAAGAAGGAGGAGGAGGAGGGGGTTTGAGCGGTGGTGGTCGGACATGACCCCTCGAGCCACGGAGCCAACGGAGCCACAGAGCCATAAAATGATCATCGCAACCAATCCTCGAAAGGGGAAAGAGTTCGGTCTTTCTGCCGTGCAACCCCCCAAGAAAACAGCCGTACCGAACAAGGTTGTGTACTCTGTACACAGTACACACATGGTAACGAAGGCCGTACGGAATTGTCAAACCCCGTCCGGTTATTTGCAGTTGATCAAACGGGATGGGGGGAGGGGACTAAAAAGCTTGGTCGGGGTCGACCAGACGAATCAGTGGCCTCCTGCTTCTCCGTGCTCGACGATGCATGATACTCGATTGGGTATGATGGGGTCAGGTTGGGTTGGCAAATGCTGGTCTTTGCCAAGGGAATCATACTACAAGACTTGGCTCTCCTCACTTCTCCCCTCTCTTGGCCCATGGCCGGCCGTGAAATCGCGTCGGAGAAGTTGTTGCCCTGTGTGCCCACTGTCCTCGCCATGATCCAACCACGATCGCATCCTTGGACTTGGATGAGTGGAAAGGCTAGAATTGGTGACTAATCTGGGATGCGACATAACATCATATCCCAGGAGTTATCCTGAGAAGAAACGTCGGTCCTGATTAGCCCACACAGACGAGTGAGAATCATCCATGCACACGGGGTATCCTCCAAAACCTAACCAGGGACATGGACCAAATTGGAATGACGTCAATTGCCTCAGTGGCTGAACAAAGGAGGCCAGAGGGCCGATAACCGGGCAGAGAGGGGCCATGCCAATACCCGGAGACCCCCGTCAGGCTAAAACGGACATGTCCAGGGTTCATTTCCAGCGAGACGGAGCTGAATCGGCCGACCTGTACGAATATACGGAGTACGTTAAGGTCCTATACTTTCCAGGCCCTGTTCATCAGTCAATTAACCAGGTATAATATATTTTCTCACGGACGAAAGGAATCATCACCATAGGTGGTGTTATGCTATAGCCTGTCATCATATCCATGCCAGATGGAACTGGAATACCAACAGGGAGAAAAGACATAGACGAGTTGAAATGGCAAACTACACGTCGAGTTGAGCGATCATGTTTCTTCACGTAAAAAGACTACAAAATCAAGAAAGATAATCGATGCTGTTGTGGACCAAGTTTCAACCCTGATGCGGGCGAGTTTCGACGAGCTTCGATTAATGAGAGGGGACATGGATACATCATTACTCCGTACATCCCTAGCATAGTAACTAATACTACAGTAGGTAGGTACCTGGCAAGTCAACACGGGCTATTGATAAGACTGGTTTAGTTCCCCACCATGGGTTGAACTTGGAACGTGCGAGTGGATTACGCTTTTATCCAGATGGGTCTGTCAATTCTCGTAGGATCTAGAAACCTGAACAATTGACCTCACCGTTGATCCTAGTTTGGCAGAGTCAAGAGAAAACCAACTAGAGGATCCACAATTAAAGAATATCATCGAAGTGGAAGGAGACTCCGTACTCGGTGTACAGATACATACTCTGTAGACTGTCAGTAAATCCTACCGATCAAACATCCCAAGCCCTTCTCCGCATTCAACCTCGTTTAGCTAATTTCAATTTTTTAATCTCCCTCCTCTTCTCTTCACCATTGGAGAACCCTAATATCCCTTTCCCCCTCAATAAATCTAAATCCGGGGTAAAGTTCCCCGGTCCAGCCACCCTCCCCTCACTAAGTGACTAACTCCCCGGACCGGATAACCAACCGCTCGTGTGGCCACCCAAGGTGTATGGAACACAGACCTCTTGGTCAAACCCGTCGCGCGAAAGTTTAAGGGCTGGGTGACAGGGTTTTGATTGGAGGTTGTATTCCCACCCCGTCTGATTTTCTTTCTGGATGTATGGTCTTACTAGTTTTCGGACCATCACCATTTTGTTTGGGGATCGAAAGTCAACTATTTGGGGGAGTGTCTGGAGTGGAAGTCACTTTTTGTGTTGTGTGGGGATATCTTCTGCACAGGTTGTATCCATCAATCAATCAGTCAAGAAATCTTGGAAATTATGTAGTTCAAGTAGAGAGAGTACTCCGTAAGATGAGGAGTAGATAGGAGTAGATGAGAGTAGATGAGGGCTTCGGGACCCACGGAACACAGGGCGATCCATCAGAACTAAAATTGCAGGCGGCGTGCAGGGACTGACAGGTGTCATGAAAATTTTCTCATTCTTCTATTGATGTTGGATTATGATTATGGGTATGTCCATCATTCTTCAATCTTCCCAGGCCGATACATCAATCAACGTGACATGAGTGGCAAGGGGCGACAGGGCGAGTCTCACATTCCACCCGACCGATCGATGGATAAGAATAGGACTATTCAGTAGGGGTTCTAGGCAGGGAGAACAGATGGATCCACATCCAGAATACAATACATACACCTAGTTCTTCCAAGAAAGTCCTCGACGTAATACAGGAGTCGGGCGAGGGCTTGGCTTGGCTCTGGGAAGCGTTCCGCCACTGACCTTGTCGCGGTGGATGGTAATTTGGATAATGGGTTGTATTAATTATTATCATGTCTCTTATTATATTATATTGACCTATTATTCAATCTCATTATATTGATTATATTATTCTACCACATTATATTGGATCTATTATATTTTTATATTCTTTATAAGATAACTCTAATTGATTATCCGTGTGTGATAATACACCTATATCTGTGTATTATGGTTGTATCATGTATCAGGAATGCCAAGATCAGTTGTTTTCAGTTAAAAGGAGAAATCAAGCAAATATACAATCAGATGAAAAGAGTGGAAGATCAAGAATAGCTAGCTATTCAGACAGGATACCTGATATCCTACTCCATCCTCCCACACGGTCTAGATCGCCAAACTGGGGCAATTTTCTCCAAGCCCCGAACCCAAAGAAGCTGTCTCTGATGGAGATCCCACTGTGGCCCCGTTGTCCGGATGGTCGGCCGAGATGGGTGGTACCGTACGGGTACTGAATGATTTTGTTCTGATAAGGCCTTCCCACCAGTCGTATCCCTCTCATTGGAAGGAGGGACCATGGTCATCCTTCACTTGGGCGATATAGGATCATGACATTTAGTCTTTCTTTCTTCCCTGTTCGCCTTCATTTGCCTTTCAGTCTGATTCGATAAATCCAATGAAATCACGGATCCTACTTTAGATATAGGTTAGTATCATATAATATTATTCATATCCATCAATCCATCAACCCATCAGAGGGAGACGATCAGGACTCGTATTGTGTATCCAAATTACCGAATTCATTACCAGGATTGACTCACTCTTTTTTCTTTCTCCCTCTTCTTCTCCCCTCCAATCCTGCATTTCGTGCAGTAGTTTTATTACCACCTCATCTTTCTCTCCCAATCCAGATCTTCACCGTCTGCTCCATTTCCTTTTTTTCTTCCTCTCTCTCCCTCTCCCTCTTTCTTCTCTTCAAACCTTCTTTTTCTCCAATCTCCCCTCCATCTCTCCTATCTTCCGATCTCCCTATCTTTTCTTCTTTTTTCCTTCTTCCATTTGACTTTTCCTTCCTCATATCTATCTCTTTAATTTGGATTTCTCTTCCTGCCTCCACCGACCACCCCATTCGTCTTCCCACCTATCTCTACCCCTCCTTCCACCCTCCTTTTGGATCCTCTCAACCTAATCTATCGAGATTCCCGGATCTGGGTTCCATCCGCTCCTTTCGACGGGATTCTGGAAGGACGCCATCAGACGATTCAAAAGTCCCCTCCGTTGTCGGCTTCCCGTGCGCAGTCCTGGAGTGATTGTCCTCCGACCGATCGACGCCCTTCCCGCCCGTCTACGTACCCTCCTCTCACCGGACGATCCAACCGGCCTGGTGCGTTCCGATGCTGCGGCGGTGTCTGCTGTAATACTTCATCATCGCCGTCGCCCTGAACTCGATTTTCTTTTTCCCCCTCGAGGCCCACCCTGTGAGACACCAGATTCGCTCGGAAAGTAATGCCGATCCATTCGTGTCCGGCTCCGGAGCTCCTCATCAGCTCGGATTAAATCCATCCGTTGGTCGCCCAACGAACGCCAATAAATGCAGAGCGAACAGGAATAACACGATTTTCACAACGTCGAACGCAGCGGAGGATGCGCAACTGCGATTTGCATCGTGTCGGTCGGATATAATCAAGACGAGATGAGAATGGCTGATCGTCCCGCTTCCATGTCGGGTATGGACGAGCCCATCAACATGGTGGCCCGGAACGGTCAAGAGTTCGAAAAGTCCTCCAAGCGGAGCTCCGACCTGTCCAGCGAGGCGTCAGACCAGTCGCCTCCGACCCCCGCGGAGGGGGACATGACGCGATCCGTCACCAAACCGCCCACCGCGAAACTTCCCTTACCGAGCGACACCACGGACGGTCAACCCGCCATCCGTCCCACCTTTTCCCACCTCTACCACTCTTCCAACACCTCCCGGTCGCTGTCCACCCGGACTTCTTCCAGCTCGCTCCAGGCCTTGAACGAAGGCACTGTGGTCGATGCCCGGTCGGAACTGGGCGGTCTGGGCCGGAGTCCCCTCTCCCGACGTACGTCATATGTCACGCAGTCCGAGTCCCAACCCACCGAGTATCCCGTCTACCCCGATCAATCCTACGAAGTCCTTCAATCCCAGGTCCACCCTACCTACCAACGACCGTCGCTGTGGACCCGAGGCTCGCAGAACGCCCGGTCAGATTCCCAATTGCGATACGGCTCGCGAACCGCTCGAACCGCAGGCAACACTCCGGTCTCCAGTCCCGGACTCTTCTCCTTTCGCAGTCGTCGGTCGACACCATTTGGATCCGAGGACGGCCGGGTCAGCAGCCCGTACCTTCACCCAACGCACCTGCAGCCCCCAAAAGAGTATTGCCCCCCCCCCACCCCAAAACCTTGAGTGAACGCGATGGCGAATGGTCTGACTAATGATTGTAGAACTCACACGGTCGAGGTCGAACGGGACACGGTGACCGGTAATAAGTTGATCAACCAGTATGAGATTCTCCAGGAGCTTGGACGCGGGGAGCACGGAAAGGTCAAGCTCGGGCGGCACGTGGTGACTCGCCAGAAGGTGGCCATCAAGATCGTGCAGCGTCATCCCAAGCAGCGTCGCCTGGGTAAACTCGGCAATCCCGAAGACAAAGTCAAGAAGGAAGTCGCCATTTTAAAGAAAGCCCGTCACCCCAACGTCGTCAGTCTGTTGGAAGTTATCGACGATCCGAATCGACAGAAAGTGTATATTGTCCTGGAGTATGTCGAGAACGGCGAAATTATCTGGCGGAAGCGAGGACTGCGGGAGATTGTGCACGTTGACAAGCGTCGGCTGGAGCGGGAGAAGGCGGGCATTGCGGACTCCCCGTCATTCGTCGAGGAGTGCCAGCAGTACGTCCGGACCGCTCAACACCTTCGTCAGCAGCGCGAAAAGGCGCGTCAGCGACGCCAAGAGCAGGCGGCCAACGCTCGGAAAGCGCCCATTCCCGCTTGGAGTCTGGAACACGGCGCGGAATCGGACGAGGAGGAGTCGGATCTGACCCTAGCCCGCACGGCCAGTCGCTCCTTGGCCAGTCACGAAGACCCGCGGTCGTCCCCCAGTCAATCCTTTGCATCCGCACTGGCCGCCATCGAAGGCAGTATGTACGGGTCCTACCCCGAGGACTCGATGGAGAGGAGGTTCAGCACTGCGTCCAGCAGTTTCGGGAACGCCCCTTCGGAGCCGGAGTGGTTCTCCGATGAAGACGATATGTCGTTCGTCCCGTGTTTGACATTCGATGAGGCGCGCAACGTCTTTCGGGAGTCGTTGCTCGGTCTCGAGTATCTCCACTATCAAGGCATCATCCACCGGGACATCAAGCCCGCCAATCTCCTGGTCACGAGTAGCTACCGGGTCAAGATCTCCGACTTCGGAGTCTCCTATCTGGGGCGTCCCATCAGAGACGACGAAGACGACCAGCTCAATGACAATGAGGTGACGGAGCTGGATGACGCTCGAGAACTGTCCAAGACCGTGGGGACGCCCGCTTTCTACGCCCCCGAGCTGTGCTACACGGGCGAGGATTTCGTCGAGACGATTGGATCCGTGCCACGCATCACCGAGGCCATCGATGTTTGGTCGCTCGGGGTGACTCTGTACGGCATGATCTTTGGACGGTTGCCATTTGTGTCCGACGACGAATACAGCATGTTCCAGACGATCGTTAAAAAGGAGGTTTTCATTCCGCGCAAGCGCCTCGTGCCCGTGGAGAACGAGCCGAATACCGTGAGCCAGTGGCCCCGTTCGTTGTCCGGCAGCAAACGGATGGCGGGCGAACTCGTCTACGAAGATATCGACGATGAACTGTACGATCTGCTGAAACGCTTGTTGACCAAGGATCCCGCCAAGCGTATCACGGTGAAGGAGATCAAGCACCACCCGTGGACTCTCGACGGTCTGCCCAATCCCCGAGTGTGGGTAGAGGAGACGGATCCCAATTACCAAAGCAAAGGAAAGAAGATCGAGGTGTCCTCCGAAGAGGTCACGTCGGCGGTCAGCAAGGTGCCGTTTATCCAGCGGGTGCGGTCCAACGTTGCCAAGTGGTCCAGCTACCTAACCGGTCGGTCGAAAGACAACAAGGACTTCCGCCGACGACCACCGAGCATGACCCCGTCGTTTGATTCCGCATTCTCCGCGAGCACCTCGAGCTTCCCCAGGCACTTGTGGGATGACCGGCGTCTCAGTCTCCGGGACGAGGATTTCTCGCGGGCCTTCCGTATGGCGGCCCGGGACGGTGGTGAGCACCCGCTCTCGCAGAGCGTCACCGCCAGCCCGGTGGGTCGGGACGACCACACTTCCTACTTCCAGGATATCGGCTTTGACTGGACCCCGTCGCATGATCGAACCCCCCGCCCGGGTCCACCTGTGCGTGCCGCGTCGAGCTTATCCACCGCCGAATCTGCGAAAACCGTGCGAGCCTCCAACTCGGCCACTCCGCTCGCTGGCCAGCGTCCCGAACCATCCGCGACGACCAGTCTCGGAGGATTATTCGGCGGTGCCAGCCGTCGACTGGCGCGGGGTCTGCACACCGGTGAAAAACGCTCTGACAAGGTGGTCCCCGTGGAGACCCTCACGAACGGCGACCGTCGCTCGGGACCCAGCCTGGCCGTGAGCGTCGCCTCTGCGGTCGGTCAGATGCAGCAGCTGAACCTGCTTCCAGAGGGTGACGAATCGGCCACTGTTGGCTCGGATGGTCTCAGCCCTGCTGCTACCGGACACCGACGCAACAAGTCTCATCAACTACCACACAAGTCGTCCACCGAGCCGCTGGAGCTGTCCAAAGAAGCCCTGCTCCGCCAGAGCAAGGGGGAGATTCCCGTGCGCAGGGCGTCTCGCCGGGAGAGTGAGCCGACATCCAACCGCCCTCGCACGCTGCGTCCCGACCCGCGGTTCCCCGTTGCCGCCTGTGCTGTCGCTGGCGGTTCCATTGAGGCACCTTCGGGCGGGTTGACGACCTCGCCCCCGTCGGCGGCCACCATCTCCTCGTCGTCCGTGGACGATTACACGAGTGGGATGTCCCAGAGCACCTCGCATCCGAGTATCCCGTCTGTCGTGTCCGGGGCCTCCTCGCTGTCCAACGAAGGCATCCTCCCGAGCAAGGAGAAAGATGGCGAATCGGCGATCCAGGTTCCCTCGATCCTCCGGACGGACGAAACCGTCAAGTGTCCGGTGCCAAGCTTGCTTCGGACGGTGGATGACGACGAGGCGCGATACTATTGCGATGACGAAGAGGATTCTGACGATGATTCCGAAGATGAGGGCCTCGTCTTTGGTAAAAAGAAGCCACCTCCGTCTCCTCAGAAGCCGGTCGTCCGTGCCGGTCACGAGTCGAAGGCATGATGGGTTTAGACCACTCAATACAAACATTATAAAGACGGGTCATCTCAATTTTTTCGACCCGTCCCGCCCCACTTCTTCCGTCATGATTCTTGTAACTTTGTTTCATTTTGGGACACTGGACGATTTCTTCATGAATACTGGTTTTGCATGTATATCATTTTTATTACCGGGCATTTTCTCGTCATGGCCTATCAGCATACAGGAACTGCGAAGGCATTTATTTTTTTTTTTTTTTTCTCTTTTCCTATGTCTTTGGAGTTGATCGGACCAGATGCATTGTTTTGTCTGTACATATATATACTTGCATCGGTGGTTTTTTTTTTTTTTCTTTTCACATGTTTTTCATCAGGGTTACCATCTCATCTGGAGATGCTCGGGTGATCTTGGATGATCTTGGGATTTCGTCGGGTTTGGGGGTTTGCGTCTATATATACTGGGCTTGGGCTCTTCGGCATCGATTCTAGGGACGGTTTCTTGTAATTAATGTCGATATGAGGGTGGGATAGGGATTGCGAGTGGGTATATGTTGCATGGTTGGCTCGCATGGTACAATGATATTGCGGGCATTCGTGCAGATAATCATGACTGGAATAGAATTCACCCTCTACAACTATTGATCTAGAGCTTATAACGACTGATTAGATAGAGTAGAGGATAATGGAGCAATTGATAGAGCGATCTGGCAGGGTCGAGACATCCGGTGTATCAGATGGTGTATTCCTCCACCAATCGTTCCTTGTTCATCCGAGCAGTCTATAGTGTATCTAGAAAAAACAGTGGGTCGCGAGCAATTCTCCGTCGTCGGGATTTGAGACAACCTGATAGATTCGGAGATTTGCCCGAATGATCATGGTGTAGATCTAAAGATTGAAATACCCAGATCACCCAAGCCAATACATATCGATGCATGTCCCTTTCTCCCCTTGAATCAAGACACTGTTATAATTCAAAAAAAACAACATGCGACTCACAGCCCTCCTCCTATCAATATCCACCCCCCACCTAGTCTCCTCCGCCCTAACCTACAAAGGCGCAGACATCTCCTCCCTCCTGACGTTGGAAAAATCCGGCACAGAATACAAGAACCTCAATGGCGAACCGCAGGCCCTGGAAACCATCCTCGCAGATAATGGCGTCAACTCCATCCGCCAGCGCGTGTGGGTGAATCCCGCCGATGGGGTCTACAACCTGGAGTATAATGTTGAGCTTGCGAAGAGGGCGCAGGATGCTGGGTTGAGTGTTTATATTGATTTGCATTATAGTGATACTTGGGCGGATCCGGAGAATCAGGTATTTCCCCTCCTTTCTTCCCTCTCTATATTCCCTCCCTCTATTGAAATGTATGCATATGGTATATGGTATACGTACATGTAAAGTATAGAATAGCATACTGAAAAAGAATGACAAAGGACACCCCCAAAGGATGGCCCACCGACGACATCGAGACACTCACATGGCAAGTCTACAACTACACAACCGAAGTGTGCAACGCCTTCGCATCCAACAACATCCCCATATCGATCATCTCCATCGGCAACGAGATCCGCAACGGCCTGCTCTGGCCGCTCGGCACAACCGACCAGCCAGCCAACATCGCACGCATCTTACACTCCGGCGCCTGGGGCGTCAAAGACTCCACCCTGACACCGACGCCACAGATCATGATCCACCTCGACAACGGCTGGGACTGGCCCGCGCAGGAGTGGTTCTACGACGCGGTCCTCAACGCGGATACAGACTTTAATGAAGCGGACTTTGACCTGGTGGGAGTATCGTTTTACCCGTTTTACAATGAGGACGCGACGCTGGCGTCCCTGGGGGATAGCTTGACACAGCTGAAGAAGAAGTACGCGAAGGATGTTGTCGTCGTTGAGACGGACTGGCCGGTGTCGTGTCCGGCGCCGGAGACGGCGTTCCCGGCGGATTTGACGGACATCCCGTTCTCGAGTGAGGGCCAGACGGCGTTTATGGAGCAGTTGGCGGGTGTGGTTGGTGGTGCTGGCGGGGTGGGCGTGTACTATTGGGAGCCGGGGTGGGTGGGGAATGGGGCGTTGGGGTCCAGCTGTGAGGATGTTTTGATGGTTGAGTGGGATGGTGGGGGGGTTAGGGGGAGTGTGAGGGTTTTTGGGGAGATTTAACTTGTGGACTGCCTCTGGTTCATTCTTAATTTGCCTTTGGTTCTTTTCTAATTGCCTTTGGTCCATCGTTGATGGAAGATTAAAGAGGGGGGGATGTGATGGTCGTATAAAGGAGTAGGATCGATCATGTATAAATTGGATACTACATGCTATAGTACTGTCGCAATGTAGTAGTAGCAGTGCAGTAGTAAAGGACAGTAAACACCCGCCGATCAGGAACAACCACTTCACTAGTAGTTGCAAGATCCATTTAGTAACCATCCTGGAATGAACCACTCCAACCCTCCTACTCCTAGTCAGGCTGATTCTCTAATCCCGGAATCGCAATGATAGGCACGTAAGAAGGTTCGTTGGTTCGGTGGTTGGTTCGGTGTTTGGATGTGGGTTGACTATTTGCATTATATACTCCTACTCTGGTTAGATATGTTTATCCTTGTTTTTATTCTTGGTGGTTCTATTATTATCATTTTCGATTGTTTTTATTATTCTGTTGAAGGAGAAGGTCAAGCCTGGGGAGCGCTTAGGGCACGGATGTTATGATGGATCTATCGTATCGTCAGTTCAGTTCATACTGTAGTAGTTAATCTTGACGCTCAATTCGTATATGTCTTTATTTATTCATGTTTTTTTTTTTTTTTTCAAATTATGATTCTGGATTTATGTTTTTTAAAACCCCATTATCCACGTTATTAAACCCAAGATTGTTCTCATCTTACATCGAGTCAGTAGTCTGCCTTGACCCACGGGATCATTCTCTTACACATTCTTGATCTATATTATTATCCATATTGTTTACCTTTCAATTAGTTTTAACTACTTTATTGTTATTCTATTCCATACAGAATATATGTAATTTGTTATTCATATGGATCTTCTATCTATTGTATGTGTTATCTTATAGTATTGAATAGCACGTGCAAGGTCAGGCTGCAAGGCGGCTTTTGCCCAGCCCAAGATGGTGTAATCTATGCCTGGTATTGTATGGTCATCCCCTCCCATTCACGCTCCTCCCCCGTAGTAACAAGAGGTATGGTACGGTATTCTCCTGTCGACTTCCCCTCCATCAATCCATTTCCCCATATTCTTTTCTCGATCTCTCTTCACGTTCTTCACTTCTTCACTTCACTTTCTCTTCATCCATCAATTCTGTATTCTTTCTCTTTCGATCATCTTTCAAAAAGTAAAGTCATTGATGACCGTGGTCTGATCTCAACAGATTTGTGAGAGACCAGGGACTACCAATCAAGAATGAAATGAAACCGGCTGATGCGCCAGTGACGAGGCTGAATCGCAAGGCAACTTTCCCTCCACTCTTTACTCCGTCAGGAAACTCCTCCCTGCTTTAGCCTCTTCTTCCTCTCTGCCTCTTCCTCTGACTTACTTCTTCCCCTGCTTTCCTCCTCCTCTGATTCATTCCTTCTCTCCCCCCTCCAGCCACTCATCGTTCGGCTTCTTCTCACAACACCCACTCGGTGATCGATCACCGCCCCGCGCCCGCACACAAACAATCCTCCCACGCCTCACCTTTCTTCCGTCTGCCCTCCATCCTGATCCCCCACCAACTAAGCCTTGCGCCTCGTGGGTTCTATTCTGGGTGACTCCCCCCAGCTCGTCGGCATGGCCTCTCATGAGACGGGTCAACTGCCCGCGGACAATAAAACCCGCGGCGTCAGCCCTTCTGCCCACTCCCACCCGCAATATGACGACGACCCCTCGGCGTCCTTATCCCTCGATCCCTCGCTGTCGGTGAACGCCTCGTTTTCTAATCCGCCTCCCTATCTCAACGATCCTCACGGGGGTGCCTCCGAGTCCGACGCCTACGCCTACAGCGCAGCCGGCTATCTCCCCGCAACCTCCGGGTTCGCCCCCGCCGACCACGCCTATTCCCAGACCCTGCCGCTGTCGCAGCCCTTCGATCCCTCCATCAACCAGCAAGGCCTGCCGCAGACACACTCTTTGCCCCCGTCCGACGACCCCGACGTGGCCTCCCTGTTGGACTCCAATCCCAACGGCTTCGACTTTTCGCTCTACCAGAACCCCACCCAGAATCAGGCGGTCAACCCGGCCGACCTCCTCAGCCAGATGCCGTCGCCCCGCTCGCCGCACTCCCCCCACTCGGCGGCCTCACCGCAGTTGTCGCCTCAGGACCCCCCGCACTCGTCGCCGGGACCCATGTCGCCCCCCAGCTCGACCCCGGGCACCTACTATACCCCGCAGCACTCGCGCCATGCCTCCCTGGATCCGGCCGCCGCCGCCTATCTTGCGGCCAACGCGCACCCGGACTGGCAGGCCGTCACGGGGAATGCCGCCTTCCAGGGCCATCGGCGCGCCCCCTCCGAAGTCTCCGAGGTCTCCTCCGCCGCCCACTCCCCCTACATGTCGCAGCACGAGTCCTTTGACGGGCCGGACAACAACCCCTCGCCCCTGCTGGCTCCCCAGCATGACCCCGGCCTGTACGACAACGCCCTAGGAATCGAGTCCTTCACCCTGTCCGACCATCCGCCGGCGCCACAGACCCAGGCCTTCAGTCCGGGCCACAGCCCGTACCTCTCACCGCAGCTGATGCCGCAGCCCGGAGGCGAGATGATCCCCAACATCCCGTACGTCTCCGCGCCGGGGGGCCCTGACGCCCATTACCCCGCCCCGTCCCAGGATCTCTACTCCAATGGCATGGATGCCTTCCCTGGGATGCCGCCGGGAAACATGCCGCTGGATATCGGCCAGGCCTCGTCGATGGCGCCGCCGTCGATCAACGTGGAATTCGCGCCCCCATCGCGAAACCCGGTCGTTCCGCAATCCAAAGCGGCGGGCGATCTGGACTCGTTGAGCCCGCCTCCTCCGTCCATGCGTAAGTCCCCTGTTCTTCCCCTTTCTCCTTCTATCTCTGATTTCTGTTCTATCTCCCCTATCTCTGATCTCTGTTTTATCTGTGACATTGTATGAGCATCGCTAAATCCTGATAGGCTCGCGCATGCGGAGCAAGTCTGATCCCTACGCGCATCCGGCGTCCCGCCCCCGCTCGCCGTCCGCGACTAGTCTGGAGCCCTTGGCACCATCGTCACCACGCTCGCTGTCGCCGTTCGACTCGGGTCGCCACAGCAACCCCGGATCCAGAGACCCGTCGCCGGCGTCCCGTTCCCGCCGCGTGTCGACCTCGTCGATCGACAGCCGCAACTACATCCTCGGGCTGGCCGACCCGCAGCGGCCCGGGGCGAACCCCAACGACTCGAAGCGCGTCCAGAAGCACCCGGCCACGTTCCAGTGCCACCTGTGCCCCAAGCGATTCACGCGCGCTTACAATCTCCGGTCGCACCTGCGCACCCACACGGACGAGCGGCCGTTCGTCTGCACGGTGTGCGGCAAGGCTTTTGCGCGGCAGCACGACCGCAAGCGGCACGAGGGGCTCCACTCCGGAGAGAAGAAGTTTGTCTGCCGCGGCGAGCTGGCGCGCGACGGCCAGTGGGGATGTGGCCGTCGCTTCGCGCGCGCCGACGCGCTGGGCCGCCACTTCCGCTCCGAGGCGGGGCGCATCTGCATCAAGCCGCTGCTGGACGAAGAATGCCAGGAGCGCGAACGCAGCATGCTGCAGCACTCGCAACATCCCCAGCACCTGCAACCCATCCCGGCGCCCCTTACCGTGCCGGGCATGGACGGAACGGGGACGGGCCATTTCGTGCTACCCGCGGCGCTCCTCGCGCAGTATCCCGCCTTGCAGACCCTGCAGTGGGACCAGATCCCCGCATCGGCCGACGACCCCAGCGACATGGGAGGTCGCAGCAGCTTCGACGCCAGCTCCGGCGGCGAGTACGGCTTCGACGACGACGAGTCGGTGCTGAGCAGTGTCTCCGGTATGAGCGGGGGTTACGGGCATTCTGATCCGCTGTACGGGGGGAATTCCGGGCCGATCATGGGAGTGCCGACAGAGACGGGCTATCAACAGGATTGGCGAGAATAACCTTTGATTTATTGGTTAATAGAGGATTCCTCTATCTTTTTTCCTTTGTCATTTTATCACGTTTTACTTGGCGTTCAGATACAGGTTGGAGAATTATCCGGATTCCACTACGGTGATATCAGGGTTGATTTGACTTTTTTTATCGGGTGGTGTTTTTTTTTTTTTTTTTTTTTTTTTGTGTTTTTTTTTTTTTTTTTTTTTTTTTGTTTCCCCCTCTTTCTTTTGTTTCCCCTTTTTATACCTTTTTCTTTTATTCCCCTGGCTTTTTTTACTTTTCTTTTTCTACCCCTTTTTATGTTTGCACCCAGTTTCGCCGCGAATAGGCGGGCGGATGGTCATGACGTGTCTACGATGAGTTACTTATTCAATTGGTTGATTGATACCTACACATATAGATATACCCTGGGAAATATTTGTATGGTTTCTTTTTTTTTTACTACATGTAGTATACTAACTAGACTGCTTTGATACTGTATTATGCTATAGGGTAGGGTAGTGGATGTAGGATGGAAAATGGATAGCTGGATGGATGGATAGTATCAGCGCAATGTTTGAACACTTCTCACTTATTAAACAGGAGGTCCAGAATCATCCCAGTAGACAATACAAATACATGCAGTACAGATATATTATACGAAGTAGAGTATATGTAGTAGACACATACAACGTAGTGAACATACTCTCGCAAAGAAGACCGCCTACAAAAAAGGTCGACCACCTACGAAGAAGAAGAAGAAGAAGAAGAAGAAGAAGAGGAAGAGGAAGAGGAAGAAATAGAAACCAACTTCCCCACCTGCTCCAACCACCCCTTATGAAACTCCTCCTCGCTGAACCTCAGTGCCGAGCGACGCGCCCTAGCACGCATCGCCATCTTCTCCTCGACCGGCAGGGCAAGGGCCGTCTCAAACGCAGCTGCGAATTGGTCTTCCGTGGACGCGCGGAAGCCTGTTGCGCCGCTTCCGCCTCCGTTTGCATTTCCGCTTCCGCCTTTGGCGCCAGCGTCAGAGTCAGAATCAGAATCAGAATCAGGCATGTCGATGACAATGTCCTCGCGCGGACCGCCCGAGTCGTGGACGACGCTGATGAGCCCCGCGGCTTGGTACTCCACGACGCAGATGCCGAAGTGCTCGTTCCACATGGCGTTGACGCCGATGGAGGCTGTGGAGAGGTGGGAGAGGATGGTTGGCCAGCTGGCGTCGCAGATGAAGGTTGTGTGGTCGCGGATGTGCAGCTCGTGGGCGAGGAGGCGCAGGTTGTAGATGTGGGTTTCGTCGGGGCTGGCGTGGCGGACGGAGCCGATGAGGATGAGGCGCGGGGTGGGCATGGACGAGGTGGTGGAGGAGTGCTGGGCGTGGTTGTGGAGGAAGCGGGCGAAGGAGCGGAGGAGGAGCGGGTGGTTCTTTTCCGGCCGGAACTGCGCGATGTAGAGGATGACGGGTTGGCGGGAGGTCTCGGACTCTGCGTCGACGCGGATGGAGGATTCGAGCTCCGTGACGGCTGTGGGTGGGAACACCACGGCGGGGTCTTTGTGCGGGGTGTTGTTGCGGGAGGGCCCCCAGATTGTGCGGATGTGCGCGGCTGTCCAGGACGAGTTGCACATGACGACGTCGACGTGTCCGCCGACCCAGCCGTAGAGACGCGCGAAGGCGAGCCAGTACTTGCGTTTGGCGTGGCCGCGGAGGCCGGTCCCTGCGCCGGCGTTGACGCCTTGGAGGCCTGATTTGTCGTCGAGGGACTGGAGCATGTCGGTTGAGATGGTCGGGTAGTGTACGTAGGCGCCTGTGGGTACCCATGGGAAGAGCAGCCTGCAGTAGGCTAGTGTGAAGGCGTAGCCCATTGTGTCGACGAAGATGTCCGGGACGACTAGGTTGAAGGCGTCGTGCGCGACTACTAGCGACCCGAGCGATTGGCCCAGTAGCGTCATGTAGGGGTACATGGTGCTGGCGACGTATTTGCGGGTGGTCAGGTAGAGGAGCACCACTGTCGGCGCGTGTAGTTGGATGTTGAATCGGTTCTAGACGTGGCTTGTCAGCGCCGTCCATTGCTCTTGGTCTTCGGATAATAAGGAACTCACATGGACCCGTTCCAACATGGTCGCTTTGGTAGCCTCGTGATCTCCCGTGTAGATCACACAGATCGCGCGAGGCCAACGTTTTTGCGTTGCCTTGACTGCCTCCCAGAGCACGCGCTCACCGCCGCCTCCCGCATTACTATAAGTCACGAGGTTAGTCTCCGGATCAGGGTATTACTGTAGATCGTGGAGAGTTGACGCACCAGAACGGGTGAAAGAAACCAATGATGCCATCCCAGCCATCGCCGCCGCGTTCGCGACTCCCGCTGCTGGAGCTCGATGAACGGGTGTCCACCTTCTCCCAGTCCTCGTCCTCGCCGGGGGAGGGCTTGGCCGTGCGCTTCGCGGCGGAGTCCTCTTCCTCCGCTCGCACGCGCGAGACGATGTGCTCACGTCGGGAGCGAGTGCGTCTCACGATCAGCCATCCAACCCCGCGGAGCACAAGACGAAGGACCCCCAGCGGTAGCTGTGGGAGGAGCACGCAGGTCGCGAGCAGGGCCAGGACCGTGATGGCCGATTTCAGTAGGAGTAGCATCATGACAGACCGCTGACTGGGTTGTGAGCTCAAGTAGCTAGCAAGAGACAACGGGCATAGTCAGACTACCAGGATTCAAATGTTCCTCTTCGAAGTAGTCAAATTCAAGCTGTATCTGCTAGGCAACCTGAAGGCGTTGGAGGAAGGGAAGTGAAGCTGTTGGAGCGGCGTGGCACTTCCGCTCCATTGCCCTGTTGCGGTTTAGCTGCTCTCTATCGATAAGCCTTCACCGCCCGATGACTCATCTTATCTTTGATTACGTCATTGTATATCGAGATCTATAGATCTATAGATCTCTACCAAGATCATGTTCATTACTGTAATCCTGAGTTTCAAATTTATGACGATTGACACTACTGAATAGATGTTCAACTGGCTTCTCAGACCCGACAAAACCGGAGTCATCCATTATCATCCTCGCCATCTTCGACGTATCTCGAGCGGAACGCCCGCGAAACCGCTTTTGTTGGAGTCAATGAGGAAACGGCTATATAGGGCGGAAAAGATGACTCGATTCGGTGGCTCCTTTTATGAAGCTGCTTGAAGAACTATGGAGACTATCTGCAAGCGACTACATTGAAACTCCCCTGCCTGGCAGAAGCGCTAGGCCAAATCGGATTAGCTTCGACAGCAATCAATGTTGTTCCAGGACTGTCTTGGTGATAGAAAAAGGATCATTGTTTTTGTAGGCAAAGTGGGAATGACTGATTGGCGTTAGGGCGTCAGCCTCAAATAAGAGTGCATTGAGCTGCTGGTAAATTTTGGACGGATGGTTCGAAATCTCATGTTCTCGTCCTTGGTCTAGTTGTCAACGCCAGACAAGTACGTGTGGCCCGCCGGTTAGGAACACCTGTTCTCGCTGTAGACGACAAGGTCGACACCTCCGGGGGTGGCCCTCTGCCACCCTTCCTCTAACGCAAACGAGACGAGACAGAGGAGGGCACGGGCGGCCCCGACGACTTCGGGAGGGGAAATGGAAGGCTCAGGACCGGTTTCCTCATGCAACCAAGCAATGAGCATGTGTTGAATGTCATTTTCAAGGAGCCGGAGGGTGTAAATGGTGACACGGGGCGCAGCACGGCGCGTCTTGTAAGATATGCTGATGAGTTGGATCGTGATCGGTTCCTCCTCGAGGGTGGCAGCCTCAGACTCTCTCAGCTCATGCATATCTGCAATACCAAGACTCCACCTCGTATTGTTCGCCGTCATGCCGGACGGCTTGGAAACGAGCCTCTGGTACGAGCATATACCCCATGTCCATGCATCCAGCAGCGATTGCTCCTGTGCGAGCACCGCTGCCCCAGCTCATTGGGGGTGTCGAAGATCCAAGGGTTTAGCATTGTCTTTCTTATGTTCTAAAATGGATGTTGAGACATGACCCCGTCGTCTAGCAGATCCATTGAGTTCTGTTGACTGGCTGGGCGATTTTCAGACCAGTAACTGGTAGTGACACGGCGGACAAGCAGCACATAGTCTGGTCCACCATGATATCGGTTAGGTAGCGGATTCGTTTCCTATAGAAACTGACGGCGTGTATCTGTCGTTATTGTCGATTGAGCTGCACAGATCTAATACCACTACCTCGAGTGTGTCAAATGAATCTGTAAAACAGAACGTAGCCAGGTATGTCTTTATAGTTGAAGAGCCACACAGTTGAAGGAGTCACCATCCTCAGAAGCCACGGCATGTTTACCGTTGCCTGTCATTCTAGATTTCGAAGCAACGGAACAAGACCAAGAATCGGGTTTCAGAGGTGAAGTCAGAGTTGAAGCAGCTGGCGGTTTGCCTGTCAAATGCGCATACTTTGATACCCGAGCATACAATCAACACCCTTTCACCATGAGACGCGGAGGTGGTGGTCCAAGTGAGGCAGTGTGTATATCAGCACAGGCTGGAGTCCATAGCAGTATTTCTAGATACGCAGTCCCGGAGGATTGATAAAAAATGTTGACAAGATTATATAGATATAAAGATGAGGTCTGAGTGAGGCCAAGGTAACAAATATAAGTAGCAAGAAGATACAAGGTGGAGAAGAGAGGACGCTGGTCAGGTATTTATGCCTGAGCTGATGGGCCGCGGGAGTAGAAACAAGACAAGTGATTCACACTATGATTACAGACCCTGTTGTTCACTGAATTAAATTGATTAATGATGCGAATTGCTTTCATATTTGCTAGTTCCATGGTTTAAATATCATGATGGCTTGTTTGTCTGTGAAAGAAACAAGAAGAAAGGTCATCTTGTCTTTGACTTCCCAGCAAGCTTGTAGTATTATTTAGTGTATGTGATAGCAGTAGCGGTCTGTATGGCAGTGCATAGTAAGTTATAAAGGAACTGATGCTTCATTCTTCTTATATTATTAGATCTATCTAGTTGATTGCTGCTGCTGTCAGGGCATGAATATCCACGTGAGATTCACAGCCCACGTGATACTGTTATACATGCACCATCACGTGAGTGAATGGTAAAGCGTCATTCCCATGTTACTTGGTAGGAAAGTAACTATAGAAAAGAGATAAGAGGAAATAACACTGGTACACTTTCAAAAAAGACAGTAAAACCTAGATTTAAGTGATGTAGTATACTGCTAATCAATGAAAGGCTACCTTGGTGCAGGAGTGACCTGGATAATAACGCTCTAAAATCCATATTCAATCTAACGTAGTGGAAATCACATGCAAGATATCAGCTTACTTTGAGGACAAACTCTAACTCAATCATCACTAGTCTAGCGACGACTACATATTCATAAGATAACGCCATCTTTCTTGAAAGAATCATATCATGAGAATGTAAAGGGTGTAAATGCAAGACACGGAAACGGGACGAGATTAAAGAAAAAAAACGCGCTATCTCCTATTCAAAAGGAGAAAGGTTGGGAATTTTCTAAACTTGGCAAACTCAATACCCCAATCAAAGCTTTGCCTTGGGGTTCTCTTCGGATGCAGTGGCGTCCTGGTTGACAGAGACGGTGCGGTTGTCGGGGCTGTCGCCGAAGAAGATGACTTCTACCGTGACGTCGTCACTAATACATTGTTAGCGGCGAATCCAGAAAATAAAGGTAAAACAGTAATGAAGAACTCACCGATACCGGCGGGAGTAAGGACTGGGAAGAGTCAACAAGGCGCAGACCATGTCCTTGTCTTTGCCGCCCATGGCGTTACGGACCAGATGCGTGGCGGCGTTGTTGTCCTCCACCACAAATCGACTGGCGGCACCCGCAATGTCATACTGCGCCTGGCGAATGGGGCGCCGCTGACCGTCCGCCTCAGTCGACTGGGAGGATTCGACGGGGAGTTTCTTGTTCTCGAAACCAAACCAGCTCTTGAGCCAGGCCTGATTTCCACCGGCACCGGAACGTTGCTGCTCAACCCACTGGCCGACCAGTCCGACGACCTCCTCGTTGCTCAGCATTTCCCAGAGACCGTCGGTAGCGATGACCAGGAAGTCACCCTGACTGGGGTCGATCTTGGTGGTAGTAATGACCGGCTCGGCGGTCACGTACGGGGGAGTCTTGAGGAGCGGATGCGGAGTGCGTCCGAAGAATTGGCGCTTGATCTTGTCCTGGGTGTCTCTGGTCCACTTGTAGAAAGCGTCGCCGAACGACCGACTAGGTTCCAGCTGGCCGAGGATGCGTCCGTTACGGGTCACGTTGGGCTCGCCCGGGTGTTCTTCCCGCAGACGCTTCATCTCCGACGGCGTGCCGCCAGTCTGGTCCTCGGAGAGCGCCGTGGCGGTCCATTTACCGCTCGCGGAGCGGCGGCCTAGGACGGCCCGAGAATCACCGGCGACGGCAACCTTCAGGTCCTTGGACTGCGAGTCGTAGAAAGTCAGGAGGGCACAGGAACCCGACAGCGCGGGGGCGAGAAGCTCGGCCGCGGCGCGCCGCGAGTTCGACTTTAGGACCTTGTCAACGCTGTTGTAGACGATATCGTTGTCGAGCCGCACGAACCCCTGCTTGATGGCCGCATCGATCGCGTCCGAGGTCGGCGTAAGGGCCGAGGGATCGGTAGCGGCGGCCTTGTAGGTGGTGTTCAGTTCGCGGGCGACGTAGGAGATCAAGACGTTGCGCAGCTTCGCAGAGGTGGTCCAGCCACTGGAAAGAGTACAGTTAGCCGGATTCAACGTACCATGCCTCCGGCATGAAGACTTACGAGTGTCCATCAAACACGGCCCAGAACATCCAGTCGCTGTTGGGACGACCCTCGGAGGCGGCCGCGACGGACGAAGGCACCTCCACGATCTTCTCGGCATGGTCATCTTCGATCGGCGAGTTGCTAGGCACCTGAACGATGTCATAGCGGACCACTCCCTGGCCGCGGTTGACCAGGTACGACTCCTCGTTCTTGCGGAGCTTCTGGGTAGCCTGTTCGGGGGTCAACATCTCGAGCAGGCGACGGTCCGAGTCGTCGGTATGTTTCAACAAGGGCTGTTCCCCAGACAGAGTCGCCGTGTAGAACTGATCGTTCTCAACCAGGAGGGCACGACGGGTATTCTCAACGGCGCTGTCGGTGTGTGCACCCGCGGTTGCGACGGTGTGCAGCTGGGAGGACGACGTGGCGTTGAGGGCGGCCGCCGGAGAGCCTTGGGAGTTGTTGCCCTGATAGGCGTACCAGGCTCCGGACGCGACGGCGGTCGAGATCAACGCAATGGAGAAGCTTCGGAAATGCATAGATGATTGGAGAGTGGCAGGGATGAAGGAAGGACGATGATTTTCGGATGGCCGAAGGGTATGCGCTCGGCTGCTGGAGAATGAGACTGCGCAGGGTTTCCTACCAGAGACTCTCCATACTGGTGCACGACGAGCAGTACGGAAAGCCTGAAGAGCCGCACGCCGCATTGAGGGCAGGACTGGGGGTAGAAATCAAGATGGGGAAGTTGTCCAGCGACAGTGCTGGAGGAGATGAAGATGGAGAGAGGCGGAGTCCGTAATAGTCATGGTGCAGCTGGGCGGCACGGGATTCTGTATGTAATGTTTCATACGTGACTAAAATTACTTGGTATTTGAATCTCTTTTTCTGTAATATACATGTACGAACTATAACAGTACACGGTAATCCGCTAGCCCAACTGAGCAGTGTCGTCATTCCCCGCGACCAGAAAGATCATCGCGAACTATTTTATTTGCATCACTCTCGACTCCGACCAGCTTCCGAAACCACTCCGTTTTACACATCCATTCCCTTTCTACAATCTCAATCAAACAAGTCTGAATGTCCTCCCGTGCAATTCGCAAGCTCCAAAAGCTGCGCGAGCAGGAGCTGCAGCACACAGAAGACGACTCAAGCGAAGATGAACTAGTGTCCAGACCCGCAAAACCGAAGCTCAATGCCTTTGACCTCTTGAACGCCGCAGAGGACGATGACGACGACGAGGAGGAGGAGGAGAAGGAGGAGGAGCCAGAGTCCGACCACGAGCCGCCGCCAGTGACCCGCACTCCGCCGCCAACTGTCGACATTTCTCCCAAACCGGTGGAGCCAAAGAAAAAGAACAACAAGAAGAAGAAGAATAAGAAGAAGAAGTCGACACCTCAGCCACCCAGCGAGGGGAAGACCCCTCCAGGCAAGAAGAATGACAAATTGGACGAGATCGACCGGGCATTGCAGGAGCTGGCGGTAGACCAGGGACAACAAGGTGGGCAAGGACAGACCGGTGCGCGGGGCGCGGGGAACACAAAGGACTCTGGATTTCCCAAGACCCCCGCAGAACTGCTCACCATCGAGCCGCGGGCGCTCAATGCTACCAACGAGATGCGGAAACTGTTCGGAAACGTGGTGCTGGAGAACTTCGACCAAGACGACTCAGGGTCCGGCCGGCGGCGGGAGAGAAACAGGGAGATGGTCGATCTGGGACGGGCGCTGACAGGCAAATACAGTCCTGCCAGCCGGGGGCAGAGCCTGGCGGGCGTCACACTGCGGCGCAACGTACTCATGCAGGGCAAGGACGAGTGGCCACGGACACCCAGCGGCGGGCTGGGGATGGAGCTGGTGGAAAAGCAGGATTCGGGAGCGACGCTGTACCGCATCGTGCACAACAGCGCGTACGAGGACGTGCAGCGGCAATTCGAGATGTGCGTGGAGTCGCTCGACCCGCAGCGCATGATCCAGCTGCTCCAGTACAACCCGTACCACATCTCCACGCTGCTGCAGGTGTCCGAGATTGCGAAGCACCAAAGCGACCATGCGGTCTCGGCAGATCTGCTCGAGCGCGCGCTGTTCAACATCGGCCGCTCAGCGCATTCGTCCTTCGGGACCCAGCTGCGCGACGGCCAAGCGCGGCTGGACTTTGTGCGCGAGGAGAACCGCGAGCTGTGGCTCGTGGGATGGCGATACATCGCCAACCTCGGCATGAAGGGCACCTGGCGGACAGCCTACGAATGGGGGAAGCTGCTCCTCAGCCTCAACGACAACGACCCCTACTGCATGCGACTCATGATCGACAACCTGGCTCTCCGCGGCCGCGAGTACGCCCACTTCGTCGAGCTCTGCACGCAGACCCGATTCCACAACGAATGGGCCTCCCTCCCCAACATCCAATGCTCCCTCGCCCTCGCCTACCTCCGCCTCAACAAGCCGCGCGAATGCCGCGAGCAACTCAGCCACGCAATGCGCAACCACCCCTGGGTCTTCTGCCGACTGGCCCAAGAACTCGACCTCCAACCCATGCCCAAACGCATCTGGGGCAAGATGCCCCCCAACGACGCCCACGAGCTCCTCACCGAGCTGTACCTCGTGCGAACCAAAGACCTCTGGAACACGCCCGAAGCGCTCTCCCTCCTCATGGAAGTCGCCGACACGCTCGAAGGCCCCGACACCCCAGCCAACGCCCCCGAAATCACCCTCGACATCGCCCGCCACGTCATCCTCTCCGACCAGCCGCGCGTAACCACCCACGTCCCGCAGCGCTTCGTCTCAGGCCGCATCTCCGCCTCCGACCCCCTCCCACCCTACGAATCCGCCGCCCACCGCCAACAATCCTCCCCCATCCCATCCTACATCGCGCAAACCCCAGAAGGAAACCGGCCCCAATGGCTCCGCGACCTCCTCGCGCAACTCAACAACGGCGCACTGCACTTCCCCCGCTTCCGCGACGACGAAAACAACAACAATAACGAAAACGACCTCGAATTCGACACCCCCTCCGACGAACCAGAAGAAGAGCTCGACATGCCGCGCCCCGCCGGCGCCGGCGCCCCCTCCCACCCACCCGTCAACGACCAAGCCCAGCTCGAACACTGGCTGCTCAGCGACGGGCTGGCCGCGCTGGAAGCCTTCCTGCGGCAGTACGGCGTCGACCGGGGCAACTGGGGCGATGTGGTGGTGGATTACTCGCCGCTGACGGAGTACGTGGAAGCGCTGGATGCGGTGGAGACGAGGGAGGCATTGCTACGGGGAGCGATTCGGGAGGCGCTGGGCGAGATGGTTGTTGATTTGTTAGAGGATGAGTTGAGGTTGTTGGTTGATGATGAGGGGTATGAGTGATTGATACTGGAGAATGATTGTTGCTCAATGTATTGTTACGAGTAGTTTTGTATAGTGGTGATTGATGACATCCTCGTGAATGGGTTTGTCCTGACTACCTATCTTACGTAGAGTAGTACTACTCTGTACAAGTCAGTACTACTCTGCACAACTGGTTCAGTAAATTACTACCAATAAAAATATCCGGATACAATCTACTGAATAATTACTACCCATTACTGCACACCAACCAAGCACAGACATACCCAGAGAGCACAGAGTGATTAAACGACCTACAACGAAGCCGCACACCCCCCAGACGGCGAACAGCCCGAAACGCGACAATAGCAAGACTTCTCCACGACAACGTCCGCACTCGCAAGCGCAATATCCAGCGGCACGCGCACAGCAGCGGCCTCCTCCTTCTTGCCCGCACGCACCAAACATTCATGCAAGCCATGCAGACCCCAAACGTTATTCAGCCGCGCCTTCCGGCGGGGGAAGCCCACCGCGACGCCCAGATCCTCGCGGAAGACGCGCTCCGCTTCAGCAAGACGGTTCTGCTCGAGGAGGAGGGCGCCGAGGGCGTGGCGGACGGGCTGCATCCAGGGCGGGGGGTCGGAGTAGGGGAGGGCGTCTTCGAGGGCGACGGCCTGGCGGAGGGCGGCGAAGGCGGAGTCGAAGTCGCCGCGGCGGTAGGCGAGTTCGCCGGTGAGCATGGCGGATGCGACGCGCAGGACGTCGACTTCCTTGCAGGGGATGCTGTTGAAGCGGGAGGGGGGCACCGCGGCGCGGGCGGACTCGAAGTCGCGCTGGGTGGCTTCGGCTTCGGGGAGACGGCCGAGGGCGCCGAGGGCGATGGCTTTGGCGTAGAGGATTGTGGCTGTTGTGGCGCTGTAGGTGGTGCGGTCGGTGGGGAGGGACAGGGCGAGGATGTCGGCCCAGCGGCCGAAGCGGATGAGGACGTGGGCGCGGTTGCCGAGGAAGGTTTCGGTCCAGTCGGCGAGCGGGGGGCTGGTGGTGGCGAGGACGGAGGCGTCGATGACGTCCGAGAGACGGTCGGCGGCGGCGAGGGCGTCCTGGGAGCGGCCGGAGATGAGGGCCGCGTAGAGGAGGGCGCAGATGTTGTGCACGCGGTAGGCGATGTAGAGGGCGGAGCCGCGGTTTTCGCGCCGGAAGTAGTGGTCGTCGGCGAGCATGGCGGCGCGGTTGGAGTCGACGGCGCGGCGGTAGTCGCCGACGGCCATGTCGATGTGGGTGGCCATGTGCATCATGTGGGAGGCGTCGGGGACGAGGGAGCGGAGGCGGTCGGCGGCGGGGAGGGCGCGCTCGGGGTACGGGGACATCTCCATGAGGTGGATGTAGAGGTGGCAGAAGGCGGGGTGGTTGTGGCCGTTGTCGGCGGTGCGGGCCATGGCGGACTCGATGACCGTCTGGGCCTCGACCGTGTGCTCGCCGCTGGGCTTGCCGGTGTCGAGGTCCCAGAGGCCGCGAGGGCTGATGCACATGAGGGCCTCGCCGAAGATGGCGGCAACGTCGAGGTCGGCGCTGTGGGCGCGGTAGACGGCCCGCATGGCGTCGGCGTAGGCGCGGTTGTAGGGAGCCAGGTCCGCGGGGATCTGGTCTGGGGCGGGGAATCGAGCGGGCAGGGCCTTGATTAGGTCCTTCTCCACGGGGGTGCACTGGGCTGCCAGTTGGGCGGCGCGGGACAGGGCCGCGGTGGCTTTCTGGACGCTGGACTCGAGATCCCCGCGGTCAAAAAAGGCCCACGCTTTGTTGTAGTTGGGGCCGATGGCGTAGGCGATGCCCCAGTACGCCATGGCACAGGAAGGGTCGGACTCGGTGGCTCGCGTAAAGCAGCGGGCGGATTCCTCATGGTTGAAGGAGTAGGCCCAGAGCAGGCCCCGATCAAACCATTGCTGGGCCTCTGGGGAGGTGGTGGTGACCGGACGACGATGCGGGCCAAGGTCGTAGTATGCACTTGATTCACTGTATGGTCGAATCTGGTCAGCGCCAGATGTTGGTCTAGAAAGGCGGGGATACTCACGACATGGTGCGTAGCTCAATCAAAGAATAGATGAAGTAGAAGAAGGCGCATGGTGGGGGAGCTGTTGGTCTTTTTAAGTTAATCCAACCATCGGATCAGGCAGCAAACCAGGAACATGCGGTTCTTTCCTTAGTCACTAGGTGCATGTTCATTTAAAAGATTCCTTGGGCGAGGACAGACAGCGAGGGGAGATTGGCACATCCCCGCAGTTGATAGCAAGATGGAAGCAGAACCAGGTGGGTCGAACTGCGGAGAGTTTCAGCCCAATCGAGTGGCTTTGGCTGTGCATCTGTAGTCGGCATTGTCTCGATAGGTCTGGATTCCGAGTCATTCCACCAATCTGTGACGAAGATCCGAGGAGGGTAGATATCTCCCAAAGATCATTACCTGTCATCTGGGTTCCCCGCGCAAGTTCGTGTTGATACCCATGGACGAAGAGGATCTACGTCAGGATAGACCTAAATGACGGCTCGGAGGTAGTCTCGCGCAGAGGATCCATGGATCTGTCTGTCGAGACCGATCCAGCGATGGGATTGAGCACTTGAGCTATGCAGGTGGCACTGTGGCTGTTGGACATCAATGAGCCATTGCCATTCTTCGAAGTGATTGTTCCAGTATCATCTGATCGTCTTTTCCAATCTCGCAGTATTGACCATGACGACATGTCATTTGTTGGTAGTGCCAGCATCGGGCCTTTTGCCTCTCGGAGACTGCGCTTTCCAGTAAAGATCAGACAGTGATCGACTCTTTTAATTGCGGTCTCGCTTGCATGGATTTATCGAGATGAATATCCTATCCCAGAGTAAAATATCACGATCCTTGACGTGATTCATCTGTCTTTTAGTATCTTCGCTATGACCCGTTCCTGTAAGCCCTAGGCCGCCACCACGCCATATTTTGCATGTCCGATGAAGGCTAAGAGCCTGTCTCATGGACTGATGGTAGATTGGGTGTTGGATGGTTTTGTCCACGTTTGGAGAGTCAGTTAGAAAGTCAGTGGGATTGTAAGTGGTCGGCGTATGTGAAGATATATAGAAGTGGTGGCCGACGGACGAAGCGTAAAAATGGACTATCAACTGGGATTGAAGAACAAAAATAACACGACGAACAGAACGACAAGATCAAGAGTTGATATCTACCAAATATAGAAAGCCTGTCGGCAAATCAGCGGGCGCAGGATAGTCAGAAGGAATGAAGAGAGAAAAGAGATAGAGAGAGGAAAAGTGGATCCACCCGTCGCAAACGATTTACCATTCAGTGTCAATTCAATTTCAATGACTCCAAGCTTCTTTTCCCTTTCAGGGTTTTTTTATTGCTTTCTCTTGTTGACCCTTTCACACATTCCATTCTTCATTAGACTTCATTCTCTCTGTCCTCTCTGTCTCCGTCTTTCTTATCCTTTTCCATCACGGAAAAGTTGAAAATCCAAGTCGTCATACTTTCCCCGCCTTTGCAAACCCCCAATGCGCTCGACTTGATCCAACCTGTTCTTACACACAGAGCCAACCCTCGGATCATGTCAATTCTCTGGACGCAGGCAACTCTGCCTGCAGAAGAACCGATCCCGTTGACTCCGCGCGAAGCCGCGTCAGGACTGCTCGGGTCGGTCTCACTGACCTGCTGGATTTTTCTCCTGGTATGATGAGCCACCCACCCCGACAACAAAACTGGACAGAAAAAGACATCATACGAACAACAACAGAAAGAAAGAAAGAAAGAAAGAAAAATAACAAGAAAATGGAATAGGTCCCCCAAGTCATCGAAAACTACCGCAACGGCAACGCAGACGCCATCTCCCTCCTTTTCATCTTCGTCTGGCTCGTCGGCGACATCACCAACCTAATCGGCGGTCTCTGGGCCGGCCTCGTCCCCGTCATAGTCGCCATCGCCGTCTACTTCTGCATCGCCGACGGCGTCCTCATCACCCAATGCCTCTACTACAAGGCCAAGACCACCCGTGCGCACAACGCCATCCGAGACAGCCGCCGCCGCTCCTCGACCGACACCCCCTTGCCGACCACCCCGCTGCTGGGCCGCCGCTTCAGCGACGAGTTCCCCGAGGGCGGCGCCCCGTCCCGCCGGGCGCTGGCCTCGTCGCAGCATCAGCATGAGCAGGCCCAGCCGGAGGATACGCTCGCGAAGATTGTCGAGGAGGGCGAGATTGGCCGACGCGCCTGGTTCAAAAACCTGAGCAGCGTGCTGGCAATCTGTGTGATCGGTATGGCGGGGTGGACGGTCGCGTGGCAGTCGGGGGTGTGGCGGCCTGCGCGGCAGGATCATCATGGGGGGGTGGACATGGCCAAGGGGGCGCAGGTGGTGGGCTATTTCAGTGCGATTTGCTATCTGGGGTGAGCATTTTTCAACTCTATCAAGACTATATCACGATGGGCATGTCCAAGACTGACTGACTGATGATTTCAGGGCCCGTCTCCCGCAGATCTACAAGAATTACACCGACAAGTCATGCGAGGGTATGTCTATATCTATCATGATTGGTTTACGCAGGTTTGATCGAGGCTGACACCGCCGCAGGACTCTCATTGCTTTTTTTCATCCTCTCCCTGATGGGGAACCTAACCTATGGAGCCGGGGTGGGTTCATTCTTTTCTTTTCCTCTCGAAACCTTAGTGTGAACTATTGCGAACTAGACTAACGCAATATAGATCCTCTGCCATTCCACAGAACGAGACTACGTCGTGACCAACCTGCCGTGGCTGATCGGGTCGCTGGGCACGATGGTGGAAGATGTTGTGATATTCGTGCAATTCCGGCTGTACGCGGTGCGTGAGTCGGGTGGTGTATGATTGTGGTTTTTTGATATTGTATTAGTGCGTTGATTGTTGGCGAGTGATCGTGCTGTACTATGTACCCTGTACGCGTATAGTGTTGGAAAAGTTTGGTGTTTTGAGACTTGGTTAAACGTGGTTGGCGTTGGGTTGAATGAATAATGAATAGTTATGTCAGGTTGCATGCTCCTACACTTTCGTTGTATATCGTGTCAAAGTCAGGGAGAGCACATCTTGTAGATGTTTGTGTAAAACCAGAGACTACACCATACACACTACGCAAAGTAAACGTTTTTGGAATCATGGTCGCATGACAAGACATGGCATGAGAGCTGGGCACCTAAGCTCCACGAAAAAAAAAACGGACTAGCTGAGATGGAAATTCATTTCAGTAAGAAACCCGAAAGACCACACCCATCCGATGGGCCCAACGAGTCTCCCCCGTCATTATCCTTTTTTTTTTTGTCCCCATCTCGTATTCTGCAGCCAGCCAACCAGGCCGGAATCCCCAGCGGCATCCGTCCACCCGGGCCATGACGACAAAAAAAATAGCCCATTGATCATACCAGAAACGGCCCCCAGCGCCCAGTCCATATCGGCTGTCCCATCCTTTTTTGCAAATTTTTTCCCTTTTTGGTAATTCGTGCGGTCGCGTAGTATCGGGTACAAGAGATGCGAGGGCGAAACGGATAGAAGAGAGGAAGGAAACGAGGTTGGAAAAGGAAAAAAAGAAGCGGAACCGGAGCGAGACGCTTAGTCGAAGAGACCGAAGCCCATGTCCTCGTCGGACTCCTCCTTCTCTGTACAACGTATTAGTATCCAGTTTCGGTGTGTTCGAATAGGGTAGATGGAGCAACGTACCCTCCTCCTTCTTCTCCTCAGCAGCCTCAGCGGGGGCGGCAGCGGCACCACCGGCAGCGGCGGCGGGAGCGGCAGGGCCAGCGGAGCCGACGTTGGTCATGAGCTCCTTGATGTCCTTGCCCTCGAGAGCCTGAAATTGACGGAAATCATGTCAGCGCATTCTGCGCGGGAACTCCGCTAGTCGCAATGATCGAGAATTACCTTGGCGAAGATGGAAGTCCAGATGGGCTCAACCTCGGGAACCTTGGCGGCAGACAGAAGAGTCTGGAGCTTGTCGGCCTGTGTTGAAGATCAGGTCAGTCGATTTTTTTCCTTCTTGATTTTCGCATGCATGGTCCCCATCATTCTCTGCTTTCGTTCCTCGTCCAAATGACCTCTGCATCCCCCTCTTGTTCCTATCCATATCCATATCTGACTGTATGCGCATTCAATCCAAAAATCCAAGGGATACGTACGGTGATCTCGACGCCGTCATCGGCGAGGATGAGGGCGGCGTAAGAGCAGGCGAGCTCGGCAGTAGACATGGTGTCGGGGGGGGAGGGGTAGTCTGGCGAGGGACTGTCGAAAAGGGTTGGGGTTGAGGATGGGATGAAGTGAGGAAAAAGAGTTGGAACTTTCCCGACGATACAGAATCAACAAGTTCGATGACTGACTAACCAGCCGGAGCGGGCTTTGAGTGTGTGCCCGCATCAAGCCCTCGCTTAGGGCTGTTCCATTTCGGGTTAGTCTGGCTTTATGGATCCCGTGACTTATGCGTTCCGGATGCGGTTAGCGCGGGGGATGCCATCATCGCCAATGCATGGAGCTCATCCGATCTATCGATCGATCCATCTATCTCGATTTATTGTTGGATCGGACAGAGTCTATGGTCGGGATTCTTCTCTGAAATCATATACTCCATACTTCTTTTACTTTGATCCTATTCCGTTGGCAATATTCCCTCCCATACAGAACGACCGATCTCTCCATGGATTCCCCCGCGATCCCCGCTCCGTTGGATCCGAACGAACAGCCGATTCTAGAGACCCTGCTGCGCACTCGCGATGCCCTGCTGCTCCTCAAACAGGACAAGTCCTCCTACATCAAATCCCGCGATGTCCTCCCGCTCTATGAAGAAGTGATTGGCGAGGTCGAGAAGCTCAATGCCGTGCGCAAGGAAGGAGACCGTCGGATGACCCATAACCGATGTGAGCGACCCGATATCGGATAAGACTCCGTGAACTGACTGACCATCGTGACCGGATCGCAGTGGACTACATTCTGGATGACTGCTTTCAGTTGATTTCGTTGCTGTTCTTGACCGTGGGGAGGAATAATGAAGCCCCGGCAGTGTAGGTCCCCCATGCTGAGCTATCGCGACCCGGCTGACGTTACCGCAGTTATTCCCTTGCAACTACGATTCAGGTATGGTTATTTTCTTTCTTTGACGCGTTCTGCGATCTAACAAAACCCCAGCGTCTCGTCAATCACCTCCAAGAGGCCGGTTTCTACAGCTCCAAGGACCTCGTCTCCATAGCCAAAACCCTCGCCTCCATGCGCGAGACCTGTGAACGGAGTCGCGAGTCCTACTCCCCGGCGCTGATGACCCTGCTCGAGAGCCGTCTGGAGAAATGTCAACGGGGACTGGACCGGCTGCAGCAGGACCTGGACCGGCTGGATCCGAGTCTGGTGCCGGCGCACGAGACGCTGGTTTCGGTTCTGCGCTCGACTGCGGCGGTCAACACCCGATCGAAGGTACTAGTCCCAATCGATAGTGGAGTCTGTCATGCTGACCGAATCAGTTCTCTTCGTCAGAAGTTAACGGACTCCGGAACCAACTGAAGAAGATCAGCGACATGATGAAAGACGGCCAGTTCGTGGGCCCGGACGGCGCCCCCCTTCGCGGTCAAGAGCACGTGAAGTTGCTGTTGGAACGGTGCTGGCGATGGACGGAGATTGTGCTCGAACGGTGAGTCCACATCTCCTGCTCGGCCCTACCACTGCTGATTCCCGAGACAGACAAGGACATATCGACGAGCGCTTCCAAGAACAGTACGAGCGTCTGGTCGATATCCGCAACCAGCTGGACCGGCTGTCCGTGACGCAGGCGTGGTCCCTGCGGGAGACAGACCTGTTCGGATACCAGCGGAAGCTAGACCGGATCGACGAGGCGCGGGTGAACGGGAACTTTGTAGATGCGGTCGGCCAGCCGGCGGACATTCATGCCCAACGAGTGTGTTCCCGGACTTACCCCTGATATGATGTTGGAGTATACTAATTGGTAGACTCTACTATACCTGATCCGCCGAAGCTACGCATACATCTACGCACTGCTGATCTCGTCAGAGCCGGTGTCTGAAGCACTGCTCCCGGTGCACAACCAGCTGCAAACGCTACGACGGTGCCTCCTCGAGGTGAAGGAATCGGGCGGCGTGGCCAACAGCCGGGAGCTGTACCCGTACAGCATGAAGGTAAGCCCTCGATCCACTCGATTCATTGCTCCAAATCTAACCGTATAGCTCAATTCCATCGACAACATGCGCGTGGACGGCAAATTCTACGTCGGCAACGACATCCCGGAAGGCCAGGGCAGCGTGAATGCGTTGCTGGCCGAATGCTACGATATCGTGTGGGAGCTGCGGGCTGCGGTGGTGGAGAACGATGAGGGATCTTGATCGGTTGATTATTGGTCTTATTTGCTGGTTTGGTGGTTCTACTGGATTTATGTGAGTAATGGCAGATAGGCTGCGGCGTTTGGCGTCTGGATGGAGGAATGTATCTTTAATATACTATGTGGCATACGTAGTATTGGATATGTATTAAGGTATGTAGGAGTATACTATAGTACCTAGACATATAGGTACAGATACATATGTCGACATACCCCGGAGTATCCGCCGTAGCTATCCAAACAATTAAACAACTATGACATCATCGCCGTATACAACCAACCCCTCACCAACCCCGATCAACCACCAACCACCAACCACCAACCACCAACCTACTACCTCACTAAACAAAGAACATACATTCATCTCATTCATTGATACATATAAATCCCCCTCGATATAGAGAAAGAGAAAGAAAGACTAAAAAAAAAAAACAATGCCCTCCTCAACCCTCCGCACCGCCTTCCCAACCCAATCCACGCCCCTCCTCTCCTACGGGCCCCCCTTCCCAACCCTAACAGCGCAGCACGCCCGCACGACCTTCTCCGCAAAGCGCATCTACGTCCTCATCTCAGGGACCCTAGCACGCACCACGGACTCCCTCCAGCGCCTGCAAGATGCGCTGGAATCGCACCCCAACACCGATATGAGGGTCGTGGGCGTGCGGAGGGGCATGAAGAGCCACACGTACTGGTCGGAGGTGGCGGAAGTCGCGGATGATGTGCGTCGTTCGGGGGCCGATCTGCTGGTTGTTGTTGGCGGGGGGAGTTTGATTGATGCGGGGAAGATTGTTGGTTTGGTATATCCTCTTCTTCTTTCTTTCTTTATATATCTCTATATGGTTATATATATATATATATATATAACGCATATACTAACAACAACACAAAGGCAGTAACAAACAACACAACCGACCTCGCCTCCCTCTCCTCCACCAACACCACCACCACCAACCCCAAGCAAGAAATCCACCCCTCCCACCTCCCAACAATAGCCATCCCCACGACCCTCTCCGGCGGGGAATACTCCAACCTAGCCGGCGCAACAGACGACCGCACCGGCGAAAAACACCTCTTCTCATCCGGCATCCGGGGCCCACAACTCATCATCCTGGACGCGGAGCTCTGCGCGCGCACGACGCCCCCGCGCGTGTGGCTCAGCACGGGCATCCGCGCCGTCGATCACTGCGTGGAGACATATCTCCTGCAGCAGTCGACGTCGTCGAAGTCAGGGGACGCAGAGAACGAGACGGAGGAGGGGGAGGGCGAGGAGAGCGCGCTGGCGAAGCACGGGCTGGGGCTGCTGTTGCCTTCGTTGTTGAGGTGTCGTGCTGATGCGGAGGGGAGGGATGCAGAGGCGAGATTGAATTGTTTGCTGGGGAGTGTGGATGCTATGGGTGCTTGTCTGGGCGGGGAGGGGGGAGCGGGAGTGAAGTTGGGGGCGTCGCATGGGATTGGACATCAGGTATTTATTCTTTTTTTTTCTTTACCTCTTTTTTTTTTTCTCTTTCGCTTCACCCTGTTGTTCTCAGGTTACAACAAAACGAAAAGTATAGTATATACTAACAGTTAATAGTTAGGTCCCCTCGGCATCCCCCACGGCGAAACAAGCTGCATCCTCCTCCCCGCAGTATGCAAATACAACACCAAGCACAGCCCCCGCACCACAACGCGACAAACCAACCTCCTGCACTTCCTCGTGCGCCAGCCCGCCGTCGCGGAAGTGCTGCACGCGCGAGGCGTCAACGCCGACAGCGCGGACCTGGGCGACGTGCTTGACGCGGTCATCCGCGAGCTGGGGCTGCCGCGGTCGTTGAGCGAGGTCGGGGTGGGACGGGAGCAGTTCGATGGGGTAGCGGAGAGGAGTTTGAGGGATCGGTTTTGTGCGATGAATCCTGTGCCGTTGGTGAGGAAGGAGCAGGTGGTGGAGATATTGGAGATGGTTGTTTGATCTCTCTTTTCTTCTTTCTTCCGTTCTGTTTATAATATATCTTTTTAGAGTCTGCCTATATCTCTCTCGACTATCTATATCTCTCTCTCACGATGTTTAAATAAATATGTATTGGTATATATCATGTCGATACCTATACTGATACAATATACTTGATATATACAAACAAGCAGACTACGCATACCAGCACTATATACTAGGTAATATGTATTCGCTAACATAAATCATATCATAACCAATCTACTGAAAGTAACTCCGCACAGCCGCCTGGTTATCCGGGTTCACGCCCGCCAGGATCTGGTCCGCGTTGACCCCCGTCGCGCCCACCAGCTGCTTGGCCGCGTTGGCCACCCGGCCGGCCGTCTGTCCTTGCAGGGTCTCTGCTTCCAGGGCCGCCACGATGAAGCCAAAGACTTTGTCTGCGTTGGCCATGACGACGGGGTTTTGCCTGTATTTATTTAGCCATTTTCCACGTGATAAACGGAAAGGGTGAGAATAAAACGTGGGAGAATAAAATGAAAGGTCAGGGAATAAAAGAAAGATGGGGACATACTGCTCAATCAACTGTGCCAGGAAAAAGTAAGCATAAGGCGCCGCTTCCTCGTCAAACGTGATCGGCAACGTCGTCAGCCAGTTGGCCACAACGTCCTGGGCATTCTGCACCTTGCTGGCGTTGAAGTGCAGGATCTTGGCGATACTGGCGGACGCGTTCTCCGTCGCGAAGACGTGCTCCTCCGACCGCGACTGCGGGATCTGCGTCGCCTGCAGCAGACTCGGCAGGCAGGCCGCGACAAAGTCGGCCCACGCCGCGCCGCACTTCTGCGCCGCGACGCCCACGCCGTAGGCCGCCGCCTGGCGGTTGGCCGCGTTCTGGTCCTGCAGGCCCGCCGCGAGCGGCCGCATGATGTGGTCCTTGTACTTCCAGGCGTCGTCGCCGCAGAACTCCAGCACGTCGTCCATGATGCACAGCGCCCACTGGCGCTGCGTCGGGTCCTCACTCGTGATGAACGCGTCGTAGAACGGCATCAGCGTCTCCCACGCCGGGAGGAACGACGTGCCCTGGTTCTTGAAGATCGTGTGGAACGCCTTGTTCATGTCGCTCAGCAGGTTCTGGTCGTCTTCCACCGCGTACTCGTAGTCCAGGCTCTCCTCCTCGCCCTCCTCGAGGTCCGCCCGCTCCTCCAGTCGCTGCTTGACGCGCAGCTGGTAGTCCTCCAGCGTCGACTTGGCCGACGTGATGAACGCCTGCAGGTGCTGCACGCTGAGGCAGTTCTTGCCCACCACCTCCACCGACTCGTAGAAGCACTGGTACATCTCCGCCAGGGTATCCACCGTCGGCTCGGCGCTCAGCACCTCGATGATCTTCTCCGCCACCTTGTTCCACATCTGCGCGAACCCGGGCGACTGCTCACCGTGCGCCTTCTTGTACGAGTTGAGCAGCTGCGGGACCAGCTTGGCCGACGACACCCGCACGGGGTCGTGGAAGAAGAACGCCAGCCCGGGCACCGCGATCTTTTCCATCGTCTCCAGCACGTAAGGCTCGAAGGCCGCCTCCAGGAACTGCGCGTAGATCGTGATCAGCTCGATCGCGGTGTTCTTGTCCTCCAGGGCACTGGTCTTGATTCCGATGACCTTGCCCTTGAGGGGCACGAGCTCCCAGCCCTCATCCTGCTCCACCTGGTCGATCTGGCTCTCGTCATCCAGCAGCTGGATGTCGGCCCGCGCGGCCGCCACCGTCAGCAGGGGCGGCATCACGCCCGGTAGGTACGGCACGAAGTCCTGGCCCAGCACGCGGCACATGCGGCCCCAGCAGTGGAGCAGGTACTGCGACTGCGGGTCGTCCGCATCCACGATATTCTGCTGGATGTTGCCCAGCAGCTGCACCAGGTTCAGGGCGTCCTGGCCCATCTTCTCCTTGCCCACGGCGAGCGCGATCAGCGTCGCGCACTCCATCGCCTTGGCGCGCAGCAGGCGGTACTCCTTGGACTGCTCCTCCTTGAGGACGTTGAACAGCAACGGCATCAAAGTGCCATAGTACTGGTCGAACGCGTTCTCGGCGGAATCGGCGATCGTGGCGATCGTGGACAGCGCCTGCTCCTGGACGTAGCGCTTCTCGCTGCGGAGAAGCTGCAGGAGGTGACGCAAGAGGTTATCCAGGTACGGCTCCAGGATCTTGCGCTCCGCCTCCTCGCAGAAGTTGACCAGCGCGGCCGCCGCATGGGCTTGCACGCGGGGCTCGGCGCTGTCCAGCACGGGGATGATGTTGTTCAAGACCACCTGGTGGTACTTCTCCTGCATCGTGCCGGCGAAATCGGTGCTCATCTGGCCCAACGCGTTGCAACCAGCGTAGCGCACCCGGGGATGCGGGTCCTGCAGGGCGGGCACGATCAGGGCCAGCACCTGATCCAGTTCACCCACCATCAGGTCGCGGCAGCCCTCGGAGATGGCCGAGATGGCCATCAGCGCCGCGTGGCGATCGCGCCAGGCGGAAGACGACATCATGCTAGGGATCCATGCGAACGTGGCGGGGAGGATGACCTGGCCGCCCAGCTTATTGGCCAGACGGTCCATGCACTGTTCACCGGCCACATGGTTGAGATCGCTCTCCTCGAGGTCGAGCTACGGACAGATCAGCAAATCACAGCCCACCAAAGATAACCCGGGGGCACATACATCTTCGGACGAGTTCCATTCGGAAGCATCGTCATCGTCGATGCCAATATCGGTCATCAAGCTGAGACACTGCGTCACCATATCCTGGGCGAACTTCTCGTTCTTCTTGCACATGTTGGGGGCGTAGTCGGCGAAGGTGGCCATCAACTCCAGCGCGTTCTGGCGGACCTGATCACTGAGGTCTTTCTCGGCGACGACGCTGACGCTGAACGTCACCAGGTTGTTGAACATGGCCTTGAACATCTTCGGGGAGATCTCAGCCAGCTCGATCAGCGACATGAACGCCGCGGACAGGTCCTCACTCTCACCTGCCTCCTTGAGCGGCGGCAGGACATTGAGCAGGTCGGCCACGAGGGGGAAGAATTTGGGCTGCGACTTCTTGGAGATGGAACGGAAAAAGGACGCGAACGCTTCCATGGCAGCAATGCGCACCTGCACGTCGCGATTGTTTGGTCAACAGGGGTCACCAATTCGTGGGGGGATCCAAAAGAGAACATACGGAGACGACGTCATCCTTGAAGCCCTTGCTGAACACGTTCAGCACGGCATCCTCGTGGTTCTTCTCGATGACCCCGGGGGTGGTCGAAAAGATGCGGTAGGCGGCCTCGCGCAAGCCCGCATCGGGGGACTGACTGGCCTGGAACAGGACACCGAGGAGCTCCGGCCATTGATCGCCTGCAGTAAACCAATCAGAACGTATTCCCCCAGAAATCACAACCACAACCGCATACCATTATCAGTGTACTGTCTCGCGATCTCCGCGACGGAATCTCCAACCTTCCTCCGCACGTCCGACACCGTCTCGCTCGTCAGACACGTCACCAGCTTCTGTCGAATAACCAGTCGTTGTTCTCCGGTGAGAGTCGAGAAGAGTTCCTTGGCTTCGTTCGTGACGGGATCTTTGCGCGTCTTGGTTGCGATCCGCCTGAACAGCACCGCGGCGAAGGACCTTATCTGGAGAAGATCAATTAGAACTGAACCTCCGAGTCATTCCACACGCATCCATCTCTTTTTCCCGCCAATCTATTCTTCTCCTCTCCCCACTCTCGCTCCATTCACAAGAAAAAAAAAAGAAAAAAGAAAAAAGAAAAAGAAAAAGAAAAACGCAACAAGCCACAAAACTTACACCCTGTTGTTCAGCGCCCTGGATCTGCTCCACCAACCCCATCAGCAGCACATCAGGACGATTTTGAATCCAATCATTATTGAGCTGTTCCTCAGCCTGCGAGCGGACCGTATTATCGGGGGTACTCAACCCGTGCAGCAGCTGTGACAGCGCCGAGTGAACTTCGGCCGGGAGCAACGACATGGCGACGGGGACCCCACCACGGGCAAGAATTTTAACAAGGTCGCAATTCGGAGAGCGCGTACAGACGCACGGGCTTCAGTAGTTGAACCCGGGGGGTATTAAATTGTTTTGGTGGGGGATGGATGGAGGAATGGATGGATTGTCGTTGGGGGGAGAGGAGGGGGGAATAATGTTCCTGGTAGGAGAACACGAAAATGTCACAAGTAGAACTAAAGGTCAGAAAAAACCAGATCCAAGAAAGAGAAATAAAGAAGTCCGTTCTCCAGACAAAGGAGGAGAAAGCAGCCTCAGCAAAGCAACAGGGCGTTCAACTGCTGCTGAAGAGGAAGAGAGTCTGTTCAGTCACCCAAAAAAAAAAAAAAAAAAGGAAGTGAAGGGAAAGTGAGTGACTGAGGCACGGATACAACACGGGCCTCAGGCTGCCATCCCATCGCCAGGCACCCACTAGGCCGGATTAGGCATGTACAGTGTCAGGCACCAAGGCACTAAACAGGTCTTCCGATCAGACACGAGATCAATTCTATACACCTATGTATATTATATACTAGATATACTAAATAGAGACCCAATAAAACAATAAAGCGAGTAGAGATTCCATTCAATGTTGTGACAGTAATAAATCATGATGCGGAACGAACACAGTGTATCAGATGGTATATGGATTCAACTCACGCTCAGGAAGCAGTAACACGGAGGATCCGAAACAGGGGACCACGGCCACCATCACGCAAAGATGCAAAAACGAAAGGTGGGACAAAATAGACAAGAAAGAAACAACGCTGGGGGTTTTAGACAAAATGAGAACAGGCAACCGTCGGACACATTGACCTTCCTCCACACTCTCAAAGACACCACTACCGCCCACTGGGCCGGCTCAGGATAAACACCCCCGCAATCACCGCCGCCAGGGTCACAATCGCACCCGGAAGCAGCAGATCGTTGGGCACCCCCGCGATGTACTGCTCCTCCGGGTGACGCGGCGGGAACGTCTGGCTGCGGGTCCGCGACACCGGGGGCTCCTCCACCGTGTCCTCGGAGACCGTCGAGCTCTTCTCCTCCACCGGTTTGAGCACCGGCGCCGGCGCGGGCACCGGCTCGGCGGGCGCGGGCACCGGGGGCTGCGTCGGGTCGTGGACAAAGAGGTCGACCTTGTCCCGGCGCGAGTGACGCGAGAGGAGAATCGCATCCGCCAGGTCCTGGTCGGTCGTGATCGAGACCGTGTCCCCCTCGTTGTCCATGTAGCTCAGGGCGTATCCCGTGTTGCTCAGCTTGCCATCCTCGCAGACCGCCGCGCCGCCGACGGCCTCCAGCTCGGGGCCCAGCTTGGCGCTGACCTGCGACACGAGCTCGACAATGCCCGCCGAGGGGGGAATGTTCACGCGATGCACGCGGCCGCTCGGGGCCTTGAACTTGAAGGGGAACGGAGCGAGCTCCCCGTGGTGGGATCCGATGAACTCCGAGTGCTCATCCCCACCGTGGTGGGAGGCCGACTCGTTCGGGAGAACGCTGTCTCGGGCGTCGAACGTATGTTTCGGCGACTCGGGACTGATCACGGACTGGTGCGCGGTATGGGCGCCATGCTGCTGGCTGCCGGAGATCATCGAGTCGGATTCGTGGTCCATGGACAACCAGAACTTGTTCCACGCGGGACCCTCGTCATCCGCCGTCTGCATCGAGTTGATCTACAAAAGTTAGCGAGTTGGATTGGAGTTTCGACAGGGACTCATTACTAACCTGCTCGAGGGTGGCATAGGTGAGCTTGAGCACGTCCACCATGCCCACAATCTCGCCCGCGTCGTTCATCACCGGCAGGTTGAGGTAGTGGCCATCTATACGCGAGTTAGTTCCGTCTGATCAAGCATCCAACATCCGGGAATACTGACCATGCATCTTGCGCAGCGCCGCCTGGATACTCATGTCCGCGGGCGCAAAGTCGGGGTGGGGCGTCATCACACGGACGACACTGCAGGTGGACGGATCCAGACCGGGGGCAATCACACGCAACACCACATCCTTGCTGGTGAAGATACCCGTGATCGAGCCCTGGTCTTGCACCAGGAGCGCGGTGGTGTGATGTTCCTTCATCAGCGCCGCAGCCTCCTTCACGGAGGTGCGCACCGAGACGGTCGTCGGAGGCATGCCGTCCAAAACAGTCTCCAGAGTCGGACCGGACATCTTGGAGCGCAGGGCCTCGACATACTGGATGATCTGTTGGGGCTGGCTGGAACCCAGTTCGGTCTGGACGCCCTCCAGCGCATCGTACAGCTTGCGAGAGGAGCTGTAGGCACGCTCCAACTTCTCCATCGCGTCGTAGAAGCACTTGGTGATATCAAGCACACCCGAAATATCCTGGTTCTCATCCATCACGGGCAGATGGCGGAAGCCCTTCCGGACCATCAAGTCGAGCGCATCCGTGGCGCTAGTGTCGGTGCGCGCACACAGGGGGTTCTTGGTCATGATCTCGGACACGGTGACCTCGCGGGCCTTGGCCCCGGCACCCACCACGCGGAAAGCCAGATCCTTTGCGGTGAAGATGCCGGCAATGCGGTCATCATCGTCGGTCACCAGCACACAGTCCTCCCTCTTCGCGGCCATCAATTGAGCGGCTTCGGCGATCGACATGGAAGGCTTGATCTGCAGAGCCTGGCTGGGCTTGAGGGCCAGAACGGTTCCGGGAGGGGCTTTACGGGAGCGATGGGCTCTGCCGGGCTGGTGCTTCTTCTTGCTGAGATCGGCCTCGATCTTTCGACGAATTGCCTATTCCATGTTAGAGACCGTACCGATTGGAAGTATAACAACACCGATGATCATGATCCGGATACCCTCGCGGAAGGGACCACCAAAACATCAACTGGAGAACTGTAGAGCCTACCTCATCCCGTTTCGACTGATTCTGCCGCTGACGGCTACTGGCAGCGCTGGCACTCATGGTGGAGCTTCCGATGTCACTGGAGGGGGTGTGAGGCGTCTGGGCGGTATGAGACGAGGAGATGGACGAGTTATCCGGTCGAGGACGAGGGATATGCGACGCCGGGCTGCTCTCAAAATCCGGTAGTTTTCCTCTCCCAACCGTCTTATGGCTGTAGGTTCCCCTGTACGTTCCTGTAGCGGACATATCCTTTGGATCGGGTCGAAGCGGGCCGTGGAACGCAGGAGGTCGGACGAGTCGGTGAAGGGTTCAGGAGGGACCAGGGATTCAGGATCCAGTTAGGTTGTTGGTATTACAATAAACTCGAGTCAACGCAAGGAAGAAGAGGGGCAAACAAAAAAGAAATGAAGTTTGAAAACAAACGAAGAAAAAAAAAAAGAATTGCTGAACAGGCAGTGAAAGACGAGATGGGGATGACAAGGGAAGATCCGGTGCCAGACCGACAGGGGGGGGGCGTGACTTGGACGAACTATTGGTCTTGGACTATCATTTTTTTTTCTTTCTCCATGGAGTAGTCCGTTGTAGTCTCAGGTAAACAAAATACCTGTATCGGTATTGGCGTAACCGTCCACACCCGCCGGGTGACACGTGACGCGGGTGGCATGACGGTGGCCTGAGGTGTCACATCGGACCATCAGGCACCCAGGCAGCAGCCGGAGGAAGACATGACATAAGCACCCGTGACCGCCTCGCTTAGCGGGCACAAGCTAGGGCTTCCACACAAACCGGACCACAACTTCCCCATCCCGACCGAGTGTGCCCAGTCGACAACCAACCCCGACGACAAGCCAAAGTACGCGACAACCTCCCCCTTTTCCTCCCGACTTGCATTCTCTGACGAATAACCTGCCAGAGATACCGTCAAGATGGTCAAGAAGAGGGCGAACAAGTAAGAACGCCCTCCCTTCATATTTCTCCGAAAGTTGCATGTCCAGTCGAGACCGTACTCTGTCGCCCACGGAACGCCATTTTCTCGAACCCGGCAACTGTGCGGTGATGGAATTTGCTTTCGTCGAGCGCTGGGATGGAGAATCGACGAGGAGAGCCAGACCCGATCAGTTCAGCTGACTTTTTTCTTATAGCGGCCGTAACAAGAATGGCCGCGGCCACGTGAAGCCCGTGCGCTGCTCCAACTGCGCTCGCTGCACTCCCAAGGACAAGGCCATCAAGAGATTCACCATCCGCAACATGGTTGAGTCCGCTGCCATCCGTACGTCGACCCCCAGGCTAGAGCCAGAAAGTTCTCGATCCCGACTGCGCGCTGTTCAAGAGATGGAGACGAAATCGACCGTGGGGTGGCGAAGAATGGAAGATGGGATGATTCACAGCGGACTGCATGACGGACGGAACTGCGCTTTCACCACTACGACATCTGAAATCGAAACTAACATGTTCACTTTCCAGGTGATATCTCCGAGGCTTCCGTCTTCACCGACTACGCCGTCCCCAAGATGTACCTGAAGCTGCAGTACTGTGTGTCCTGCGCTATCCACGGCAAGATTGTTCGGTACGCTCTCCTGGCCCGCAAAACCACAACTCGATATCACGAAAGCATGGAAGAATATAAAACTGACAACACGCAGTGTCCGCTCCCGGGAAGGTCGTCGCAACCGTGCCCCCCCTCCGCGCATCAGGTACAACAAGGACGGCAAGAAGCTGAGCCCCCCTCAGGCCGCCAAGGCTATGTAAGGAAGGAAATTTTGAAACGCAGAGAAGATATCAAAATGGAATGAAATAGTTTCAAACAAAAGACACTTCTATGTTTTGCCTTTTTTTTTCTTTTCGTACTCGCATCGCTTTATCGGAGCTCTTTGTGGATCAATATGAATTGAATGGGGTCAGTTTCGGCGGGGTCGATCTGGCTGGGCTGGATGAACTGGGTGGCATGAGACTATAAAAACGAATACACCAAAACTTCCAGAAATGTTTGTGTTCTTTCTAGTAGAAGTAGGACTCTTGGGTTTTATTCCAAGTAGAATTCGGCAAGATTCGGCGTTTCATAATAACGGAGTACATGATACAGTTGACAATTGCCTGATGTCCAATCTCATTATCCATACGTACTACGTAGTGAGCGGACACAGTCAATAGAAAAGCCACAATCAGAAGAAGGAAAAGAACAAGTGATGACACGTCTCTCAATAGTCCATACCCCATACTATGTAAGATATTATTAGTCTCAAACTGATGTCATGTACAGTCTACCCGTAATTACACCAGCCAAACGAATATATATATATATAGAAGTGACATATATGCATCAAGGATACAAATACCCCTTTTCAAAATAATTCCCATACATATCCACCACCCCACTCCGCCCCTTGGGCGCGGGGTTCCGCACCACCTTGACCTCTCCCTTCCAGTGGCCCTCCACGAAGGGCATGACAGGTGACGCCGCTGTCGCCGCCGTCGCCGTCGTCGAAGACATCGAGAGCGGGGACATGGTGCTTCGTCGGTGGCGATCACGGCGGACGGCGTCTTCGTATTCTACCTTTCTGCCCCGGCGGAAGGAGGCTAGTTCGGCGACGAGGTCGATTTCGGGGACGTGGTGGATGACGTTATCGCTGTTGTTGTAGGGCGCTGCGGGCGGCACCGAGCCGAGTGAGTTGGGCCGCGAGCGCGCCCGTCTCCATCCGGGAGACAAGGAGGAGGAGGTAGCGTCTGGGTCCGAGCCAGCGGAGTCGTCCTCGTCCGGTAGGAGGGTGACCTTTTCGTTGAGCACGGCCATGGGGAAGTACTTTCCGGGGTCGTTTTCGGGGATCCCGCACTCGTCGTTGTCGAAGAAGCTGAAGTCGGCTGCGCCTGCTGACCACAGGTTTTCCGAGTCGCGGTCGCCTGTGGATGACTTCCCGGCGCCTGTTTGGGCGCTGACTGATTTCCAGCCTGTCAGGGCTGTGGGCCCGTTGGGGAGATTGGTTGGCGTGATTTCGAGGATCAGTCTGCGGAGGGAGAAGAGGGAGCGCGCGCGTTCGAGCTCGGCTTGGGCGCGTGCTTGGCCGGGGGGGAGGGAATAGTCGGATCCAGCTTGGAGGGTGGCGAGGAGAGACTCGTTGGAGCAGGCCGTGATGAAGCGGATTAGGGAGGTGAGGATTGGGGAGCCTGGTTGGACGTGGGATGGGACGTCTGTCAGGACTAGTGTCTCGAGGTGGGGGATATGAGAGGGGTGCAGGTGCGGAAAGTTGGTTTGTTTATGGTCTCGCCGAGGCAGGGTCTGGTTTCTTGGTCGCTTTGCAAGCAGTTCTTGAATTCGATGGGTGCGAGGGTCGTCGATTGAAATGGGGGACGCGCATTGTGGGATGGATTCCGGAGTGCCTGGGTAATTTGACAGACCAAGGTAGCTCGGGTGCATCGTAGACATAGCACTCTCGCTGGCATCTGCTGGTTCAAGAACTTCGGGGGCAAACGTAGAGCCCCGTCTCAGGTGTGATAATGGCTCATCCTCGTAGATGTTCACAGGGCGACGGACTGGCAGCGCGGATTCTGATGGCCCTTGGACCTCGGTGTCCTCCAGTTCAAATATGGGGATATCTCCCGTTGGTAGTTCGTGAACTTCGTTCGCTGGCAACTCAATTACTCCCGACACCTCGGTTTCTTCCGTCGCTGAAAGTTCAGGCAAAAGATCATGAGAGTCCGAACTGGAAAGATCCTTCAGATGTACCTCCGTGGTACAGATGGCGTGGTGAGCACGTAGATACGTTAGCTTGTCCTTGGCGACGGAGCCCAAGATCGGTATCAGCTTTTCAGCCCCAGGAAGATCCCTGGGCTCCTGGGGAGACGGGGATAAGCTATGCTGCCCTTTGGCGAGAGACCCCACGGTGTCGACATTCCCCACATCAAGCGCATGTAGTCGCGAGGAAGAAAGAAGGCCCGCGGCGCCCTCGACCGTGATCTGATTGTCCGCGAGGTAGAGATGGGTGATTCCGACATGTGGCAGACCTTCAACCCAAGAATGGCCCACCAACGGCTGTGTCAAGGATTTGATGAACTGTTCATCGAGGTCCGGCGACTCGAGCAATTTCATACTCAAGAGGTGAGGTCTTGACCCCGGTACCGAGGACATTGGGTTTACAGTGCTGTCTAGGGTCGCGGGACTGTTTGCCGGCTGGAAACACGCTTGTAGCAACGATCGCACAGACATGTCAGTGAGCAGATTATCCCGCAGGTCCAGATACCGGACTCTAGTCCCAATAGCATTGGCCAGAAACTCCGCATCTTTATCCCTGAGTCCAATCGCGCGGAGCTTCAGCACCTGCAGATGCTCCAGCTGCGACATTGCAGAAAGGACCATTTGATCACGAGCGGGGGTGGTATAAGACAAGTCCAAATAAACCAGATCCTGAAAGCGGAGCAACGTCTCTGCCAGTCCGACGGATGTTGTATTGGGCTCGCGATCGGCGAGGAGCAAACGGACATTGTAGACTTGGGAAACGGCTCCGTCCGGCGACTGGCCCTGTCGAGAGCCATTCCGCAACGCTACCATTGCATTGTGGTCGAAGAACGGTAGCTTGGATACGAGCAGCGACTGAAGGTACGGTAGAAAGTCGAGAACCTCTCTCAGCCATTCCGGTCGCGGGCCGCCGTATATTTCTGACAGGGCCGGCGGGAGGTGAAGGGTGTGGGTGAGCATCCGCACCTCGGGCCGCGCATACTTCAAGGTTCTTCGGAACCTCGTCAGTGCCACTGCGATGGTTAACTCAAGATATTTATGACTGGGTTGCTATATTCTTACCATACACTGCATCATTGTCGGTGCCAAAGTGAGACGCTGGATCGCCCCAAAGAAACGGGACGAACAGTTCATGCCATCGTCGACAGACTAGACAGACGGCGCACAGGTCGCGGGAGGGGATATACCTGGCGATGATGGACCAGGCGTCTCGTGCCGTTGCAGATTGGTACGATGGTGGTATGATATCCATGCTCTTAGGTACACGACAAGTGTGTAGTCATGATAGGTAGAAGTGCTTCTGCATACAAGGTCAGCTCAAACGTGTCTGACGAAGAGAGACAACGATGAGGTGAGATATAACATATAGAACATACGAAGGATTTCATCCACGCGACTCTTCTCTGCCTCGTCGGCTATCAGTGGCTCTCATGGGGTTTGGGTAGCCAAAGTCTGCCTGGGGCCATTCTCACATCGGTAGACCATTAGCGGGGCACTGCCACCATGGGGCGCCATGCTTATGGGGATCGAGTCAGTTGTGGATGTGTCTGTGGGAGTAATTGGATAGGGTAAAAACTGGAACAAACCATATTCCACTGGATTACGAGATCTGTACTTGCAGACTCCAGTCAACAACCGAACCATGGATAGAATCTGTATCGAGATGGATATTCGATCAACCTCGGGCTGAACTATTCAATGCAGATCGGATGACGCAAGGGAGGAAGATGAAGAGATGGAGATGTGGTGGGCCTGGGGCTGTGACCGTGACCGTACAGAACCAAAATTACAGTATACTTGCATTTAACCGCACCGGGATTGGATACACTTTGGTATCGCATGGTATCCCCAATAACTGACGTCATCTTCTTCAACCATCAACAAAAACCGAAGCATCGGCTCATCAACATGGAACTCTGGCTCAGGACGAACCCCTGCGACCACCCCTCAACTACCAATTACATCCATTACCCATACTACACTTCTATACCCGATATATGGAAGATAATACCGCCAATCTCAATGCTATGGATCTCTGGCAACGCAACCTGCGCATGATCCACCAAATCGGTGAGATCCTAGACTTCGACTCGCAAGCAAACACAATCGCCGACTTCATCTCGCTCATCTCCGCCATGCGAGAAGGCCTCAGCCAAATCGACGACGACTTCATCATCCCCGACGCCCAAATCAACCACCTCTTCCTCACCAAGCTGAAGCAGCGCCCAGAATGGAAGCTCTGGGCGACCGAAAAGCTGCAGGACAGCCGATTGACGGTCATCGACCCGACAGAGCGGATGACGTTCCGCGAGCTGGGTGAGCTCGCCCAGCAACAGGAGAAGATCATCCAGGGCAAACAGGTCCAAGAACCCGTCTCCAAGCCAGTTCCTGCACCGGTTGAAGCCAAGACGCGCCCCCGTGCGTCAACACACAACGCACTCACGCAGAACGAAATCAACGCCTTCGTCGTCCACCAGATGAACCGCGACGGGAACTACCTCCGCCGCACCAAGAGCGCCAGAGCGCCGCCCCCCGTCAAGGGCCACGCCAAGAGGCCCAGTCAGGAGGAGATCAACGCGTACGTGGTGCAGCAGATGCGGCAGGACGAGCACAAGACCCGGTCGCGTAGCAATAGCCACCCGGAGCCGCGCACGCGGAGCCAGCGACCGCCGGTCGCGGGACGATGCGGGTTCTGCGGCGACCCGCACCACCCGGTCAGCCATTGTTGGCGTCGGTGGAGGGTGGCCGTGGAGGCGCCTCAGGCTAGCTTTGCGCCGAAGCGGGTGGACTATAAAATGCAGGCGCCGGGGCAGGTGCCTACTTATCGGAGTGGGTTTACTTTGTTTTAGATTGGGTTGGACTGTTAGATGGGGGTGGTAGCGCTCTTTAGACTGGGTCTTTGGGGTGATTCGGGTTCGTTATTCTTGAAAATGGTTTAGAGCATGGTGTTTCGGGTTCGTTCGTTTTGTATTTCCTTTGTTTGATACGAGATGGGGTGAGCCGACAAACTAGCAGCCGGTCTGTATAGAATATGGCCACTAAAATGCACTTGTATTATACCCCCAAATATACTTGTAAGAGTTTCAAATACCCAACATACTCGTAGGAATTCCAAATATACGAGGGATATACTCAGGCCGCACCAGTCGGTCTATAATAAGCCAAAGTGGGAAATCCCAGCATGCGTGCCGTCAAAGACCGAAAGACACTATCATCCTGAAAAGCAACCGACCTCCCATCTTTCTCCAGCTCCATTTTCCGCAGTTTCGCCTGGACGGCCACGCAAGCTTCGGCCCACGCACACACAGTCCCCGACAGACCCTCCGCAAGAGAAAACGGACGGTCCGGCACACGATAGACATGGCTCGCAGCGTCGTACGGCGGCGACTGCCGTCCATGTAGGAGAAACGCCAACGCCCTGGATAAGAAGTAGTCGCTGGTGAGGTGAACGTGTTGATCATTACCGATGGCTGTTTTAGTGCGGTCGACGTAGTTTTGTCTCGCTGTCTGCATCAGATCCTGGTCGTACTCGAAGCTCTCATACATGTACAGCAGGGTTAACGCGTTTCCCACGAAGCCGTGGCAGAGACCGCCACCCTTGTAGAGAAGCCCTTCTTCCCAGATGCGTTCGCTGGCGAGGTAAATGGCTTCGTCCCAGCTGGGGTCCCAGTACCTGGACACGAGGGGGGCATTCCTCCTGGCGCAGGCCATGAGGTGGACTAGGCCGGGGCTGCCGTGGCAAATCTGGACGAGGGGGGATTTGCGATGGGAGGAGGAGCTGAAGAGTGGGATTGAGGTGGGTAGATGGCCGTTATTGGCGATGCATAGCTTGCAAAGGCCGGAAATAGTACCGGCAATTAGGGGGAGATGGTTGCGGGAGGAGCCATGGTCGAGTTCCTCGGGGTTGCAGGCGAGGAGAACGGCCAGAATTCCGGCTGTGAGGGTCAGTCAGTTGCGGTTTAGACATGATGGTTTGTTAAACCCACCCATTCCGTGTACACTGGGCTAGTCAGTAAGTGTATCAAATATGCGAGATGAGGAACAATCATCACTCACGATCCAAGGCCATAGTAGTCTTCCATCCATGCCCACATCAACGGCAGCGCGTCCTTCTCTCCATGTCTTTGGACATAATCCTTGTGGCCCTCTCTCCCAGCTTGAACGACGACATCAACAAATCGAGGGATGGCATCGAAAACCGGCTGCAACGCCTTCGTGGTCTGGTGATCGAAGCGAAGGACGCGAATATTCAGAACTGCCCAGAGTAAACCGCCTCGACCATACAACAACTCATCGCCCCCCATACGCCGACCAGAGTGAGCAAGAAGGGGTGGGTTGGCAAGCGCAATGTCAACTGTTTTCCGGAGGCAGCTGATATCGCTGTCCGACACTGCACCCCCGAACGTCCCGGCAGCCAAGATGCGCGTCACTACCGCAGCTACGGGCGCTGAGCCCACGGGCGACAGCCGTGCCGGTAGTATGGGAGCATCCGGTCCATCAGGGAGGATGTATTCGTTCACCAGATTGCGGAAATCGGGTGGCTGGTCCTTGCCGTCAGAAAGAGACGAGGCTTGCCGAGCGAGTCGGAGGAAAGCAATGGCGATTCCTGAGGGCAAAATAAGTCTAAGGTGCAGTTCACGCGTCGGGTCATGGCTGTTCTACCTGAGTGTCCCACGTAGAGACCGCCGCTTCCCCACTCACTAGGAGGGGGAGAGCCCTCGTGGACCAGTAAGGTACCCCGCTGAACGGCAACCTGTAGCTCTCGCAGCGTCGTTTGAAGACCGTCTTCATTGATGGCAATTGGGTTGAGCGTGTTCTCGTAATACTGAGGATGCATGACGAGTGTCTCAAATGAGAAGCTGGTATTTCACTTGGTATCTGGAGCTGACAGGAGGGTGCCTGGGTTTATATGGATGTGGCTGGCACCCCGCTAATCCATGACGCCATGCTTATAGCGTACTCCAGGAAACAGTCATGGTCGAATTCCTCGGGGGTCAAACACTGCATAACCCTATATGTATGTATCAGACGTAGATATCCGGAATGATGGATACTGTAGGTTCGGGTGTGGGGATATGTGGTCTAAAGCCGGGGTTGCTGATTCCGCCTGTTGGTGGTTCTTTTGCAACCTCGGGCATCACCGTCTCTTCTAGGTAGTTAAACAGGTAATGGACTGTTTTCAAACGCCACCAGTAAGTGAATTATACTAGATACTTTTTGATTATACACTTTCCTCTACAGTATGCAGAATTCAGTAAAGAAAACAGAGAATATATCTCATCGTGGCTTCATAATGTCTAAATATCATATCATCCCTCCTTGGCTGGCCGATTGGCAATGATGTCGTTCAGAATTGCTTCCGCGCCAGCCTTGGTCAGTCTGGCCGCCAATTCTTGCCCAAGGGCCGTTGCGTCGTCGACATTTTGGACCTCCTTATCAATAGTATCCTGTACGCTTTGCACGCCATTCAGACTGACAACAATGGCCCTCATCCTCAAGTCTCCCGATTCGATCCACTCAGTCTCAACTCCGATCGGAACACTGCAACCACCTTCCAGAGTCTTCATAAGAGATCGCTCCGCAATCCCAGCAAGTGTGGATCTGTGATCAGCCAGCCGGCCAAGCAGCTCCTGCATCCTAGTATCCCCCTTGCGAATCTCTAAGCCAAGAGCTCCCTGACCGACAGCATGTAAGATCCCCCCGTCCTTGGAGCCCAAATACTGGTTGATGCGATATTTCAAGCCGATACGCTCCAGGCCCGCAGCCGACATGATCATGCAGGTGTATTCACTGTCGGGATCATCCACTTTGGCGAGACGAGTCTCCACGTTGCCGCGGAGATTAGCAAAGCGCAGATGAGGGTACAGGCGGCGCAGCTGCGCCTCTCGCCGGACCGACGAGGTGCCTACCACTGCGCCCTGGGGAAGGGTCTCCAGGCTGGTATAAGGCAGGCTAGCCTTGACGATTAGGGCATCCCGGGGATCGTCGCGGAGTGGAATCGCTGCTAGCTCGCATGAGTCGGGCAGTTTAGTCGGCATATCTAGTTCACTTTAGCCATTGTCGTTTGTTCGCTGACCGAAAAAAAATTGTATGGATAACAAAATGTATTTACCCTTGAGACAGTGGACGACAACGTCTAATTCGCCCGAGTTAAGCTTTTCCTCCAACTCCGTGGTCCAAAGGTTCTTCCCCTCAAAGTTATAAAGCGCCGTTGACTTGTCCTTGTCACCCAGGGTGCGGAGCGCTTCAATTTCATAGGATAGGTCTGGGGCAATCTTTTTCAGACTATCGCGGATGCCCTCTGCCTGGACGATAGCCAGCTTGGATCTTCGGGTACCGATCCGTAGCGGCAATTGAGCCGTAGAAGAAGTGTCTGCCATATTGATGATGATGATGATGATGTTGGAGAAAAAGCTTCTAGAAAGAAAAACGACAGAGAGGAGATGTTTACAACGACGATATAACCTGTCTAAAATACCCTCGGAAGAAAATTCTTCATCAAGTGCATACGGAGTACTGACCCCGCGCTAGACGTCTAGATGCTTAATCTAAATGTACTATAGTACGGTTCTGTAGCGACGGCCTAGTGTAATGTCTCTGGCCTCGGTAGTAGTGCTGACAATGTTACTATTCTTAGTGTTAATTGGTCTGTTATCTTCCCTTACCAAGCTTACCGTTCTCTGTTCTTGAAATACCGACCCCATCATCTCTGGTCTAGTTGCGTTGAATAGCTATAGAGACTGAGTTCGGTATACGCCATTAAGGACGCCTATGTTGATTGCTTCTGCAGCCTCGGGCATTACCCAAAGCGTCTAGTTGTGTAGGAAGTCCATGAATGCACGTCAGTTTCAAAATGATTTATCAGGTGGGTTTAAAAAAATAATGATATTATAATAATTAGTCCAGAATTCCCTTATAACATACATTAATATCCAGTTCACTGAATTGATGGTAATGAATTGTTGAATAAAAGTGATGGATGCAACCAGAATGTCCCGTGGTCACTCACCGCCTTTTAAGGACGGCACTACAGCCGCGGGCGGTGATTGGCGGGAGAGAAGCTCGGGGAAATTTTGGTGTCGAAGCCTGAGGGAGCAGGAATTCATATTGGTGCTATCAATATTGACCCCTCAACCATCTTTCGTACCATCGGAGTCTCTTTCCACTTCTCCATCGGGTCAGACCTTCGATACAGGTCTCTCTTCGTCTCTTCTCGCTTCACCTGTTTCTACCTGACCAATATACTGTCGCCATGGCCTTCGCTGGCCAAGCCCCCACGATTGTCGTGCTGAGAGAGGGTCCGTTCCGCCCGCATCCCCCCCCATATGTGTGCCACGCAACGTGGTTGGACTTTGCTGACTGGATGGTTTTTTTTTTTTCGCTGGATTGAATAGGCACGGATGCTTCTCAAGGCAAGGGTCAGGTCATCTCCAACATCAATGCTTGTTTGGCGGTGCAATCTACGATCAAGAGCACGCTGGGCCCCTATGGTGGGGACTTGCTGCTGGTCGATAATGAGGGCAGACAAACCATCACCAACGATGGCGCCACGGTAATGAAGGTACGTGCGGCTATGGAGGAACACCTAGGATAAGTGGAATACATTATACAAAAGCTGACACCTGTCTGTTCAGCTCCTCGATATTGTGCACCCCGCCGCCCGCATCCTGACGGATATCGCCCGGTCCCAAGATGCCGAAGTCGGAGACGGTACGACGTCGGTGGTGGTCCTCGCTGGTGAGATACTGAAGGAGGTTCGCGAATTGGTTGAGCAGGGTGTCAGTTCTCAGACGATCATCAAGGGTCTGCGAAGAGCCAGTGCGATGGCCGTCAACAAGATCAAGGAGATCGCGGTGGATATCGTGGAGGCCTCGACAAACGAGGAGAAGAAGGTGGAAAAGCTTCGACGACTGGCGGCCACGGCCATGAACAGCAAGCTGATCAAGCGAAACTCCGACTTCTTCACCAAGAGTAAGACCCCTGGGTTTGGAGGAGCGCATGTAGTGGACGGGTTGATACTGATGTGGGAATCTAGTGGTGGTCGATGCCGTCCTGTCGCTGGATCAGGATGACCTGAACGAGAAACTGATCGGTGTGAAGAAGGTTACCGGCGGTGGTCTTCAGGATTCGCTCTTTGTCAACGGTGTTGCCTTCAAGAAGACTTTCTCCTACGCCGGTTTCGAGCAGCAACCAAAGCACTTCAAGGATCCCAAGATCGTGTGTCTCAACGTGGAGCTGGAGCTGAAGAGCGAGAAGGACAATGCGGAGGTTCGTGTTGAGCAGGTGTCGGAGTACCAGGCCATCGTCGATGCCGAGTGGCAGATCATCTTCAACAAGCTCGAGGCGATCCACAAGACCGGTGCCAAGGTTGTTCTCAGCAAGCTGCCTATTGGTGATTTGGCGACACAGTGCGTACCTCTCCTGGGCCTTTAAACGCGAGAGATCTCTTTCTGACCCCATTCCTCATCTAGGTACTTCGCCGACCGTGATATCTTCTGTGCGGGTCGTGTCGCGTCGGACGACATGGACCGCGTCTGCCAGGCGACCGGCGCCGCGACCCAGTCGACATGCAGTGACATCCAGGACCGCCACCTCGGCACCTGCGGCTCGTTCGAGGAGCGTCAGATCGGTGGGGAGCGCTACAACATCTTCTCCGAGTGCCCGGCGGCCAAGACGTGCACCCTGGTCCTGCGCGGTGGCGCTGGCCAGTTCATTGCCGAAGTGGAGCGCAGTCTCCACGACGCGATCATGATCGTCAAGCGCGCACTCCGCCACACGACGATTGTCGCGGGCGGTGGCGCCTGCGAGATGGAGGTGTCCAGCTACATGCACGGATACGCGGACCGCAACGTCCCCCACAAACAGCAGGCTGTCGTGAAGGCGTTCGCCAAGGCCCTGGAGGTGGTGCCCCGCCAACTGTGCGACAACGCCGGTTTCGACGCGACCGACATCCTCAACCGCCTGCGTGTGGAGCACCGCAAGGGCAACGTCTGGGCGGGTGTGGACTTCGACCACGAGGGCGTCCGAGACAACATGGCCGCGTTCGTGTGGGAGCCCAGTCTGGTGAAGGTCAACGCCATCCAGGCCGCCGTCGAGGCTGCCTGCCTCATCCTCAGTGTGGACGAGACCATCAGTACGTGACCTACTCTTTGTTCTGAATTCCAAATCTGTTGACTAACATAATCTACAGAGAACCAGGAGTCCGCCGGACCCCAGGGACCCGCCCGTGGCCTGCCCCCCGGTGCTGCGCAACGCGCCATGGGAGGTGGCCGGGGCCGTGGTATGCCTCGTCGGGGTCGGTAAATCTGATCGATCGTGAGGTTCGGTTCGGTACGAGATTAATAATTGGTCGGGCTGGTCGATATTTACAACTGGTAGAAACAAAAGCAATCAGAGTTAGATGGTCCTCGGGCCTTATATTGCCTTTTAATGTTTCATTCTAGGAGAGAATATTATTTGTGTATATCGAGTATATTACAATTATTGCTTGTATTAGTCGACTTGAATGTATTGAGGGCGAGTCATTCCATAAGAAAAGAGGTATAGCAAGATCATCATCTTTCTTCCCTATAAGTATCGAGCAGCGATGCCAATCGTACATGACTAGTTTAACTCAACTAACCTCTAGTTGCAGGAGATCGAGCCTCATCCACGTAGCAGCCCTACCCCATTCATTTATAACCTTTCAAAACCCAAATCCTACTCCATCTTCAAGTCACCCGAAGACTCAGCCAGCTACCACTTATACTCAATACTTACATCTACCTAAAAACAAGCTGATTCGCCAACCGAGCATGAACGCGCAGCATCATGCCCGAAGCTGGAACGCATCGCGGTCCAAACCTGAGGAAGCAAGTCCGAGACGTGAACAGTGTCATGTCGTGTCGCGTCTTATAAGGGAACACCTCACTAAACCCATGCAACCCTCTAGCCAAAACAGCCACATACGATGAAAGAATCCCCAGAAAAGACTGCAAGCATCCATCCGATGGTGACGACATCTCATCAACCGCCTATATGAAACAACCAACCAATAGCTCCGACGGAGCTGTGTTGTCCAGCATCAACCACTCGCGCGCACCATGCACCCCCAGCTCAGGACAACCCGGCAAACACATACATCATCTACCAAACACTTGTCTTGACCGCCGTGCTATCGAAAACGAAATATATTAGGTATGGAGACACGCTGATGTCACCGGCCACTTTGTTCCACTGCTGTATTACCAGCAGTGCAGATCCCAACGCCACCTCCACATTCGTATCCAACGGGATCTAGCGTGATGAAACGCTCTTTGAGTATGGCTTGGCCGGAGCAGGGATGATATAGAATAGATCACTTGACGTCAGTGATGGCATTCCTCTGGACGAGATGATCATTTCGTACGGTTGATTAGAGGAGATAGGTGATGCAAGAATAGGTATATATACGGCCATTTTCACGAACATTCCCATGTTCCTCCTAGCGACCAAAATTACCCCAAAAACCAAATCCCTCATCAATATCCCCAACCATCTGCCCCCAAAATGCCCATCTTCCACCGCAAATCCTCCCCCTCCTCCTCCCACGGCTCACACAACCACGAGTCCGCCCTCCACGCCCTCTTCGGCCCGCACCCCCCACCCTCCCCCAACTCCTACGCCTCCAACCGCGCCTCCAGAAGCTCCAGCTCCAGTGGCCGCAGCGGTCACAGCGGCCACAGCGGCCACAGCCACAGCCACCGCCGACATCACCACCACCATCACCACGGCGGTCGTCACCGCAGCAACAGCATCTTCCACCGCCGACACGACGGAGAAGATGAAGACCCCTCCATCAGCGCGGCACGACAGCAAGTGACGCGCGCCGAGGCGATGGAGAAAGAAGCCGGCAAGGCGCTGATGGCGTCCAAGCAGGCGGTGCAAGAGGCGAGGGAGCATGTAAGGAGGTTGGATAGGGAGGCGTCTGAGGAGTGAGTTTTCTTTCTTCTTCTTCTTCTTCTTCTTCTTCTTCTTCTTCTTCTTCTTCTTCTTTGTATTTTCGTTGAGGGTGGTTAGGTTTTCTGATTGTGGGGAATGGCATGGAAGTTAATACTAATTACAAAACAACAGGGCACGTCTCGCACGCATCAAACAAGACCAGGTGAAGAGTATCTCCAAGCGAGCGAAGCCTCTCGGTCGGAGTCTGTAGGGCTAGGGTTGCTTGGATATAGTAAGGGAGTAGTTTGCGCAGGCGTAGACGGAATTCAAGGGCTGGCCAAAGATACGGGGTATCTGAATTTGTGTACTGTAGGTTTTGTTTTATTTGGTTTATTGAGCCGGGCGTGTTTGAGATTATGCTTTTGATACCTGAGTTCATCGAGTTCATCGAGATGAGATTCAGTTAGGCTATTGGGTGATATGGTGGTGATTTTACTACCTATTTACAACTCATTACTCAGTCAGTCATCAAGGATACCTATTTGCTTTTGAATTTGGTAATCAGCTGAAATGGAGAAAATGATAGCTGTGATGTGAAATTTCACTGCAGAGTGTTTTGTATGCAACCTAAATGTTACGAGCAACAGAAGAGAAACAGACGCCCTTGCAGAGAAGACACTGTCACAGTAGGGGCAGCATGGGTTCTACCATGATTCGGCCTTTCAATCTAGGGCGCCATATACTACAATTCACAACGATCGAACATTGATATAGCCATATCCACCGAGGAGGTCAAAGACGATCTTGACGAATTAACTCTGATTAAGACTCAGAAAGGTACAAAACCGCTTGCCATGGTTATTATATCTGATCATCCAACGCCGTTAACTGCACCCACATTAGTAGATACGTACGATATTTGCTAGCTATACAAGCGCTCCACGCTTGGCTCAGAGACCTCACCCGACGAGAAAGCGCAATGAAAGAATCCCGTATGAGTCGACAGACCTTGCTCGTCACGCTCGCTTCTATACAAGAGACGATCCCGAAAAATATCCCGCTCCGAGAAATTCGGAGGCACCTCAACCTCCCCCCACTGGACAGGCTTCAAGGCATGCTCGTCTGTACTAGATAGAGGGTGGCAGGCCGCGCTGATAGCAGCGCTACACTGTCCCGCGAGCGGCATACGGGACTCAAAGCGGTGCAAGCCAAGCAGACCGACCACAAGAAGGAGCACAACGCCCAGAATAATAGCGCAGATAATCGCCAGAGGCGAATACCCACAGGTGACAACCTGTTCAGCTAGCTGAGGGACGCCGAACCGGTCGAACGGGACGATCTGGACGAAGAACAGGCTCTGGGAGACGAGCCAGTGGAGGAGAGCGGAGACGAGCAGCAGCGGCAGGCCGTAGCGGTAGGGAAGGCTGAGGTAGTAGGTGGAGCGTTGGCCGGGGCGGGGCCAGGAGACGCGAAGGGGCTTGCGGTGCGTGGCGTAGTTGTCGTGTTCGACGGCACTGAGCATGCAGGTTAGGAGGGCGTTGTACTGGAAGTAGGCTGTGGAGACGAGCAGCTGCGGGGCGTTGGCCATGAAGACCATGGAGAAGATGCCGCTTGCTGTGGCGGGGACGTCCATGCTGCTGAGGATTGTGGCCGTGGTGACTTCGCCGAGGCCGGAGGACCAGACGGATTTGGACCCGTAGGACTTTTTGAAGTCAATTATGCCGAGGCGGAGGACGATGCCGGCTGGGATGAGGATTGCGATGAATCTGACTGGGGGGTTAGTGTTGGGGTTGACGTATCTGGAACTGGTGGGGGTGGATACTCACATGGCAATCGTGCAGAGCCAGCGCGATGTGCTCGCGGCTTGGAACCATCTTCGTCGGGGGGGTAGGCGGAGGGGAGGCGGTGGATCCGGAGTGTCAGATTGTCGGGACTTACGGGGCTTGCGCGTGTGTTTGCGCCATCCTAGCGCTCCTTTCTCCACGGCGGTCTTGGACAGGAGACAGGCTCGCTCGGTAGCCGGGTCTGGATGTGTAAGGAAAGACGCGATTGCGTCCCCGACGGTGAGGAAGAGGTCCTCTCTGCTGTCGCGCGCAGTGAGTAGCGTGCAGATCAGCTTGACGATATTGCAACCGATGACAATGATGCAGATGGGTGGGCTGAAGAAGAGCTGGCAGGTTTCCTGGGTCGGCAGCGACATGCAATGGTCGATGGGATATCTCCGTGGCAGTCTATCAGGATCGTATTCCGAGTACACGCAGCTGGCCTCATGGCCCAGGATCTCAACATTCTTCGCAAAGGAACTATCCTCCCACAGGGCGGGGTTATCGAGGTCTGCTTGTAGCTCTGCTTCGAACGGGTCCTTGTCCAACAGATCAGATAGACGACGAGTGTCTTTCGACTCGGGAATGCCGTAATATCCCGGGACAATATTGCCCTGGGCTGTATAGTCTCCCTTGCTCGTAGGCACCTTGAGACGCAAGCTGGGAGTCGACCATCTCGGTGCCTGGACTGACCAATCCTCGATGATCTCCTGGGCCATGCTTTTGCTGCAGCGATAGTCGCCGTCACATAACCAGTCAAAAACACTGTCGCTTTTCACTTCGAAGCTTCGAAAATTCCCCTTCCCCACCCAAGCCACCGGCTCTGTGTCCGGCATGGAAGCGTTCGTTACCAGGACTAGTACTCGCTGCCCAGATACATAATCCTGGGCAAATGTCTCAACGCAGTCTTCTTTGGAAAGTGACTTAAAGTTCCCATCCTTGATCGCCGCGTTGAACTGCAGAGGTTCAATACCGACGTTCGCCGCGAAGCATTGCTCGAAATCGGTTGAATTATCGCGATAGCGGATGAGTTTGTCCTGCGCAACAACGACCGCGTATTCAGTCGGCCCCATCGAGAAGTAGGCGGCAGAATTGTAACTAATGAACCGCAGAAAAACATTAGCAAAACATTGCGATCACGTCCGCCATGCGAAAGAGTCCAGACAGTGACGCGCCACGAACATCAGATGGATCGGCAGCGACGTGGTCAGCAGAACAGCCCCCAGATACCATCGTCTCCCCCGCTGATTCCGGAGCAGACTGACGATATTGGGCACGCCGATTGGAAGCCAAGTTTTCCGGCCGTGGGCTTCGTCCACTTCTGATCGCGACGGGGACGCCAGACATTGCAGGCAGTAGTTACTTGCGCCGAGCATGGCGGTGCTCAGAATGTTAATCACGAGGTGCACGCCGGTGGTGGAGTTTTTGGCGACGGAGCATTTCCCTGTATAGAGGGACGCAAAGGAGAAAGACTTTTCCTTGTTCCCCGAATAGGCCACAGCGACGGCGGCAACGGTGAGGATAATGTTCACGAGGAGCACTGCGGCGATGATCCACGAACAGACCACGACACCTTTGATCCACTTGCGAGAGTGATCCATCCCGGTGTTGATGTCTTCCTCTGTGCTTGTCGAGGGACGCTTTCGAGGATATAGTCGCCATGATTTGACATTCGAGATCAACTTGTTGTTTTCTTCCGAATCCGATGCATCGCGTTGGCGTCGGCCGTTGAACATTTCTGGACCAAGAAATTATCGATGGTTCCAGAGACTGTCATCGATGCTCTTTCCCCGTTGGAGAGGGACTAATAGTATTTGAGGGGCACAAAAGATGTAAAGGAAATAGTTTCCAGACAGAGGCTGAGGCAGCTTGGCAATGTCGGTTATATGCCTAATGCAGTAACGGACAGGGCTGTGCTGCAGACAGCTAATCGTGCAATACGAGGGATCCATGTGCTAAAACGGTAGGGTTTCTAGTAGAATAACGCTAAATTTATGAGCGCTATCTCTACTTCTCATCAGACACCCTGCAAAATTACTTGGCTGATTGAATCTCGGTGCAGCTTCCTAGAGTTACCAAGTCCAAGGCTTGTCATCACATCAGGCATGCAGTCATGCGTTCTGGGTATGGAATAAAGCGAAGAAGTTGGATTCGTTATGTAGCTATGGTGCTCTCATTTTATTCATGTATTTTGTAATATTTCACTTCTTATCGGTCCTCATTACTGCCGAAGAGACAAATAATAAAGTTGATAAAGTACATATCTATAGAAGTCAGATTTGAGACCCACGGTCGAAGGGTCATGTACTGTTTGCAGCAGCTCATTAACACTCGCAATTCTCTTTGTATATATAAATGGAGTACCATATGACATAGAGAATGTATACTTGACTACATGCTAGGCGTCCTGTTCCTGGGGGTTTCACTTGACAATTAGGGCACCATACACTAGATAGCTTACGGCCCATTCCAGCCTAAACAAAAGCGTGTGCTCCATCATTATATTAAGATTCTAACAAGACAAGAGAATAAAACCCAGCTGCACTATACCCGTCGTCTAAACTGCAGAACAGGCCCAACTCTCCCACAAGTCCCCCGATCCAAAAGCTGATACTCACCCGGATTATTCCTCCCTGGCATCCCCAACATGGAATCCCCACCCCCAACTCCCGCCTCCGCCCCATCCACAGCCCTCATATCAAACTCCCACAAAACCATCGCCACCGTAACAAGCAATTCCCAATAAGCCAACGACCGGCCCAAACACGACCGCGGACCGCGCAGAAACGGAATATACGCCGCCGGATTATGCACCCCGCCCCGCATCTCCGACAGACCCAGCCAGCGCTCGGGGATGTACTCGTTCGGCAGGTGGAAATAGTCCGCTCGATGGTGGAGGCTGTATGCGCTCGTGCCGGCGTGGTATCCCGCGGGGACGACGTGTCCGTCGATCAGCTCGCCGCCGGGAAGGACCTCCCGGAAGAGGGCAGTGGCGACGGGAGGAGTGATTCGCAGTGTCTCGTCGATGCAGGCGCGCAGGTAGGTGCAGCTGCTTAGCGACTCACCTTGTTTGATCTCGTCGGGGGAAGAGAACCGTTGGCGGATTTCGGTTACGAGACGGTTGTAGACGGATGGGGAGCGGCTGAGGTAGAAAAATGTGGCGCTCAGGGCTGGTGCGGTTGTGTCGAATCCTGTTGTACGGAGTAGTGTGAATGATCAGTGGTAGCTTCCTTGAGGAGTGATGATCAAGCATACCGGCAACAGTCAGAGTTGTAGCATCAGAGATGAGCGAACGACTATCCGGGATCCCACCATTCGCCTCTGCATCCCTTCCAGCCAGCAGTCTCTGAACGATAGCGCGAGATTTCTCCTCCGCCGAAAGCGCCGTGCTTCTAGCCACCAGCTTATCAACAAACCGCAGGAACCTCCTCCGACTGCTCACCGAGCCAGGAAACAGCCTTCTGTCCATCCGTCCCACATACAACAACTCCGCATTTAGCAGGACAAATGCCCTTTTGCTGGAAATGCCAATATCTTCCACTATAGACCGCTGGGAGGGATCAACGAGCAGGTCGCCGCTAACCCCAAAGACAATATCTACCATGATATCGAACGTAAGGTAGCTGCACCAGTCGGCCATATCCAGCGGACGTCCCCACGCGTCCTTTTCACTCTGCGTGGGATCAAGTCCCGCCCCTAACGCATGGCAGAAATTGCGCACATGACGCAGGATCCGAGGTTCCATGTCTGTCACCGCCGTGGAGGTTAAACCATGGCCTAGCAGTCTCCGGCGGGTCGTATGCGCCTTGTTGTCGCGCATCGTGAGAATGCTAGCGTGCTGGCGCTGTAGGTGCTCGTAGCATCGGGGTTTGGTGGTCGTGTCACCGGAGTAGATATCTAAGTTGGCAGACTATCAGTAAGTTGCACCAAATTCGAGGCCAGAGACCGGGATTTTTTTGCCTACCCTTATATGCTTCTACCGTGCTGAATGAAATGTAATCAGGTCGGTACCGAACCACGGGACCTATGGAAATCAGTATGGCTGGGTTCGATCAAGCTCAGTTGGTGATGTATACCGTATATCTGATGGCATCTCCATATATCCAGGTATTGATCCTCTTTCCATGCATGGTAAGCCGCTCGGAAGGAGGTGAGCTTAGAACTTAGGGGACCGGGGTATTTGCTCAGGGGATGGAAATAGATTTGGTACACACAGTACCCGAATAACTGCGTCGGGCTATTTAGAGCATGCTCGCTTGCTTTCAATCTCAGTCTGAATATTGAGTACAACTTACTGCTATACATGTAATGGCGGTAAGTAAAAGGGCCGGGTGGAAGCTGGCAGCATATTCGAGGATCATTGTGTTGACATTCGTTACTTGTATTCTAGATAGTGAGTTTGAATATAGCAAGTGTAAATAGTACCTCCATGTCTCTCCAGGAGTTTAAGAAATCTTGACTCCAGCATGCATCCTGCATGCTCGTATGATACATTCTTTTCAGAAATTCTGGGGCATGCAAGGGGTATTGGTATAGAATCGAATTAACAAACCGAGATCTGATTTCTCATTGACAGTGCCCTTCCCGTGTGCCCCATGATCTTGACAACTTAGCCCAGATGTTGAAAACTGTAAGTGTCATGTTTCATATCCGGATCTGGATAAGAGAGACACATGGGACATATCATTCGGCAGGAGAGTAGAGACAATGCCCCACGGTTTATTGCCACTAGCTCATGATGCCAATCTCCCGGACCAGTCCATGACATGTCGTATTGTACTGAGCGCAGATTGTTTTTTTTTTTTTTATTATTACCAAATTTTTTTTTTCAAACACTGGCAGACTGACTAGTGCAGAATGCTAGCAGCTTGCTCTAAGGAGTTATGCAGGCATTCCCCACTGTATCGGAGTCTAATTTGAGCCTGACATAGCATATGCAGGAACGCAGATTGCTGATGATGAAGCCAATTGGCTGACTTGATGGGGCTACCTATGGATTTCTCTACAGTTCTGTTACTGGATCAACCAGTGGTGACTGAGCCTATACATAATGAATACTGTTTGAAATTGAGGAACTGTAAATACTGTCCATAGAGCTTAAAAATGGGATAGAAAAACATTGAAGGGAATGATATTCACGCGTAAATGTAGACCTGAGCAGATGTAAAGTAGAGAAGCACAGAGAAGACTTTCCAACCAGCTTTTGAATTGTTCTTGTAAAGACATCAGATTTGACATATAGTAGGGTTAACAATGCCGATGCCCTACACCCTCACCTCGTATTAGATGGAAGATTATATGCTATTTCTCATCTACCTTGGCAGGGTCTAAGTCCAGCGCCCCCCCCATAGAATCTCATGCATTGCCGAGCTGTTCCAGATTAATACAGATGGCGCCTAATAACGGAAAGCGTTCCTGAAGGACACGCCTCCAGTAAAAGCGATCCTTCTCAGCAGATCTTTTGCTGGTCTCCCACAACAAATGACAAACTACCAAGACACTAGTCACAAATACCATATAAATACCTGCAGATTTTGGAATACCCACACCAACAGACTCTGCTAAATAGACGGCAACCGACAAGCAGACAGCTAGCCCTATAATGCGCGGGGAGTAGTGCGCGTGGAGCCTGCAGAACCTGTACTTCGCATGCTCGGAGTACAAAGAGAGATCTCTCAGCTGACCAACCGGCACAGGCTGATCAACCAGTAGAGCAGCGAAGTTGATTGCAAAATCATGGCAGTTGAAGTGTATCGCTCGATAGACAGGACGCTCTTTTTTCTCCCGGTCAACCCTCAATATCGCCTGTTCTGCTCTGAGCAGTAAGTAAACGGCAGCCATCGGCTTAACAACACTGCATCAACACTCACACAAAAGCTTTATTTCTTCGCCGGTCTTGCGTGTTTGTCCCACGTATTCCAGGGCCGAGATCATTCTCAGCAGCAATCGTGGGACTTTGCGGCCCTTGGCGGAGGCCGCGCTGAGCGCCAATCAGCCTTCATGCTGATAGAGCAGCCCTTCCGCGAGCTTGTCGAGTAGCGTTAAGGAGTCATCGGTGCAGACACGTATAGGGAGGCAGAAAACACCTATGTGATACAGCTTGTCGAATGGCCTGCTCAGTTGCGGAATGGTCATTTTCTCCATGGGCTCCCTACAGCTCCAGTTGAGGCCGCTCGGCCGGGGATCGAATAGGCGGTTGGCGTATATGTAAACATTTTGTGTTTCTAGACTTGATGATTAAGTTAAGACTCTTTCCAGTGTATATGATTGAAAGGTTTCCAGAACGTATGAAAACCCACCTGCGCTATGTTGGGGTCCCTTGAGTGGGGAAGACTCATCGGTGTAAGAGACTCTTTCCATTTCTTCTTGAACGGTGCTCAAAGTTGCTTTAGGCCTCATACTTAGTCAATCAGATATTATTAAATCTTGGTACTATGCCGCTTATCTATACCCCACACTGGGAGCCATGGACTTTCTGCAAGGGTTGATATGACAGGTACTGCTCGGGCCCCGGGTTTAATCTGGAAGCCATTATAGACGGAATTATCAGGATATTTGCAAAACAGTCACCTGCATACAAGATCCGAAAATGTTGCATATTTGGGTATTGAGTGAATAAATACAGATCTAGGGGCGAAAGAAGATTGAAAGCAATTCTCAACCATACAAATTCCCCGGTAATCAATGACAAAACACCAGCAACGCACTCTCCAGCGACAGTAGATAAGGATCCATTAGATTTATATTAACAAACCTCCTCACCCAAAGATCAAGATACAATCAACGCATGCCGAGCCGAAACCCCAAAACGCTCAGATGTCAAGCCAACGGCGGTAGCCTAGTTCGCTATTATACCAGAGCTGAACAGAATCAAGCCCAAAACTGATCGTACGTATCCCGAAACGCGGAATCTATGTTCCCACATCCCGTATCCAGTGCAGTCAGGTTATCCTCATGGACACTGTTCCTAATACTGTCGAGAAACTCTTCCTGGCGTTGCTTGATCGCCTGGATGACGATCCGATTGCCCGTCTTGGAGCCGGTTGACTTGAATTGAGGGGCCTAAATGGAATCGCGAGCAATCGAACATCAGTACTCTATAACAAATACCCAAGTTGGCCTTGCTAATGCGTACCTTGCGGCCTAGTGCCTGCATAGTCTCAACAACAGCAAAGTGAAATTCATCAAAAGAGTTGAAATACTCCTCAAATTCATCCGCGGCAAGTGGCTCGCGCTGACTGTTGTGCTGCATAGCCTCGTCGATTGCACGGTCGAGATTGTTACTGGCATAGCTGACTTTGACTAGGTCCATGATGCCCCCGTTGTAGGACTCGAGTGCTTTGTGGACGTTCTTGACGTGGTTGTGCACTTGGCTCATGCTTGATAAGCTCTGTTGGAGGGCGCTGCAGATGACCACGGGCACCTGGGTGGACACGAGAACGGCCAAGATGGAATGGAGCTTCATTTTGGTTGATTTATTGGATGGGGGCTATGAGGGAAGAGAGATGGTGAGGATATATAGAATAAGATCCTTCTAAGTATTGCATTGAAACTACGAAGGTTGAAGCAGCTTTTATGTAGTTGACCAATCGACCTTATAGAGGCCTAATGTAACTAACTTCTAACGGCTCACATAGCCCCTGGGTATAGAAACTGCAAGGGAGAGGGGCTGACGTCCGATACTTGCCCGGAGACTGATACCAAGAGTGGGTATAAACCGACATCAGATGTCCCTTGCAGCAGCACAACTTCATCCAGGTCTTCAAATGCCAATCTATCTGATATTGTCAGCAAGTTCATACATATACAATACTCCGCAGCACTAAGGGATCCCGCAAGCGCGAACATGTGTTAGGCGCCCGAGTGCTGCAGCCTACTATGCCTAGAGCATGAATAGAATTTCAGGGGTTAAGCAGGTGACCCAACGTAGTGAAAGTTGTAGACCAGCCGGGTACGCCCGCGTCTCAAAATGCAATATAGCATCTATGTTAGACTATATGGGGTAGTCGAGGGTTCAATTCCGAGTGAGACACAGTCTGGTGCAGCCAGAGTACCTCTGGACTACTTCGAACTTCCAGTAACTGGCTTCACTGTACATTCGAGAATCAACTATATATGATACGAAACGATATGAGGACACAACTGCTAAACAATAAACACAAGACATGTCCCAGTCATATACCATATCTTTACAAGATCCGGATCCCACTATTCCACCAGCTGTTCCCCCGCCACACTTGCACCACATTCGAATCCCAATCTAACCATGCACCCCCACCTGATAGCATCGCATTCCACCGAATGCTAAGAGGACCCAGCTCCGTAAGCCAAATCCCACAGCGAGCATAGTCATCAAGCATCAACGGAGCCGTAAGGTGGAAATATCCCAGGGCAACGACGACGTTCGCCCATCCGAGAAACCTCGGCGGTATACGCCGATAAAACGGCAGCCTCCACGCGACGAACGTACTCCAAAGCCCCTGGACGATAACCCCCACCGCATGTAGCCCGTAGAACAAGGCCGTCCCCGTCAGCGGTCTCGTGTCGGCAATCGCTGTGTAACTCCCCAGCCCGTGGTCGAGCCCCGAAACAGCGAAACCTATCACCGTTTGCACGAGACCGTGAGCCACTCTGGACCTTACGACCAACTGTGGAAGGAACTGCATGACCCATTTTGAGCACGACAGGAAATCAAACCGATAGTACTGGTGCCACCATGTTCCCCACATTCCGGCGAGGCCGCGGTCAAAGACTGCCGTGAAGGGCCCGAAGAGATCGGGGTAAAGCCAGGCTTGATCGGCTGGTTGCCGGAGTAGAAGGTTCGAGAGCTTTGGGGAGATATACGCCAATAATATGATGTTGAAACAGACAATAGCATGCACAAAGGTCATCGCAGTGTGAGCAGCAAACGTGCAAAGAAATGTGCGATATCCACGGACGAGAGTCGAAGTTGCAGGAAGCGCGATGGAGGTCCCTGGAATAGGCATGTCGGAGTTGACCTCGCCCCAGAAGTACGGATCACCCATTGCCACCAACTTGAAGAGACGGAATCGAATGTAGGCTTTACACACTACCGCAAGAGCAGAAAAGACACTGGCGGGCTGGAACGGTACATCCCTGATGTCCATAGGTGCATCTGGGTGTTTTGCAAGCTGCTCGAGCAGGGGCTTTGGGAGCGGCGGAGAGGATTTACTGCGCCAGTTCCAGGCGCTGCCTCGGTGGCTAAAAGAGAGATAGAAGATCCAGCTAACTCGATGCCAGAAATTCCGAGGATATCCCTGCCACTGGAAAATCTCCCGTTCTCCTTGGTGGGCGACTTTGGAATTCCAGTCCGACGCGCGATCTTGTTCCGTGCTGTTATCCTTCTTGTTCCGAGAACCACCGCCATCAGCGACAGTCAAGCAATTTGTCGCATCTTGTATTGCAACGGTATGACGCTCTATTCGGCGAAAATCCGTTTCAACATCTCGGAAAACCAATAGAGACGCCCAGCGGCAAGCGTGAGACGCCACCATCAAACCGAGCCAAAACCCATTTGCAAAGTATGAAGCCCGGCAATTTCGCAGAATCCAAAATCCCGTTCCAACTGTCCAAAGATATGCGAGGAGTCGTATTTTCCGGACGCACGGAACTGAGTGTGACGGAATCATGGCGGCCACAAATGGTGGGATAGTCAAGAGAAGGGCATGATGCAACAGCACGGGCTGAAGCTCGCCGCTTTGAAAGAGATTTTCCACCAGGGCTTGCTGTTGGAACCACGCCTCTTGGACGACGGTGAGGTTTGAGACGACCATCTTCAAACGCAGCCAGCCCTACCGGTAAGGAGAGTTGGAAGTAGCCATCGAGTGTGTCGACAGAGTCAATATATGGATCGAAACCTGACTTTGACCTTGGGTCCAAGCACAAGCGAGCTTGCATGAAGAAAGAACATGTCATTATGAGACGTCTAGTAGATCTGATAGATGTTAAGATAGAATATTTTTGTCCGTTCAGATCTATCACACTGCATAAACCATGCATGGTGCTCCACTGATAGGTCCTGAAGATATCATTCTATTTCCTCAACCTTCTAGAGTTTATGGCTTACAAGTTCGTGAAGGCATTCGTTTTGTCACCATGACACTGTTGGGTGTCTGTTCTAGTATCACCATCATAAACGCAAGGGGGATGGAAGCAAGAGCTCTAATCTCCTTTCAGAAGATTGCAATCCTGATGAACAAATTCATTTTTTATAAGATCTACTGACAGATCAATCTAGAACAAGTGATAAACACAAGTATATCTCGGTGTTTTTCCGAAGCCACATACCATCAAACCTTTGGCCATACTACTGCTGTAAGCCAGTGGTTATTTTTGTATCTACTCAAGACCACAAGTGATTCTACATCTTCAGTTACAGTGCCTAGACTCTCGAGATAATTATAGAGACAATCTCATAATCCATTCTATAAGATCTAGTTATGAGACAACAAATATAGCTTAAAAAATCACGATTCGCAGGGTTTAAAACCACATGAAATAAAGATACTACCACACAATAGCCCGATAATTATATGATTTTGATATTTCTACATGAACATAATGTATGTTATATACAAGCCTACCGGCCCTAATATCTCGCTAACATGTCCAGAATGCGCCAAGCAACTAACAGCCGAGGTCTCTCTCCGCATTTTTATCTCCACTTTTCACTCAGTACAACCTCAGCACAACTCCGGGTGGTATTGGAGTCCGACGGCAGTCGTTTCCACGAACACCGCAGCCATGGAGACATTAAGCCTCTCTGACAAGCTTTCGCTGGCATGGCGTATCCCTTTACTGGGTAAGTTCTGCCATCTTGTTCCCGTAACCCGTACCAATTTTGACCCTTCCGTATACAGTCATCCACTGCACAGCCAGATTCACATTGCTATGTCTATCACACGGCGAAGCATCTCTACTAAACTGGCGCCAGAAACTCGCACTTGCGTATCTGCACGCCTTCGGAGCCAGCTTAACAAGCAACCAACAGGCTTTCAGTCTACGCAAGCCTTTAACAGGCCCCAGGATCCAAAGATACTGTCTCAAACACCGTCTAGAACACAAGACACTCCCCTTAGACGGCTCAACTCTCGGAGACAAACACAGTACCCCCAAACCAGTCCTCCATTTTGTGACCATCCCCAACTCACAGCCCGACGGGCCAACAATCCTCTACTTTCACGGCGGAGGCTACCACAACCCAATCCGCGCCGAAGCGCACATCCCATTCCTGCTGCGCTGCGCAGCAGCCTGCCACGCGAAGCAGATCATCTTCTTAGAATACGCACTCAGTCCAGAGCACCAGTACCCATGCCAGCTGATCCAAGCCGTCGCCAGCCTGCGGTTCCTCCTCGAAGAGGAAGGTCTCGAAGCGAAGAAGCTTATCATCGGCGGCGACAGCGCAGGCGGACATCTCACAGCGAGTCTACTAACCCACATTATGCATCCCTCGCCATATGCCCCGCCGATCGATCTCCACGGTGACCAGTTCAAGGCCGTCTTTCTCGTATCGCCCTGGTTGGCGATGTCTGCGGCGGAGCAGGCGGGAGCGCGAGCCGAAGCGCAACACGACCATCTCACGCGGGATCGAATGACGATGTTCACGGATTTTTTTAACCCGGTGCTGGATGACGTGTGGTGTAATCCGTTTGAGGCGGAGGGCTCGCTCGCCGTGTGGAAGAGGCTTTTTCCTGGTGGGTGCGAGCGTGCTGTGTGTCGCAGAGCGATACTGGCCGTGGGGACTGGGGAAGTTCTGTTTGATTCTTGTGTTGGCTTTGGGCGGGACTTTCTCGGGGGGGAGACTGTTCGTGTTGATGATCAGGCGGACCTTGACCGGATCAAGGAACGTGATTTTGTTCTTGCTGTGGCGCCTGGTGAGACGCATGTTCAGCCTGCGATTGACTCCGTCGTGGGGTACCATGATGGACGTATGATGAAGGCGATATTGGCATTTCTAGGGAATTGCTGAAGGTGTGTTGTATATAATCAATGACATTTAGAACAGTGAGCTATGAAAGGTTTCCAGTCACGGCTCTGTTTAAAGCTGTGCATCCAATGCCTACTAATGCTCTATTCATCTTCAATCATTTCTACCCTTTTGTGACATACGGAGCGTACAATACGCAAGGAAGAATGTTGAAGTGTCGCAGAAGCGGTGGTTGGGAGTGATTAGCGATGGAAGTCGATGAGAGGGAAATGTTGTGGAAGAAAGAGAAACTTTTAGGTGGGAGGGAAAAGGCTTGTTGGTCTTACATAAGGATGAAAAGTTTCGAGGATGAACGAATATATGTGTATACAGGTGAATATATATGACGGTAAATGGGCCATGAACAGTCACCAGATTAGGAAGTGACATCTCTGGTCCGCTTTTTGACTCCCCTGAACATGACTTATGATAGACCATGTCAAATTTCATAGCTCGGTTGTAAGGCAGTGTATCTTTTCTAATCATCCAGCATGTAGATTAATCTTCCACTAGTCTAGATCATATAAGGTTGTCGGACTCAGTGATAGGTTTTGGGACATCCCACTGCGCTGAGTAGCCCTAACCAGGCTTCACATTAATTAACTGTACATGTTGATCTTCGATTTGCATACACAAATAAACAAGCCGGTTTCTCATATGACAAAGTCTATGTAACATTAGTAAACAAAAAATACTATCCAAGCAAAAGCATGTAGTCTACCTAAAAAAACCGCAGTTCAATTTGATTTCAACGCCCAAGTAAACGGGGTTTCAGGAAGCGCACCCTCCCTCATCAAGACCTCCCGCAACTCCACAAAACCAGCCTCTATGTCACGAAGGTGAGCTACAACAAGATCATGATCAAAAGGCGGCACGTCTTTCAAAAAGAGACTCCACCACTTTCGAAACGGCTCTCGAAGCAGTAAAGGCCCAAGCAGAGCGCATCTACCAGGGATCGGACGATTCTTATGGGTATTGAAGATACGAAGTAGGATCTTATACCAATGCTCTCCTTGATCAGTGGTCAGCCAGTCTCGTGCGCGTAGAGTGATTATAGATTCAATGTAGCGCGCGGGGGTTAGGATCTGAAGCCGACAATTAGGGTCAGGAATCCGGCCCAGATCTCCCGGTTCGCTCTCTGGAAGCCGGGGGTCATTAGCGAGCATATAGTTGGGATCATGGTAGTCCGGGTCATCGAGGGTAAAATCAGGGAAGGACCAAAGACAATCTGACTTTCGATGCAGGACGAGATCCGCATGACACCTGAGGTACAGACGCACTGGACGGCCACAGTGCCCCTGGCAGTAAGTGTCTTTACAGGGCGGCTCGGGGTCAAGGTGAAACCAGTGGTGTGGCCAAGGCTCGAGGGGTCGAACGTTCTCTTGTTTGTTTTTGAGCCACCTACAGTTCTTGTTTTGGAGAGTCTCTATCTCGTCTTGTAAGTGGGCGTCTCTTAGCACGCGGATTGCGTTGTCCATGAGATGGTCTGGGATGACGAAGTCTAGGGTCTGTATAGAGTTAGCATTTCCGACATCATGTATCAGAGATGGTGTTTGATTACTTACCCCAACGTTGTCATTGAGTAAGAGCAGATCGAACATTTTGCCACCCCATAGGATGTGAGGGATTTGGACTTGCCGAAGGAGATTCCCTACCTGCATGGCCAGCATATATGACAGTGGCTGGTCGGTATACTTGAAGTCACGCATGGCTCGTTTTGCAGGATGGAATGGCAACCCGCATAACATTTTGTTCGATCTTGGGTATGCTAGAAAACAGATAAAAGAGGGGGAGAAAGGATGAAGAACTGCCAGGGTACCCTATAGATCCAAGACACCTATATATACTCTATCACTGGTTAGGGCTAGAATAGAGAAGACAACAAAGAAAGAGGACAAAGGCATAAGAAGACAAGCACGTAGCAAGACCATCAAAGATAGGTATACCCCGAATCTTCGTCTATGATAAGCTCAAGAAAAGAAACAGCACAATGCCATTGTTGCTTTGATAATGAGATGAAAACGAAACTACCAACCGAATCCGAAGTCTTGATACCATGTAGGAGATACGCCTCTGAGGCGATTCTTTTTACAATTCCATATTATCCATTGCTTGCCATGATAAATATCAGTTTCTGCAAGCACAAAATTCTGATAGAAAAAGCACAATGACCTATTATCATGTAGTACCCTGGTGCATATTGCAGTCAACATATGTCTGCTTTAATACCACGAGGTTATTGAGCTGTAGTCACGCTGGAACACTGAATTCAAGATTCTTGATCAGCTTTCTTTTCAAGAAACAGAGCATCTATGTTAGTATTATGTATGGTCTGTCTCTCCTTTTATCTTTATTCCTTTGAATCTTCTTCTTGTTTTTTTGGGAGGGGGGAATAATCAATCCTTGAGATCTCTTTGTTGAACATACCCGGAGTTAAATAGTGTATTAATCCGCAATGTACTGATCTCGTAACCCTCAGTAATAATCAACATTCGTGCATTTGAAAAGTACAGTCCTAGATATTGTATCCTTATCTTGTTGGTCAATGATATATTACATAAATTGTAGATGTACCAGCACTCTAGTTTCAAAATAAGCAAATATCATGGGAACAGCCATCAACTAGTGTTACTTTGCAGGAACATAGTACACGGTTCCTTCCGCCCACAGCTTGAAACTATTCTGTCAGTATCTGGACTCAGACCCTCCGCTTCACGGATAGGCGCATCGCTAGTAAACTGTGGCGCTCGAGAACCTATGATGACTGGGCCATGCTATCAAGATTGGGAGATGTGTGACTAAAGCCTGGTTGGTTGTGATACCGAGCGTATCTATCGAGCCTACAATATGGTAGCCGTGAGAGGACGTCCAAGCCCTAACTGTCATTGTATTCGCCCTTTCAGTTTGTTCATCCCTTCAGCCACATGGGTCCTAGCACACGCTGGTTTGATTGAATGTGGTCAGCCGAGAGATCAGATACTCTTGTAAGCAGAGGTCTGCCGTTTGATACGTTGATGTAAGTGACATCGGAAGATATGTCCCATGTCTAGCGTTTCAGAAGGTTGAACTCGTAGCCCTGATAAGTCGCACTGACTGTACGGATTAGGGAAGATTGATAGAGAGGGTCTGACCTCATTTCTTTGTTATCAACCTCTTTAAACCATCACCAGTTTAACCCTCCATGCCACTGTGTCTGAATCCCTAATCTAGTCCTGTCAGGCCTTTAACTCAGCTACCAATATGGCACTAAACGAGAAAGAATCCCCAGAGGTTATACCCCCATACGCAGACGACACCAGCTCCGAGAGCAGCAACAACTGGGGAAGTCTACAGCGCCGCCTCAACAACCGTCAAATTCAACTCATCGCCGCCGGAGGCTCAATCGGAACTGCGCTCTTCATCAGCATCGGCGGTGGTCTCGCCAAAGGCGGTCCTGCCAGTCTACTGCTAGCTTACACACTCTATTCCGGTGTTCTCGCCCTCGTCAATAACTCCATCGCCGAAATGACTACTTATATGCCTGTGTCTGGCGGCTTTATCCGTCTTGCGGGCTATTGGGTGGACGATGCTTTGGGGTTCCTTGCTGGGTGGAATTTCTTCTTCTATGAAGCTTTGCTGATTCCGTTTGAGATTACTGCGCTGAGCATGGTTATGTCCTTTTGGAATAGCGAGGTCACCAAGCCTGGCCCGACGGCTGGTGTGTGCGCTGCTGTTATCATTTGCTATGCGTAAGAAAACTATCTTTCGGCTGGCCCCTTCATATATTCAACTGTTGTGCTATCGGCATCTCTAAGCATTCCTCTTTCTGTGGTGACGACCCCGCCCGAGTCTGTTAAAAGCATAGCTGACCTATCCCAAAACGACAATACAGCGCGTTGAACATCCTTGCAGTACGTTTCTACGGAGAATCCGAGTTCTGGCTATCCGGAGGCAAGCTCATCCTAATCTTCATCCTCTTCGCCTTCACCTTCATCACCATGGTTGGAGGAAACCCCCAAGGCGACGCCTACGGCTTCCGCCACTGGAGATCCCCCGGCGCATTCGTCGAATTCCACACCAAGGGCAATCTCGGACGCTTCGAAGGGTTCCTCGCCGCCCTCTGGAGCCCCTGTTTCACAGTCGTAGGACCAGAGTATATCTCGATGGTCGCCGCCGAGGCGGAGCGCCCAAGCGTGTACATCAAAGCAGCCTTCAAAACCGTATACTACCGCTTCTGCATATTCTTCATCGTCGGCGCCCTCGCAGTCGGGATAGTCGTCGCGTCCAACGACCCCGCCCTCGTCGACATCTACTTCGGCAGCGGCGGCGGCGACGGCACAGCAGCGGCCTCACCGTACGTGATAGCAATGAAGAACCTCGGCGTCAGCGTGCTGCCGCATATCGTGAACGCGCTGATCTTCACTTCGATCTTCTCCGCCGGAAACACCTACACCTACTGCGCGACGCGATCACTCTACGGCCTGGCGCTCGCGGGGCGCGCCCCCAAGCTCCTCCGCTACTGCAACAAGCAGGGCGTGCCGATCTACTGCTTCTGCATCGTGATGCTGTTCCCGTTTCTCTCATTCCTTCAGGTTGGCAGCAGCTCGGCGACGGTGCTCACCTGGCTCGTCAATCTCATTACCGGCGGGGGGCTGGTCAATTTCCTGATCATGTCCATCACCTTTGTGCACTACTACCGGGCATGTCAGGCGCAGAGCGTTGACCGGACGAAAATGCCGTACTACGGCTTCTTCCAGCCCTACGCCGCGTACGTCGGCATCGTAATACACTCACTGGTGCTTATATTTTACGGGTATAGCGCGTTCACCCCGTGGAGCGTGTCCAAGTTCTTCTCCAATTACACGATGCAGCTGATCGCTCCGTGCTTGTTTGTATTTTGGAAGGTCGTTAAGAGAACACGCTGGGTTAGACCTCACGAGGTGGATCTTCTCTGGGAGAGGCCCGCGATCGACGCCTACGAGGAGTCTATCGTCACCCCGCCGGTGGGGTTCTGGGCTGAAATGGGCCGCATGGTCGGTGTTCGGCGTAGGACTCCCGGCTCGACGCTCGAATGACCCCGACAGACATTTCAGAAAAGACACCCGTATACAACAGCTGCAAACTTGTATAGACGTCTAGATACCCAGAAAAAAAAAACCCCATCACCACATCACCCAAGCCCGCCCACATCACCAACCCCATCGACCTTCTACTTCACTTTAACCAACTCCCCCAGATCAGGATAAACATCAAACCTCCTCTGCGCCGTAACCGGAATCGCCACCCTCGTCTCCTCAATAACCCGCGGCTCCAACACCGCATAAGCAATCCCCTCCCTCTCATCCAACCCCGCAACAACCCTCCCCATCGGATCTGCAACAAGACTAAACCCCCAAGCCGGATACCCCCCCTCGCTCCCCCTCGCCTGCGAACACAAAACCCCATAAACCTGATTATCCACCGCGCGCGCGCGCCCCAGCAACTCCCAATGCAGCGGCCCAGTGGTGGTATTAAACGCCGACGGAAACACAAGCGCAAACGCACCATGTCTCGCCGCGATGGCGCTCGGCTCCGCAAAACGCATATCGTAGCAGATACCCAGCCCGATGCGCCCGTACCCAGCCAGGTCGACGACCGTGATGCGGTCCCCCGCCGACAGCGTGTCTGACTCATGGAAGGACATGCCACCCGGGACGTCGATGTCGAAGAGGTGCATCTTGCGGTGCGCGGCGAGCAGCTCGCCCTGGGGCGAGTACACCGCGCTGGTGTTGTAGATGCGGTCTGTGAGGGGTTCGTGCTCGGGGACGGTGCCGCCGATGAGGAACGCGCCGCTGTCGCGGGCCATTTGGGCCAGGGCGAAGAAGCTGGGTGAGTGGGTTTCGTCGGGCGAGGCGGATAGGGGCTCTGCGTAGGCGCGGAATTGCGCGGTTGAGTAGGGCGAGTTGAAGCATTCTGGGAGGATGATCAGGTTGGCGCCTGCGGATGCTGCTTCGAGGACTTTTTGGCGCGCTTGGGCGAGGTTTTTGGTCTTGTCCGGGCCTGGACTGGGTGTGTTAGATTTTGTGTTAGGGTTGGGGAGTAATGTGGGGGGGGAAGGAGGCGGGAGAGGGGTACCGCTGGCTATCTGGATGCAGGCTACTTTTAGAGGCTTCTGGAGAAGCGCACTGCTTGGCTGTATGGATCCCATGGTGTATACTGTTTTCTTGAACGATCGAGGGTTGAGTGGGAATTCGCAGTGTTTAAGAAGTATGAGATGAACTGTTTGGAGACTTCTCGTCTTCTCCAACTGTTGGGGAAACCTGCTCGTCGGGATGCCGATGATAAATTACCCCAATTGTTGGAGTATTGTTAGTTAGTGTGATTGGGGAGGACTCCAAATGCGATAATGTAGTGGTAGGGAGGACTAGGGTAATCCACAGAACTCGATTGAATAATTGTCGGTGGTATTTGATGTGCGCTGCGATAAATCGTCATACGCTAAATGTAGAGGGGTTGCAAGACAATCAAGTATCCTTCAGTGGTTTACTAACCAGTCACGATGGTTAGGAAGGTATAGTAGCAAGTGTAATAACTGAAACTCTCTATTGCATGGATTGGTATAATTCTAGGGATATCAAGGTCGTTAGATAAGGCAATGAGAGAAGGATACAGAGTCTAGCCTCCTACTCAGTAAAGAGTAAGAGTCAGGCCTAGTAACCCAGTGAAGAGCACGCCCAACTCAGAGCGCCCAAGCGCATGTGCAGAAGCACTCGAATTCTCATCGGGAGACGGGCTACGCTTGCTGCTGCCGCCGCTGCTACTGCTGCTGCTACTGTCGCTGCTGCTGCTGCTGCTGCTGCTGCTGCTGCCGTTGTTCTTGGGGCGCCAGCCAGGGTCGACATAGCCATCGGAGAAGAGCGCCCCACGGCCGAGATCACCGTGGAAGAGCTTCTTCGCGTTATGAGCCACGTCTGGGACAGCGACGAGTCGCAGCTGACTCTTTCCACCCACCACATCGCTCCAGTCAGGGAGATCCTCATATTCACCAGGGAAGCCCTCGAGGTCTTCGTCCGTGCGCGCGAGCGTGTTGATGTATCGGAACCAGATCAAGTTGCGGGTGCGTCGGTTCTTGCCTCCTTGGATCTTCCCCATGCAGCTCGTATCGCCGGCACTGCCCGTGTCCTGCATTCCCACGATCGAGATGATATCGCGCGTGAGGTACTGTTTGAAGTAGTCCTTGGGCGTCATGGGCTTGCCTTCCCGGGCGGGGAAGCTGTCGAAGCCGTATCGCCAGGTATTGTAGGACGGGCAGGAGTCCTTCGAGGTGGAGTTGTCTGAGATGATAGGGCGGTCGGCGGTGAAGTACATGCACGAGGACGGGTCGCCGTGGATGTACCGGACGTGCACATTCTCGGGGGGATCGTTACCGACTGTCGAATACCGCTGGGCGAGCTGGCCGCCGCCACCGTGGCCGATGACGGTGACGTTCGTCAGGTTCGGATACTTATCCTTGTCGGAGTGAAGCTTGACGAGGCCGTCCAAAACGTCGAAGGAGGTAAGCTTTGTGTTGTCCGGATGGCTGGCCTTGCCACCGGGTTGCCACGCGTTCAAATCGTCCCACGCCAGCTGCTTCTTCGTGTACTGGCCAGAATTGTACTTCTTCGAGAAGAATTGCGGGGTGAGGACTGCGACTTTTCGCTCCGATCCGGGAAAATCATCCTCTCGGGCCTTGGTGACGGAGTCGTGCATCATCTTCCAGTAGGTGTTTCCATTCCTGAGCCTCCCATGCAGAACAATAAAGAGGTGCTCAATGTCTTTGTCTTCAATATCCTCGTTGATGAATCCTGGCATTTCCTCGTCGCCATCATCATTAATCTTGAATGACGTGAACCTAGCACCATCTGGTACATTGATGTCACCGTGGTCCTGTTGTCCAATTCGTCAGCTAATACTGTGAAAATAGCGATCAAGACCTGGACCTACCTCGCCTGCTTCACTTTTATCGTCCTCGATCATCACGCCGGCTTCCGCAGAGTAGATATCCTGCTCCTCCGACATTTCGACGGATCCATATTCGGACTTGCTATATCGGAATGCGGAACAGTAAGGCACCAGTAGTGCCAAAAGGGCTGCTAAGAACAGCGCCCGGAATGTCAGGGCGGCCATAGTGTATTTTGGCAAGATCAGATCTTAGACCAGACTACCAGGGATGTCAGCTCCTGAGGGTTGTTGATGAAAGGGCATGGGATTGTTGGCATTGACCAGTACTCACCTTTCTGATTTTTCTAAAATCGGAAGAAGTGATCAGATTAGATTCAGGTTGGCAAGGGGTTAATTTAAGGTTGGACCCCCCCTATCAACCGCTGACGTTACGTCCCTGGCTCGACCAGGGCATGAGCTCGACCAGAAAGAGGAAGTACCTGGAACATGATCTTCAAGAGTTCCGCCGATCCATAAGAGCCAACAAACCACGATGATCAGACAGACACGTGCCGTTCAACCGAAGAAGCGCTAGCTGGGCACGCTGCCTGATAAGTGATAAAGCATCTGGATGCTATCGGATATTTGTTGAAGCCCGCCAATAGACGATCTGTCGAATGTGACTTGGCAGGCGCGCGCCGCGCGGCCCCGACGGGCTTTGGAAGACGATGCGCAATGTGGCGTGAAGCAGTCGTTCCGAGACCGGTTTGCCTATAATGCGTAACGGGGGCTTATCTCAAGTCCTCAACACATGTTTCGGGTGTTTCCCAGAAACCCACCCCGACGTTCGTTCGATCAATGAAGATAAGTGATGGGAGGTTTGCCGATACCCACCGTGACGAGGGCCCGAATCTCCCACGCCTGTGGGGTCGATTAATGAATATCAGGGGCAGGTAAATCAATAGTGAACGTCACTATGCAGGCCTCCTATTCTATAAGGCTTTGAAGCCAAGAATCCGTCCCCACCTCTCGTACACGTGTTGTCCAGCATTCTACATAGCAGTGAAGAGGCATACTGCCCGTTCAATCGAAGCACCACGAATCGTAACTGATGGGACATCTAAGCTACTAGACATGCAAGCATTGTGGTCTGTATTGGGCCTGGACCATGAGAGGATTGGGAAGAGGCGTATCTATGCCCTGTAGATCATGTGGAGCTGCCGATATCGCTGCTACGGTGATGTGGGATGTGAGATAGGGGATGTGCAATTCTCAGGAGGCAGGGGTGGGATCAATCCTCCGGAGTCGGGATAGGACGAAAAAGACCGGCGGAGCAATCACGGAGGTGGACCGGGGCCCGTGGACGGGCGGGAACCCGTTACCGAAGATTCAAGTTCAGAAACGCAGGAGCCTGAACAGAGGACCAGGGTGGATGGGATACAGCGGTTGAATGGATTCGAGAAAGTCTTGTGAAAACGATAATTGAGACCCACTAGGTGGGTCAGCTGACATCACCATTTTGACCGCTTCCTGAAAGGGTAAGAAAGACGGTTCTGCCAGATGATGTGCTTGCCTTATCTTGCCCTGTTCATCATCCTGATGGAGTACTAATATCCAGTTTCACGATCATGTCGCTCTGTAGAAGGTTGTTGTCATGTTTGGATCACAGCAGGATTCATAGTGGCGAACAGGTGGATCATTTGGTGGGTCCCTCCTTTTTACAGTCATTCGAGTTCGAGATAGTAAACCTCTGACAGTGGGTCTCGTCCTATCTGGACCATTTTAAATCTTATTCCAATCCAGTTAGAGAAAGTACCAAAGTCGTAGCCAAGCATTGGCACTATGAGTAACTCTATGTTGCTAATATCTAGCACATACGACCATAGGGTGTGGAGAACAGGGCTTCCCGTCCGCTCAGCCGTACTTAAGCCACACGCCGGCCGGTTAGTAGTATGGTGGGTGACCACATGCGAATCCCGGCTGTTGTATATTTTTCTCTTTTTCTTTATTCTTTTTATTGATCTGTAACAGTCAGTTGGACCCTGTTGGCTTTGACATTGTCAGTCTTGGTCAATTACATGAAATTTGTGCCATCATCAGATAAGAACAATAAGCGGCAATTGCCAGATCGGCCGAGTCATAGTAGGTAATATAGCTTGAATTCAGGGCAATCTAAGAATAAAAACAAATCTAAACTTTTGCTGACATCTCTTTAAGCGAGGGTTCTTTATCGGTCATGTAATAGAAGCCAACTGACCCGTATTTGCTGATTATGCAGCATATCACAGATCGCAAAGCCTGGCCAGAGGGAGACTATCCTGCCATGTACAGTCCGAGCGCGACGATATGAGGGTTGAGCATACTCAAGTTGAAGGGAGTGACAAAAAGATCCAAGTCTGTCAAAGCCATTGCCATCGTGCCGTTGATAATCCCATCATCCTCATAGACGAAACCCTCTGGCTGGAAGGTGTAGCCCGTGTGGTCACCAGTGACGGTCAAAGGGGAATAGGTCAAGTTCAACTGCGAACTCCAGGCAACAAATTTCGGCTCGCCAGCCGTCGTAGCGGTGATGTAGGAGTTGTTTGGTCCGACAGGTTTCCCGGGCGCTTCCCACTCCAAGAAAACCTGCTTCCCTGGGAAGGACAGAGGCTCCGAGCGGTTGTGGGCAATTGCAGGATCGCAGTTGATTCCTGTACCACTCGCATGGAGGCATCCCTGGCCGTCATCCACGTCCGAGACCGATGGGTCGGTAATGCGTCTCCCGGTAGACTCGCTGCCGTTATCAGCCGTGTCACTGGGGTTGATCCTGTTGATGTTTGGATTGTTGAGAATGTTCAGGGTCGGGAAGTTTTGCCACGCTAGCCGGGTGGTGTTTTCCGGACAGTAACTGATGTAGGGGGCCAGCATGGTCCAAGCCCAGGACTGAGGCCAGCCGTTCTCAAACCAGACATTCATCGGCGACAATCCGGACATTTGGCGGAAGATCATCTGTTGGCGCGCCTCGGTTGAGATGGACAGGGAGAGTAAGTTGGCGACTTCGCGTGAGTCCAGGTGCGAGATAAAGCCCCAGACGCCAGACTCTCCAAATCGTGTCACACGCTGGTTGAAATCGAGCCATTCGCGAACCGTGTTGTACGGATAGTTATACACGCACTGCTTTGGTGCAGCCTCGCCAAGCATGTTGCTGAGTAGTGTTGCATGTCCACTTTCCTGGTTCGCCATAAATTCGATCAAGGACCGTGCATCTGGACCCAGACCCGCTTCTTCAAACTCCTCATCAGTAAAGCGAGCAAGTCCGTCGTGAAACAGGTCTAACTCTATCCATTCCTGGTAGGTCCCAAGTGCAATAGATTCGAAGTCGAAGTCACTTTCTACCATGTAGCGTGGCAGGGTGCCGTTGGTGCCTAGTCCACCCGCCGGAACATACGGGGCTGGCATAGGCTCGGTAGGTACACCAAGGCTGTTGTAATAAGTGGCAGTGGGATTTGGTGGCTTGGGTTCTATTTCCGCTGCCAGGGTTGTAGGCGCTTTCGCGGCACCAATCGTGGTAGGGGTGCCAACATACGGGCCGTGGTATGGCGCGCTGGTGTACCCATTCTCATGAACAATAACTGGGTAACCATGTTCCTGACCTGATGCTGCGGTGGAAACTGGTGATGCGTGCACACTGGTGCTAAGAAAGGCCACAGCTAGGAGAAGTAAACCTGGCATGATGTGTACGAGGCTGTGAGTCCGATTGCGCAGGAAGATGAGATATTATGATTCGAACGAGAGGACTTACCAGGGTATTTAACATTTTCGATTTGCGCCCAGTAGCCTACCGATGATGATTCTCCCCCTGTTGCAAAAGATCCCACTTGTAACATAGACTTTCATACATCATTTTTATGCTGCCAATGGCATAGTCTGATACTACATCTTGGTGTAACGGCCGCTATAGGCGAAGATTGACCGCATAACCTGATGCCATACCTTGACTCCATCCTTGATGTAACAACCGCTTGAAGCGAGCCTCTTACTATATAACAATGCAATTGTTAAAAAGTAGGATACGAAATCCACGTGGCTGTCAGGTAACATCAAAAGTACTTGCCGCAAACGGCAAACACTTTTACTGCCAAGAGTGCCTAACTAGGAAACAGGAAAAATGAAAGATGCATAATCTACACAAATAAATGACAACTATTTGACAAAGTATGTAATTGCAGTTCACCATGAAGACCGCAAGGGTTCGGGTGGAGCGTGGTGCAGTCCTAGTCTATCATTTTGGGACCGGGGCGCACCATGCCGAGGACAAGCACTGATCACAAGAGTCGCAGCATCTCAGTCCTCCTAGTCCGGACTAACAACTATAAAGCTAGGGAAAGCGAATGGGATAACTCCGGTCGGTCAATTGGCAAGCTTAATAAGAGGAAATTCCTAGATCTTCCTTGTGCAGCGGTCCCACTGTTTCCACCCACCCAGTGCTTGCAGTGGGATTAGAATTATACCCTCCGCCCGATGCAGACTAATTAAATGGCCTTGTTCTAGCGTTTATGATTCAAGTTTGAGCGGATTCTTTTTCCGGTCCAATTTCGGTATGTATGTTATCCTGCGGCAGGCTCTGTGAATTCCCCAGCTGGAGACTTTCCACCAGCAGTGTTGACCTTCCTGCAGGCGTTGTAACGAAGTTTAGCCAGCTTAGACTACCCTTCCTGTTATTCTCCTCCTGCTCTATCTGCTCCTAACACCACTGGGCCCCATCCATCGTCGGCGCAGGCTCTTTCCACGGCCATTTGTAGATAACCTTGAGTACGGGCTATCTCACTACCAGCTTCGAGTTACGGCGGATCGCCTGTAGTTTTAAGTTCCCCACAAGTCTTCCCTCAGGATAGTTCTCTACAGAAGTAGGCTTCGTATCATGAGCTCAGATGAGGTAATGAGATATTGGTTCTAGGTAGCTACTATGTGTTGGGACGCTGACCCCGATTGCCCAAATTGAAAGGCGGAGGCTGTTACTGCCATCTTCCAACATTATCCGTCAACTCAACCTTCTCATTTTGTTACCCCCTCCTCACCACCCTTAAACCCTTCATTGCAAAATGACAGTGCAAACCCAACTCTGGTTACCGAAGGAATTTTTCTTTAAATGAGAATGACAAGTCTGCACGAATAACGGTTGTGTGTAAAGGCAAATGCTTTAATAGATAATGAAAGGTATGATATTCTATTTCGATATTAGAAGGATTGGAAATTGAGTAGTTAATGAGAGTATGTTGAGATATAGGACTACCACATGGCCAAAAGGGGATCATAGACCAACTTTGCTATGTTCGTCATGAATAGGCTTATATATCACATTGTTGTGTAGAGCAAAGATACAGCAGCACCTGCTATTCATGTCAGGAAACAGATTCATATTCTTATCTAACCTTCAATCACTCAAGACAATAATCGTACATGAATCACCTAATTTAGTGTAAAGGTGTCCATTTTCAGACTTTTAGTAACAGGACTTGGATATAATCTTGTTCTGTCTTCTCCTGTTACCACAGTGTCAGTTCTACTCAAAATATGGATATTTGAGTTCTTGTTCACTTTCCCATTCACTCGGCATTCAGTTTTATGGTTATATCAATCTGTATCAGATCAAGATGATAGATTGTAGTGTTGTCTCAGCTTAGGGTCTAAGCTTTACCACCAATTAAGAAGACTGCTATATTTGAACCCCTCGGGATGCATACTTTCCTAAGTGTCTTTTATAGAAGCACAATATCTAATCTATAGATAGTCCAAAAAGAGGCAGACAAGTCAAAACTTAGAAAAAATAAAAAACATACAACAGCCGGGATTCGCATGTGGTCACCCACCATACTACTAACCGGCCGGCGTGTGGCTTAAGTACGGCTGAGCGGACGGGAAGCCCTGTTCTCCACACCCTATGGTCGTATGTGCTAGATGATTATCTCTCAAGATTCATAGAGAATGCATTTGAAAATTCTGACAGGATTTTGTGTGCATGTGCAGAACAGTGAGTTATAGTTGGGTGACTTTGGATACGTTTAGAGTGAATAATCTGAGATCTTAAGTGGTGGAATCAGTACTTCAGGTCCCTGAGCGATATATCGGTCCTCTCTACACAATGTCGCCAGTATCGCAGATCCCGATATCTGCGATACTGATCTTCAGACATTTATATACTTTAGTAATATTCGCAACTGCGCCAAAGAATATATATACTCCGGAGTATATTGTAGAAATATGATATTGGGATCTATTTTACATATTAGGGTCAATCAATGGTGGGAAATCTCGAGGGATATGTGCTAATCAGGCTGTTGTAGTATCAATCAAAATTTCTTCCTAGTCTCGTGTGTACTATGGGATGTCATCTTGCACGGGTATAAATATACCATCCAGGCTGACCGGACCCTCAGTCTGGTCGAAGTGACCAAATGGTCCAGTGATACGGTGGTGTTACATGGATATGTATTTATGACATGGGATAAATTAATTATTCAACCTTCCAAAGAGTCAAAAGGTCCCTGATTCCATTGCACAATGATAACATCTGTGTTCTTTAAGATTATAATCTCAGAACCTTGCCTGACAATGCGGTCTGAAATGAAACTTGTTATCTAGAGTCTATTAAACTCTGCTGGCATGGCTTTTATCTTGACCATTTAATTAAAGTCATTAATTTGTAGGTGATAGGGCCATGATATCCAGCAATTTCCATATTCCAGTAGTGATGATGTATCCGCTCCTAATGGTACACCCAATGTCATGGCTTCACAACTTCAGTTTAGGACTTTAGATATAGAAAGAGTGGTTTTCGATCACACTCAGGGTCACTCGCTTTCCAGTCAAAAAAATTAATAAGTATGGATACTAAATCATGATATTAAGCGGGGCCATCTCAAAGGGGCTGGTCAAATGTGCCGGCCTAGCCAGTGTTGAAGGAGGTCTTGTCATTGTTGGCTTACTGTTATTAGAATCCTATTGGACCCCCTTCCAATGTTAGCTTACATTGATACTTACATATCTACATGGTTAAAGGATCTATTATGACCAGAGCGTCCAAGTCTAAGCTGATATAACGTGAGGCCCTCTCTGCCTTGCCACGAAGCACAACAAAATCATCAGGCTACGGTCACTAATAACGCTTGAAAGGCTACTGAGGTACATAATCAGACAAGATTACTTGGACGTTTAAAAATAGACAAGACCGGAAATTAACTCGGTACCTACAGTAGGCGCAGAAATCCGTTGGACTCGGCCTATAACACGCTTAACAGGCCCCAATATCAATGGCGATATCGCCGATCCGGCACTGCCTCCGATCTGTTCATATACCCCGCATTTATCTGACACACAAAGTCAATATAAATCAATCAACAGATGGGGCAGTGTTCGGTGAATAATGACGTTACTTTTCTCCGAAGGATAGTATAAACCACGATTGATCTGTCGATCTGTCGAGCTCTCCAGCTTCCCAAACCCAAGAGACCCAAACCCAAATCCTATACCCACAATGTCTATGCTGTGGCGGCCTCTCACTCAGCTGCTGGCGCTGCTTTCCCTGGCATCGGTCGTGCTGTCCAGTAGCAGCATCTGCGATCGACTCCGCTCCGAGATCCCCGGCCGCGTGGTGCTCCCTCGTGAACCACTGTACACTGAGTGGGAATCGTCCTACTACTCCCAGTACGAGAGAGCGCTCAAGCCCAGCTGCATTTTCCGACCCACCCGCACGGCAGAAGTATCAGAGTTCATCCACATCATCAACGAAAATGCCAACGCCTCGTCGTCGCCGCTCAAATTTGCCGTGCGAGGCGGCGGCCACACTCTATTCAGCGGTGCCGCCAACATCAAAGGCGGCATCACGGTCGACATGCGCTCCATGAAATCCCTGGTCCTGAGCGCTGATCGCAAGACCGCCTCCGTCGGCGGCGGAAGCATCTACAGCGACCTCTACGCCCAGCTGGACCGCTACAATCTCACCGTCATGGGAGGCCGAGTCCCCGGCATTGGCGTGGGCGGGTTCACGACCGGAGGCGGACTGAACTTTCTGTCGCGGGACCACGGCTACTCCTGCGACAACGTCTACGGCTACGAGGTCGTCCTGGGGAACGGATCGGTCGTGCACGCCACCGCAAGCGCCAACCGGGACCTCTGGCTGGCGCTGAAAGGCGGATCGAACAACTTCGGCATCGTCACGCGGTTCGATCTCGCCACGTTTCCGCTGAAGGCCATGTGGGGAGGCGTGCTTCTGTTCAAGTACTCAGAAGCTCTCGTCGACGCCCAAGCCAAAGCATTCAGCGAGTTCATGAACCCGGACAACTTCGACGGCGCCGCAGACATGGCCGTCATCATGAACTTCGCCGACGGCGGCTTCTCAACGGGGGATTCCCTCTTCTACACCAAGCCCGTTGCCAACCCGCCCGTGTACCGGGGCTTCACGTCCCTCCCATCGCCCGTGAAGAACACCCTCGGCCTGAACAACGTGAGCGGCATGGTCACGAAGTTCGGACAGACGCTGCCGCCCAAGCTGAACTGGTAAGGAACCCGCCTTCTTTGCACTGCCCCGCACGGCGGGGGTGGTTGACTGAAACCTCGCTAACAAGGATTTGAATCCAGGACCACCGAATTTGTTTACTCCTTCAAGAATCCCAGCCCAGAAACGTACAAGCTGCTGTTCCAGATCTGGGAACAGGGATGCCGCGCGCTCGCGCACGTCAAAGGCCTTCAGGTGCAGTACCTCGTGCAGCCGCAGCCCGTCACGAACGGCACAAACTCGCTGGGCCAGCCGGCGGGGGAGAAAGACAAGGTGATGGGGCTAGTCACGGTCGCATTCGACAACCCCGCAGATGAAGTGGTCGCTCTCCAGGGCGCACGTAACATAGTCCTGCAGCAGGAGGCTGTCTTGCGGCGGGATGGGTTCTACTCGCCCTTCCAGTATTTGAATTATGCGGAGAAGTCGCAGGACCCGATTGGGAGTTATGGGGCGGAGATGAAAAATCGGTTGAGGGAGGTTAGTCGCAAGTATGATCCTGCTGGGGTGTTTCAGAGGATGGTGCCTGGGGGGTTCAAGCTGTTTGGACAGCAGCGGTAGAGTCTGCTTTTGGTTCTAATCATAGAGTTGTCGTTATCTGGAAAATATTTGCTATGAAATCTTCACTATACAATAACATTGAGTTTGTGTACTTGGTCAAGCCACAATCAAAATAGAGTCAGTGCTCGTTCTTTGAAAAATACGTCGTATCTTTCCCGAATGTTGATTCAAATAAAAGGAGCGAAGTGTTAGCTGCGTAGGTGGACATTGGGTCTCTCCACCTTTTTTTTTGTCACTGTGATGATACCACTGTTCATTGTCTCCTTCGCCGGTCTAATGATAAAGCACGACCGCTGCACCAAAGGGCCGAACATGTTTGGAGGGCTTGATCTGACTGATACATATCCATCCCTAGCGTTATTGCATGAGCCCCAGCAGCAAGGGGCTCACATGGTATGATCGCCGATAAGCACTTGGCACTGGAAACGAGAATGGGCCGAATAGCCCCGTTATTATGGGCAAAGGTAAATTGAATGACACCAGCAAAGACAATAATCTAAGTACTAGGTACAAACCGCGGCCGAACCCGATCCCGAAATGTAATGGCAAGAAAAGACAGAAAATAGAGTGGAAAGAAAGAAACAAACATCGCAACCCCAAACACATCGCCAAATGCTATTATTTGCCATGGAATTTGCTAGTAGGACGAGGACCAAGGCCACTCTTTTCATAGGCCATATCGATCATCTTCATCTGCGCGATAGAATCCTCGCCACTGACCCAGTGCTGAGTCTGGCGGCCCTTGACCTTGTTCACGAACTGCTCCAGTTGATGCCGGTACGACATCCAGAACGGCTCGCCCGGAAGATTGGCAAACTCGCCGCCGGCTTCCTTGAAGGTGTAAGCCTTGCGGTGGTCGGTGGTCTCCCAGCGGCGGACGACCTTGCCGGATGAGTTGTCGCGGATGTGATACTCGTCGTGAATATCGATGCGGTGCCAGAAGATGCCGTGCACGAAGCCGTGGAGAGTCAGCTTGCGCTTCAGCATCTTTGTCTGCGACGCCGGGAGGGTCGTGTCGGGGACGGCAACCTCCTTCTGGGTGACGGTGAGGTAGGACGGGGTCCAGTAGGTGGGGCCCTTGAGCGTGGTGGACGCCTCGCCGATAGCCCCGTTGGGGAAGCGGAACTTGGCGTGGAAGTCGTAGTCGCACTTGTCATGGATGCCGTCGGTGTAAGAGTGCACGTCGCAGCTGAGACACTCCTCGGGCTCGGCGTCTAGCGCCATCCGCAGCGCGGCCATGTTGTACGTGCCCATGGCCATGATGCTGCCGCCGGAGAGCGGGTAGTTGAAGTGGATGTCGTCCTTGCTGGTGCCCCACCAGGGGATCATGGAGTAGGCGTTGACGTGCTCCACCTGGCTGTGGTCAATGAGGGAGCGGAACAAGGACCACGCCGGGAAGAAGCGGCTGTGGAAGGCCTCGAGCAGGACGGGGCCGTTGGGCTGCGACAGTTCCGGGAGGTTAAAGAGAACTTCCGCTTCGGTCGAATTGGACACGGATGGCTTCTCGACCAGCACGTGTTTACCGGCGCGAATCGCGCGGACGGCCCATTCATAATGAAGCGCGTTCGGAAGCGGAATGAACACGCAGTCGATGTTGGGGTCGTTGAGAATATCTTGGTTTGTTAGTTGCTGGAAGAGGGAGAGAGAGAGAAAGAAAGGGCATACCCTCGTAGGAATCTCTGACTTCCGGGATAGAATTGGCTTTGGCAAACTCCTGAGCCTTCTTCTTATCGCGAGCCGACACCGCCTGAATAATCACTTCAGGATGCGATTTGGAGGGCGTGATCAGGGCCATTGGTCTTTATTTTGTATGTGGTTAGGGTTGAGGTTGAAGGTGGGGGTTCTGAAACATAGGGTTGTGAACGTACGCAATGTTCGCAGCTCCCAAGATGCCAAATTTGAGGGCATCGCTCTTCTTCGGTGGGAGCTGGGACGGACTGAACGCCTGGTAAATGCGACCGACCATGGAGCCCAGAGATGCCATTGTTCAGGAATTGATCAATCTACTTGCTGAAAAGAAAGTATGTCTAGTATCCGGAGTGAAGGAAGAGGAAGAGCGAAGGAAGAGGGAGGGGCGAAGGAAGATGAGGAGTGGTAGAGAAAGAGGAGAAAGAGGAAAGCAGGAGAGACAGGAGAATGAAGAAAAAGAGGAGAAATGTGGAAAAAGAGGAGAAGCTAACTTGAGACAAGCCTTGAGATCTGGTCCAATGCCAAACAACGGGCAATAAAAGGACGAGACGCTCATTAGTAGCTGAACGCAAGGCTAGCATTGCTGAGTCAATTAACGCCGATTGGGAGCGGGAATGCCAGTTCAGGGGCAGTGTTGAGGCGTGCGATGCCAGGGTTTATAGAGCCAGGGATCTGATATCCCGACTCGGATTGGTTCGTGCGTGTTGGAAACGGCTTCGTTGGGATGTGACAGCGTCGGGACCCACCGCAAGGCGCAGCCCGTGCTCCAGCCTAGTCGAATCAAAGATCGACATGATCTGTGCTGTTGGACTTAGGGAAATGAGGGGAAGATGTGATGCTCCCTTCGGGCCGGAGATTACACTATCTATAGTCTAAATTAGGGCTATTTAGGTAGACAGGGCACCCTTCCTCTATATTCGGTACAGTTTTTTACCGACACGCTATAATAGATATCATCCTATAGAGGTGCTCTATACTAGATCCTGTTATAGTCGCGAAACGACCGATGGAAACAGTCTAACGGAGCATAATATTCACAATTAGAAAGGATTAGGGGCAAGATTAGAAGAACTGGAAACGTGAAGATCAATGGAAGCCCCAATGGTATGTGGGGAAGCGGCTGCAGGTAAGCTGACACTGGCCAATGCACAAGTCTTCTATCGCACCCTAATCGAGTAAACGTGAAGCAATTCGAAGTCTAAATCGCATCAAAATATTATTGAATATTATATAATATTATAGAATATTAGATAATGCCACATCCAAGCCCACCCAGCGACTACTCATCCTGCAGGCACACCATGGCTGTAACTCTCCCCGGCTGAATCCTGAGTGTTGGGGCCCACTATTCCCCTACCGGTAGCTCGCCGACCTCCGGGGATGATAAGAGCAAAGATATGGTTCCCTCGTTTACTTGCAGATAGAACCCCCCCGCACCTGACAAGCAAGGCACCCCATCCTGCAGGTGACATTCTTTTTATATCACTGGTTTAGGCGAGACAAGCCCATGTAAGCTGTTGAGGAGAAGTCGGCGAATAGATAAGTCCGGTCTTGATTTTGACCAGGATAGACGTGGACATGCCAGAAAGGATTCTCTTGCTAATACAATGAAATGGGTGGTGGAAGAAACATTAGGATGAGAGGGAATCTTTTCAAACACAGTATCATGGTAGGCGTAGAGGCTCCAGGCTTATCATCTGTCAAAGAACCGAGGAAAGCAGTCAAATGGGTCCCAAAACTGATGTTTTGCAGATGTGCCAAGATTGCGAATAGTTACAGGATTGCGCGAAAACATGAAGTATCCGGAGCCATGATTCAGTCCGGAGATATACCTCCAGTCAGCTGACGTTGACCGATCGCGTATCTCACTAGAAGAATACTAGAGACCAAATCAAATCATTCCTCCGCAGAATGGCCATTGTGTTGGATCTCTGCACTGATACAGGCTGAGTGGGGGCCACACTATCTGGGCCTCGTACTTCCCTTCACAGCCCCGCATATATCGTCTTTTAACCTGTCCCGTTTCGTCCTTTTGAGTCCTCGTAAAATCTTCGGTTATTGCAAATCACCCCTCGCATGCCACTCAACATGGCTCTGACTTCTACCCCTTCTCGACGTCAATCCTGTGATCGGTGCCATGGCCAGAAGTTGCGATGCTCCCGTGCCGGGGACGACGAAACGGCCGCGTGCATTCGCTGCCTCCGTCAAGGCGCTCAGTGTGTCTACAGCTCCAGCTTGCCCAAAGGCCGTCCGAGCATGTATCGCTCGGTAGACTCAGTCACACGCAATGTTTCTTCTCCAATATCCCCATCCGCTATCCGGAAGGCGCCATCGCGTGCAAGGACGGCCTCGAAGTCGGAGGTCAGCGTCAACATCACTCCCGCGACCACAGCAGAAGTTACTCCTCCGACCACATCAGAGACGTCTGATCTCGACAACACATCAGCCTCTTATCCTATTGGCACCGGCATGCTACCCAACTCTGGGACCAATCCTAGCTTCTTCGCCGACCCAATCCCATCCAAGCCGCCCCCATCCGACCTGGTTGTGGAGAAGACGACCGAGCAAGAGCCAGTTATTCAAGTGCCGATGGACGAGCCCGCACCCATGTGGCTGGACCACGACATGGACTGGAGCACAAACATGCTTGACCTCGTTGGCCAGCAGATGGACGCCAGCTTCGCTTTTCTCGAAACCCTTCCCGACATGCTCCCCCCGAGCATTTGCGCAGACGCCAATCTTGAGGCCGGGTTCTTGACCGCCATGAACCCCCCCAAAGACATGAGTGCCCGTCGGAACAGTGCGGATGCTAGAGTATTGCAGTTGTCCCAGCTCAGCAATCGCCTATCGACGTTGCACCGGTGGAGTTGCAACGTCGCCGGCCATTATCAGCCGGCCTTCCCATGCAGCGCGCCAAGTCAAGGATGCCCGCTGCCATTGATAAATGACCTAGCGTTCAATTCAGTGGTATCATGGTTGATACACGCCTCTGCGGATATGAACCTGCTCTCGTGCCCGGAGCCCAAGCCCGATTTCGTGGAGCCATCCTCCATGGACGACACGCTCCATCATGTCTTCTCAGCTTCTCACCAGTTCATGGAGACCCTACGCGACCTGCAGAGTGACGATGTGAACCGAATGCAGAACCCTCCACCACATCTCATTGAGATGGCATTTTGCACACGGACGGGGCCCACACCGTTCATCGCGACGCAGGAAATCCCCCTAGTGACCCCGCAGGTATCGGAGAACCCGTACTCCAGCATCGCGGAGCGCCATCTGGTGATCGCATGCCACACGCTGCTCCTGGAGATCTACGTCATCGTATTTGGCACCCTGCAGCGGGATATCGATCACCGTCATTCTCATCTGGACGCTGATCCGGTGGATCAAGATCAAGCGGCAGGCGCCACGTTGTTGACGGACATGCGACTAGTCCTGGTTGTGCAGCTGTGCTCCTATCTGCTGGAGCGTCAACACCAATCAGTGTCCAGCTACTTGTTACCAAAACCGGAGCCTGGCTGGACGACACAGGTCGATCTGTCCAGCCCGTCAAAATTCACGGCGATTCAGGGTGTGAACACCGGACCGGACTCCGAGGTTCAGCGTCGGTTGGAACGGCTTCGCGAATCTTTACGAATCTGATCGTTTTGTGTGTTTTTGTAGATTCCATGATTCTTCCAGTTAAGAACGAACGACGGGCGCACTCTTTGCTATCAACCAGTTATCTGAAATGTTCTAATGTTACCACGAATAACACCGCGATGTAGCTAAGCAGGGGTTGACTATGAACAGCAACAAAATCTGTAAGCCTTTAATGCTACAAACTAGAAATTCCATGAATTTTCACAAACTCATGCCTATTCCTCCATTAGATGGTACATTGAACGCGTATTTGGTACTTTTTATAGAAGATATGTCTTATCCATGGTACTTGATCATCAGTCCACCAGGAGATACCATCACCGCATATTTGCCTGGTAACCGAAACAGAACAAGTGATATAAAGCTGATTACTTGCCATCTCTCCGGGTAGTTGAGTAGGGCCCCACACTCTACTACGATCAGATCGGCGGATTCCTTACTCAGAATCGATGAGACTAAGCTGAGTCTCTTCGGTGCCTCCACCGAGGGTATCTCTCTCCTACCAGAAGGCATATCGGATAATATGATGACAAGACCGAGAGACACTGGGACCAAAGATTGCAGGTTACGATAGATGCCGAACTCGCTGGGACCGAAACTGAAGATTAGTACGAGCTGTTGAAGGGCCGATACCAGGCATGAGGGCTGATCAATAAGTATGGACATGTCCCGCCCAGTTCATCCAGAGTCACAACCTATCGACCAGCAATTTCCTCTCGCTATCCTTTTCTGACCGTCAATAGACTCCATCGAAGCAGCTTGTGCAACGAAAAAACCTATTTCCACCAAAAAATGCCTTCTTCGTGCCCTGAACCCATCGCCATTGTAGGGAGTGGCTGTCGCTTCCCTGGCGGAGCAAACTCTCCCTCTGCGCTGTGGAAGCTGCTTCACCATCCTCGCGATGTGTGTCAAGAGATCCCACCGGACCGCTTTGACACCACCGCCTTCTACCATAAGGATGGGAGTCACCACGGCACCACCAACGTGCAACACGCCTATCTGTTGCAGGAGGACCTGAAGCATTTCGACGCTGGGTTCTTCAATATCAGCCCCAACGAGGCCGAGTCCATCGACCCGCAGCAGCGCCTTCTTTTGGAGACCGTCTACGAGGCGTTGGAGGCCGGTGGCCACACCCTCGAGGCCCTACGCGGCTCGGACACGGCCGTGTACGTTGGTACCATGGGCGTTGACTATAACGATACGCTCTTGCGGGACTTGAACACCATCCCGACCTACTTCGCGACTGGCACCAACCGTGCCATTGTCTCGAACCGTGTGTCCTACTTCTTCGACTGGCACGGACCGAGTATGACCATCGATACCGCCTGTTCGTCCAGTTTGATCGCTGTGCACCAGGCCGTGCAGGCTTTGCGATCGGGCGAGTCGCGTGCGGCCGTCGCATGTGGTACTCAGGTAATCCTGGGACCTGGTGAGTGCCCCCTATTCCGTTCGAATCCTGCAGAGTACATCAACTGACATCCATGCACAGAGGTTTTCATTTTCGAGAGCAAGATGAAAATGCTGTCGCCTACCGGACGCTCTCGGATGTGGGACTCCAATGCCGACGGCTATGCTCGCGGCGAAGGCGTCGCGGCTGTGGTCCTGAAGCGCCTGAGTGATGCTATTGCCGATGGCGACCACATCGAGTGTTTGATCCGGGGCACCGGGGCAAACCAGGATGGCTACTCCAACGGCATCACGGTCCCCAGCACCGAGGCACAGGCCGCCCTCATCCGTCAAACGTACACCCGAGCGGGACTCGACCCAGAGAACCCCCTGCATCGCCCCCAGTTCTTCGAGGCTCACGGAACGGGCACCAAGGCGGGAGATCCCAAGGAAGCCGCCGCCATTCACCAGTCGTTCGGCCAGCGAGCCCCGAGCGATCCGCCTCTCTACGTGGGATCGGTCAAGACTGTCATCGGCCACACCGAGGGTGCTGCCGGGTTGGCAGGTCTCTTGAAGGCCGCTGGGATGGTCAAAAACCAGACCATCCCTCCGAATCTGCTGTTTCAGCAGCTGAACCCGTCGATCGAGCCGTTCTACAAGGGGCTCAAAGTCCCCACGACCCAGCTCCCCTGGCCCGAGCTACCTGAAGGGGTTCCCCGGCGTGTCAGTATCAACAGCTTTGGTAAGTCCAGCCGATGATGAGTGAAAGCATAGCAAAAACGCTTGTAACTGACAATACACTTCTAGGCTTCGGTGGAAGTAACGCCCATGCTATTCTCGAGGAGTATAAACCGGTTGAAACCGCACCTCTCGTTCTCGAGGCGCAATCAACCCCGTTCACCCCATTCGTGTTCTCTGCCGTCTCCGACGGGTCGCTCGCTAACCAACTGCAGGCATATTCCGAATTTTTGAAGGAAAACCCCACTGTGAACCCTCTCGATCTCACTCACACATTGCAATCGCGCAGGAGTCAGCTGCCCGTGAGGGCGGCTTTCTCTGCCGCAACAGTGGAGCAGCTGACTTCCAAGATTGACGATAAGCTGGCCCAGCTGGAGGGAAGCCCCGGTGCCACCATCGGCATTCGTCCCAGCAACAAGCAAGCCTCTCCCCATGTTCTGGGTGTGTTTACGGGGCAAGGCGCGCAGTGGGCCGCTATGGGAGCATGCTTGATTCGCTCGTCGAATTTTGTGCGCGAACGAGTGCTCGAGCTCCAGGAATCTCTCGCTACACTGCCTCTAGCCGATCGCCCTGAATGGGACCTCGAGGAGGAGATGCTTGCCGGGGCGGAGACCTCGCGCATCGCCGAAGCCGCGCTTTCTCAACCTCTGTGTACCGCCATTCAGATTGTTCTGATGGACCTTCTGAAAGCCGCCGGCATCACTCTTGATGCCGTCGTCGGCCATTCTTCCGGTGAAATTGCCGCAGCGTATGCGGCCGGGTTCTTCTCCGCTCGCGACGCTATTCGAATTGCCTACTACCGCGGCGTGTACGCCAAGTTGGCCGGAAACCCGACCACCAGCCAGAAAGGATCGATGCTGGCAGTTGGTACTTCATTGGAAGATGCGCAGGATCTCATTCGCCTCAGTGCTTTCAAAGGCCGACTGGCCGTTGCAGCCCACAATTCGTCCGCCAGCGTGACCCTCTCCGGCGATGCTGATGCGGTGGTGCATGCTAAGAAGGTTTTCGACGAAGAGAAGAAGTTCGCCCGGTTGTTGAAGGTCGACACGGCCTATCACTCTCCCCACATGCTGCCCTGTGGCGATCCGTACATCAACGCCTTGAACTCCTGTGGTATCCAAGTCGCAAAGCCACAATCCGGAAGTCCTTCATGGTTCTCGAGTGTAACGGCGAGCAACGAAGCGATGAAGCCAGAGGACATGCTTCGCGACACCTACTGGCGCGAGAACATGACTAACACGGTTCTGTTCTACGATGCCGTCAAGAACGCCGTCGCCAGCGACTCGCAGCTGGCGGTTGCCATCGAGATTGGGCCCCACCCTGCGCTCAAAGGCCCCGCTATGCAGAACATTGCTGAAGTACAGCCGAACCCTCTCCCCTACACCGGTCTCCTTAGCCGCGGCAAAGACGACGTTGAGGCCTTCTCCGACGCGCTCGGCTATCTTTGGACGAATCTGAGCAGCTACCGCATCGACCTTCCGACCCTCGAGACCACACTGTCCGGTAGTGCAATCAAGCCGACCCTCCTGACTGGACTGCCTTCCTACCAATGGAACCACAACCGGGCATACTGGCACGAGTCTCGGCGATCGAAGAAGATGCGCAGCCGCAAGCAGCCTTTCCACGAAATCTTGGGTGTCTTGTCGCCCGACTCCACACCACGCGACATGCGCTGGACCAACGTTCTGAAGGTGTCGGAGATTCCTTGGCTCAATGGCCATCAGCTGCAGAGCCAGACTGTCTTCCCCGCAGCTGCCTATGTTGCCATGGCATTGGAGGCAGTCAGGAGCCTCGCATCGAATAAGTCTATCCAATCTTTGGAGCTTCTGGACCTGACGATCCCGCGTGCCATCACCTTCGAGGAAGATGGCAACTCGGGAGTAGAGACTCTCACGACCCTTACGGGCATTACAACTACCAAGGACGCCACGACGGCAGATTTCTCTTGCTATTCCTCTCCAGCCTCGGCAATTGATCAGGAAATGGAGCCCATGGCGACTGGATCCGTGAAGGTCGTGTTCGGTCCCTCCGACGCTGCCACTCTGTCTCCGGCGTCTCTCGACGAATATAACATGTCTGAAATCGATGCCGACAGCTTCTACTCCTCGCTCGGCAATCTCGGGTACGGTTATTATGGCCCGTTCCGTGGAATGTCGTCCTTGAAGCGCAGACTCAACAAATCTTCGGTCATGGTGGACACCTACAATTACACGGATGTCGATACCTCGTCCTATGTTGTTCACCCTACCATGCTAGACGTCGCGTTCCAGGCCGCAATGCTGGCATACTCAGCCCCCGACGACGAGCGCCTGTGGTCGCTACATGTGCCGACTTCCATCCGGAGAATTCGTGTCAACCCCGAGCTATGCTTCTCTCTGCCGACTTCTGGAACTCGCGTCCCGGTCCACGCCGCTCTGGATGACTGCGCGTCGTTCCACGCGAGCATCGACATCTTGGGTCACGACGGCCAGAACTCGATGATCCAAGTCGAGGATTTGACCATCAAGCCCTTCGCGCCGGCAATGGAGAAAGACGACCGCCATTTGTTCTCGAAGATCAAATTCGACATCGCCTCTCCGGATGGCGCGGCTGTCACGCGCGGTATTCGTCCTTCAACTCAAGAGTCTGAATTGGCTGTTGTCTGCGAGCGACTCTCGTATTACTATGTCAGAAAATGGAACGCCGAGATCAGTGAGGCGGACTGGAAGAATGGCCAACCTCATCATCTGATGCTTCGGGACTTTGTGTACCATACTTCTGACACGGTCCGCAAGGGAACGCACCCTTGTATCAAGAAAGAGTGGTCGGACGATACAAAAGAGGATATTGAGGAACTGACACGCGGGTAAGTTCTTGACTTCGAGCAGCATGGCGGGAAAAAACATCTCTAACCAAGTGGAATTCTAGATATGCGGACGCGATCGATGTCAAGCTCCTTACAGCGGTTGGCGAGAATATCCCCGCCGCCGTGCGCGGGGAGACCACGATCTTGGAGCACATGCTTCCAAACAACATGCTGGACGACTTCTACAAGAAGGGTCTTGGCTTTGAGCGATACAACTCGTTCTTGGCCGGCACGATGAAGCAGGTCGTACATCGTTATCCCCATGCTAAGATCCTCGAGATAGGTACAGTACCCACAATGTTGATTCCAAGCGCATGCGAACACCTGCTAACGCTTAACCAATAGGTGCTGGAACAGGTGGAGCGACCAAGTCTGTTCTTGACAGCATTGGGTCTTCGTTCTCTTCATACACGTACACAGATGTGTCCGTGGGCTTCTTCCAGCAAGCGTCAGAGCTATTCAAGGCATACAGCAACCAGATGGCCTTCCAACTCCTGGACATCGAGAAGCCGCCAGCTGACCAAGGCTACGAACTGAATTCCTACGATATTATCATTGCCTCCAATGTTCTGCACGCCACACAATCGCTCGAAAAGACATTAGAGAACACGAGGAAGCTTCTGAAGCCTGGCGGCTACCTCATGTTGCTGGAGATCACAAACAACGGCTCTATCCGTTTCAGCAACATCATGGGCGGTCTGTCTGGCTGGTGGCTCGGAGTCAACGATGGCCGGAAATATGCGCCTACCACCACGCCTACGCAATGGAACAGTGCCCTTCGCAAGACGGGCTTCGGAGGAATCGACACCATCACCCCAGAGATCGATAGTCTTGCTTGGCCCTTATCCATCATTGTCTCTCAGGCCGTGGATGACCGAGTGAATTTCCTGCGACGTCCCTTGCTCAAATCCCTGTCGTCGTCCGCGGTCCAAATCGAGAGTCTTGTCATTATGGGCAACAAGAGTCTGGAGACCTCCCAAATCGCTGAAGAGTTGGAGTACCACCTCGGCGGCTTCTGTGGCCGGATCACTGTTCTCGAAGATTTGCCGAGTGAAGAGGACGCGCTTCTGCTGCCTCCTATGAGCACATTCATCAACCTTGTCGACATTGAATCTCCAATCTTCAAGGACATGACGGCTGAGAAAATGGACGGTCTCAACCGCATGTACGAGCTGGCTGGACAGATCCTGTGGATCACTGTCGGAGCTAACGAAAACGAGCCGTACCACATGGCAAGTATCAGTTTCAGCCGTGCCATGAGCCACGAAGCAGGCCACATCTGCCTCACCCATCTCGACCTGTCCGATCTGGATGACAATGCTTCCAAGCTCATTGCGGAGTGTCTCGTGCGGCAAACCGCCCTCAATGAATGGGAATCGTCGCGCGGAAGCCAAAACCACAAGCCGATGCTCTGGTCGAAAGAGCCAGAGGTCTTCCTCAATCGCGGCCAGCTCATGGTACCCCGACTCATGAGCAATCCCGACCAGAACGACCGCATCAACGCTGCACGCCGTGTAATTACCAAGGATATGCGCGATTTGACCTCCACTATTGCCATTACTCCGTCTGCGGACTCCAGCTTCTCGCTGGTGGAGCAGGTCTTGCCTGTTTCGGGTGAGGATGTCGAGAGCATGGTGAGCGTTGAGCAGTCAAGCCTGGCGGCGCTCCGTGTTGCTGCGGACACCTTCCTCTACCTTGGAGTTGGACAGACTGGTTCCACGGAGGAAACTGTGTTGGCGCTTTCGTCTTCGAATTCTAACCGGACGGTGCCACTTGCGACCGTACCAGTCCCGTCTAGCTTGTCATCCGATAAGGTCGTCGGCGCTGTTGCAAGCGAGCTTCTCGCCTCGTCGCTTCTCGAGAACGTCTCTTCGGGATGCAGCATGGTGGTCTACTGCAGCAAGAACGACATCTCCCTAGTCTCGTCCCTGTCAAGGAAAGCAGCGACCAAGGGGGTCCGCACCGCCATCGCCATTGACTCCAACGGCCATGACGGCAATGGAGGAAAACAAAACTGGGTGACGGTAAATGATCGCATGCCCAGACAGGTCCTCCGGCAATTGTTCCATTTTGCCAATGCTACGCACTACCTTGATCTTACCCCCGGTGCTTCGGAGCTCAGCCAAAATATACCTGCCGTTCTGTCGCCCGATCACAAGCGCATCATGCCCACTGAGATATTCCGCGATAGAGCCCTGGTCTCGTGCGACAGCGTTGAGCTGAGCCGTCGACTAGAGGAGGCCGTCAAGGACGTGTTCAATGCGTCCGATGCTCCTGTTCTCGATCTCACTGTTGATATCGGTCAGATCCGCGGCGATCAACGCCACGAGGCCAAGATGTCCGTCGTCAATTGGCAAGCAGACAGTAACGCCACAGTCGAGGTGCGACCTCTTGATGCACGTCGTCTCTTTTCTCACGACAAGACTTATGTGCTGTTTGGGCTCTCGGGTCAAATTGGCCAGTCACTCTCCGACTGGATGGTGGACAATGGCGCTGGCTGTGTGTGCCTGACGAGTCGCAACCCGAAGGTTGACGAGGCCTGGCTTAAGTCCTTTGAGACTAAGAATGGGAAGGTCAAGATCTATTCGATGTACGTGTCATCTTTCCCCTCCTTCCGCCTCTAAAAACTGACATTTTCAAACCAAACAGGGACATCACGAATAAATCTGCACTGGAACAGGTCGTGAGCGACATCAGGGCTACTTGCCCGCCCATCGCAGGTGTTGCAAACGGAGCGATGGTTCTCAAGGATACCCTATTCTCGAAGATGTCTGTGGAAACTATGCAGGCAGTCCTGGGACCCAAGATCGATGGGACCCGCAATCTTGACGAGGTGTTCTACAACGACGCGCTAGACTTTTTCATCCTGTTTTCATCCTCGGCATGCGTCATTGGCAACTCCGGCCAATCCAACTATGCAGCCGCCAACGGATACCTCAATGGTATCGCTAAGCAGCGACGCAAGCGTGGATTGGCCGCCTCAGCCATGGACATTGGCCGAGTTGCCGGCATCGGATATGTCGAGACAGCCGGACAAGCGGTGATGCAACAGTTGACCAGATTTGGTCTCATGGCTATCAACGAGCCCGAGCTGCATCAGATGTTCGCGGAGACTGTTTTGACTGGTTACTCCAAGCCGGAGGATAAATCGGGCATCCCCGATGCTATCGTCACCACGGGCATTCGGACTATCCGCGATGATGAAGATATCCAGGGCCCATGGTTTGACAACCCTCTGTTCTCTCACTGCATCATTGAGTCTAGCGGGGTCGGGGAGACCGCTGAGAACGGGGAGAAGAAAACGTCTCTGCCTGTGGCCGAGCAGCTGGCGTCAGCAACGACAATTGAACAAGCCCTCGAAGTCGTGCAAGGTTGGTCGTTTGGTATGCTTTTGTTATTTCAGGCTAACACCCGTCACAGATTGCTTTGCTGCCAAGCTACGTGTTATTCTACAGCTTTCTGACCAGGCGATCGACTACGACGCTCCCCTCGTGGAGCTTGGCCTTGACTCGCTGGTTGCTGTCGAGGTGCGATCATGGTTTTTGAAAGAGCTGAAGGTTGACATCCCGGTGCTGAAGGTGGTCGGCGGCGCATCCTTGAGCGACCTCTGCAAGCAAGCCCTTGACAAATTGCCTGCGGATGTCATCCCCAATGTCGGAGCAGCTGCAGACACGACCAAAGTAGCCGAGCAACCTATCTCAAAGCCAGTCTCGCCTCCGCCAGCAGAGTCCAGTACCGCCTCCAGAACAAACTCGGGGCCGCCCAGCGTCATCTCTGGGGACGATGGTAACACGACACCACCCTCCTCGACTCAGCTATCCTCGAGGTCTACATCCTATGAGAACCTTGCAAAAGCGGTGGAACCGAAGAAACCGGCCACGCCATCCAGAAGCCTCATCAAGAGGGAGCCAATCTCACTAGGTCAGTCTCGCTTCTGGTTCCTCAGGCGCCTCCTTGAGGACCAGACGACGTCCAATGTGGCCTTTTACTACAAGATCACCGGCAACCTGCGCATCGGCGATATGGAGCGGGCCATTCGTGTCGTCACTGCTCGACACGAAGCGCTGCGCACCTGCTTCGTCGAGGATGAGGACCGAGCTGACCGCGCTTTCCAGAACGTCATGACTAGCTCTCCCTTGCGACTGGAGAGAAAAGATATTCAGTCGGTCGACGACGTGGAGACTGAATATGCTAAGCTCAAGGAGCACACTTTCGATTTGGAAGAGGGGGACTTGATCCGACTGGTGTTACTTTCTCTCTCCCCGACATCGCACTACTTCCTCGTCAATTATCATCATATCCTGATGGACGGTGTCAGCTTCCAAGTATTCCTCTCCGATCTCGAGAAGGCATACAATGGCGACAGCCTGGGCGCGCCCCCGCAACAATTTCCCGCCTTTTCGGCGGCCCAGCGCGCCGCCCTTGAGGCAGGCGATATGAAAGAAGAGTTGAGCTATTGGCAAAAGGTGTTTCCGGTAGGCCAGCAGCCACCTGTCTTGCCTCTCTTGCCTATGTCTCGAATCACTACGAGAGTGCCGATGGCGGATTTCGACGTCCACCAAGTTCGATACCGTCTCGAGCCCGCGCTGGCAGCACGGGTCAAGGCCATGTCCAAGAAGCAGCGATCCACGCCCTTCCATTTCTACCTGGCCGCATTCAAGACGATGCTGTTCAAGTTCACGGATGCGAAAGACCTGACCATCGGCATTGCTGATGCAAACCGCACTTCCGACGCGGTGATGGGCAGTCTTGGATTCTTTTTGAATCTACTTGCCTTGCGCTTTGGCCGCCAGGAGAGACAGAGTTTCAAGGACTCCATTGTCGAAGCTCGCAATACCACTTACGGGGCACTTGCACACTCCCATCTCCCGTTTGATGTGTTGCTGAACGAGTTCAACGTGGCGCGCTCTTCTTCGCATAGTCCTTTCTTCCAGGCCTTTTTCGACTACCGCCAGGGAGCTCAGGAGAAGCATCAATGGGGTAATACGCAGTTTGAGTTCCAGGAGATTCATCCCGGGCGGACTTCGTACGACATCACCCTGGACATCACGGACAATGCCACGGACGGCTTGATCATGTTCCGAGCCCAGAAGAGTCTGTATGATCTCACGGCTGTCAATCTCTTGCTGGACACTTATGTTCATCTCCTGGATATCTTGTCTACCAACGAGTCGCTGCGCCTGCAGGACACGCCGCTCTTTGGTGATAAGCAACTCGCAGAAGCCGTTCAAATTGGCCGAGGTAGTTATCCCAGTTTCCCTTGATAATATTCCAGAGGCTGATTCATGATATACTAGGTCCAAATCTTGTGTCTGACTGGCCGGTGACCCTTCCTCTTCGCATTGATCAGATTGCTCAGCAGCATCCAAGCGACACAGCTCTAGTCGATGGAATCGGCCAGGACCTGACATACTCCGACATGATCAACAGAATTGAGGCCATTGCTGAGGCGTTACAAAACGCCGGAATAGGCCACGGCTCTCGTGTGTTGGTGTATCAGACGGCGGCTTCTGACTGGGTTTGCTCGATGCTCGCCATTATGCGCATTGGAGCCATCTATGTCCCATTGGACCTCCGCAATCCCGTGTCTCGTTTGTCTACCGTGGCAGTAGACTGTGGACCTGGCGCAATTTTGGCCGACAATACTACGATTGAGGAAGCCCCGCTCCTGAATGTTCCCTCCGCCTCGACAATCAACGTGTCCGATCTCGACCGGGCGCCGAAGACCCACGTTCCGAATCGCTCTCAAGCCGATTCGCCTGCAGCAATCCTCTATACAAGTGGCTCAACCGGAGTCCCCAAGGGGATTGTCGTCACCCATACGGGTCTCCGGAATGAAATCGAGGGATACACGAAAGCGTGGGGACTCGGCGCTGAGAGAACCCTGCAGCAGAGTGCCTTTACCTTCAACCACTCCTCTGATCAAATCTACACCGGTTTGGTCAACGGTGGCACGGTGTGTATCGTGCCATGGAGCCAGCGCGGCGACCCGCTTGAGATTACCCAGATAATCAAAGAACGATCGATCACCTACACCAAAGCGACCCCGTCTGAGTACTCGCTATGGATGCAGTTTGGAGGCGACAATCTTTCCCAGGCGACCGAGTGGCGTTGTGCCTTTGGTGGCGGCGAGTCCTTGACTAGTGTTGTCACGCAGCAGTTTGCTGACCTGGGATTGCCGGCTCTTCGACTTTACAACTCGTACGGGCCAACCGAGATTTCCATCTCGTCTACCAAGATGGAAGTCGACTACCGCAACAAAGAGAAGATGGAGGAAGATCGCATTCCTTGCGGGTACATGCTGCCTAACTATCAAGTCTATGCGGTGGATGAACAGCTGAACCCCCTGCCGGCTGGTATGCCCGGTGAATTGTGCATCGGCGGTGCTGGTGTTGCTCTTGGATACCTCAATAAGGCACTGACCGACAAGCACTTTGTTGCCAATCCTTTTGCCACTCCCGAAGACATTTCTCGCGGATGGACACGCATGTACCGAACGGGTGATATCGGCCATCTCCAAGACGATGGCGCGATGGTATTCCGCAATCGCATGGCCGGAGACACCCAGATCAAGATCCGCGGCATTCGAATTGAGTTGAACGATATCGAGAGCAACATCGTGTCGGCCGCCAACGGTGCTTTGAAAGAGGCCGTCGTCACTCTCCGCGAGGGTGTTCCGAACCTTCTAGTCGCCCATGTTGTCTTCCAACATGGACATGCTATCAAGGATCAGGCCAGCTTCCTGCAGCAGCTACTTCGCAAGCTCCAACTCCCGCAGTACATGATTCCTGTAGTGGCGATCCCACTCGATTCGATGCCGCTGTCTCACCACTCAAAGGTGGACCGGAAGGCCGTGAAGGCCCTGCCCCTGCCTCGCCAAGCTTCGGCCCCCCAGGTCGATGAGGAGTTGACTGACACAATGATCCAACTCAGGGACATCTGGCGAGAGGTTCTTGGCAACTCGGATCTGCATTTCGATATCACTCCGTTCACTAGCTTCTTCAACGTGGGCGGCAACTCCCTCCTGGTCATTCGTCTTCAGCAATTCATCCGCCAGACCTTCGATGTGGTAATCCGCCTTGTCGACTTGCTCAGCGCCAACACGCTTGGTGAAATGGCAAACAAGATTGAAGAAAGCCTGCGGATTGAGGTTGTCGACTGGGAGAAGGAAACAACACTTCCCGCCGTCCCAGACTCCCTTCATAACTTACACGAAGCCTTTGCTGATCGGGAGAAGCCTCAAACCCTGTTGGTCACCGGAGCTACAGGGTTCATCGCCAAGTATCTCCTCCCGCAGCTGGCTTCCAACCGACAAATTGAAACGATCCATTGCGTTGCCGTGAGAGACCAGCAATCTCAGACCCTTCAGAAGATCAGCCAGTCGCCCAAGATTGTGACGTACAATGGTGACCTGACAGCCCCTCATCTGGGGCTGAGTGAGGATGATTTCCACTTCCTCGCCAGCAAGGTCGATCTTATCCTCCACATGGGTGGGCAGCGCTCGTTCTGGGACAATTACCACGCCCTCCGACCTGTCAATGTCCATCCCACCAAGGAACTGGTCACGCTTGCTACCCCCCGCCGTGTACCTATCCACTATATCTCAACGGTCGGAGTTCTTCCTCAAGAAGCGGGCAACAATGCTGTTACAGCTGCATCCAATACGCCCCCGGTGGACGGCACCAACGGCTACGTCGCATCACGCTGGGCCAGCGAGCGGATTCTTGAGCGTGCAGCGGAGAGCTTCAGCGTTCCGACTTCAATCTACCGCTTCGTTCCCTCGCCCGAGCGTGCGTCTCCGCAGGAGGTCCTAGACGAATTTGTCCGCTTTGTTGACATCTCTGGGATTATGCCCGACATGAACGACTGGGAAGGCCGCATTGACATGTCCCCCGCCACGGAAGTCGCTGACTGGCTGTCCGGCGCTGTCCTCGGGAATAACTCTAGCGACGCTGTGCAGTTCGCACACCATCAGAGCCGCGTCGCAGTCGATGTGAGGGTCCTGCGGGATCATCTGGAGGAGCAGCGAGGTGGAAAGGGACTGGAGAGAATGGCTGGACTTTCGTGGATTGGACGGATCAAGAAGCTTGGCTTCGGATACTTCCTCACGGGGCAGGATGTCACGGTTGGAAAGGGCAATGAGGGCCCGCGATATGAGTCTCGGCGGTAGTGGGGTTTTTCTGGCGTTGTGATGTGGAATGCATGATGATTGTTGTTTAATTGTGTTTACAGTTTACATAGAGTGTTAGAACAATTTCATATTGGGTCGTATACAAATGTTTGTTCCTTTGGTGTCTATATAAGTAGAGATAAGAATAGTGGCCGGATAAACAGCAGTTTGTGAAGTCACTGTTATTAATGGCAGGAAATTACTTGCGATTCTTCAAATACTAAAATACTGATACTACTTGTTTTGTTCATGGATCTCAGTGTCTCTTTTTTTTTTGTCTTTCTTTCTTTCGTTTTTTGGGCCGCTTTTTTTTTTTTTTTTTTTT